>OX637351.1:8343064-8836014 GCA_951799405.1 Agapetus fuscipes | reverse complement strand
GGAGAAGGATTTTATACACAGGGAAGCTCACAACAGACCTTGTAAAGATATGTAAAAAAGACAATTTTAAAGCAGCATTTTACACTAGCTCTAATATTAAAAAGTACATCCTTAATAACAAATCAAAACTGCCGCAAAAAGACTACAGTGGAGTTTACAAAATAAAATGTAATGATTGCGATATGTTCTACATTGGCCAATCAGGTAGAAAAATATCTGAAAGGTTTATGGAGCATAAAAAAGCAATCAAAAACGTTTTGATTCACTCTGAAATAGGAGAACACGCGAGAGAAAAAGGACACAGTTTTAATATAGATAATTTAGAATTAATAAATAGCTGCCAAAAAGGGAGAAAGTTAGACATATTAGAAATATTAGAGATAAATAAACATAGAAATAAAAGTAATATGCTAAATATTCAACTTCCCGCCATTACGTCTCCTCTCCTAACAATATTAGCTCCGCCCCAAAACTCACCATCTCCCTCCCACATACCTACCTTGCTACCCCCTCCCTTACCACCAATAGATCCCACACCCATGTCTTAATTTTTAAGTTTGATTTTAGTAATTGTTGTTACCCGATGATGGAAGGTATTCCGAAAACGTTTGTAACATACTCAAAAACAATAAAAGTGGAATAAAACAAAGTTTTTAATTTCTTTTATTTTTTAATTTTTTATTGAAAAATAATCAATTTTTTAAAATGAATTTCCACAGTGTTTCACAAAAATCTTTTCAAAATTCGTAATTTGAACTTCATTTGGCACCATATTTTCACTATTACTATATGCGTATTATGAAAAAAAAAAATCGGCCCTTCTTAATGTACAACGTCCCGAGCTTCAACTGAAGTGGTTGGCGTAAGGCCGGCCCCCTTACCTGTAAAAATAAATAGGTGTAACTCGCCATATGCGCGCAAGAAGATACACTATATACAAGCCGATTCCCATCGGTTTCCCGTTTGAAATGAGGCAAAAATGGAAATAAAGTAGACTGCATGGTTTCAATGGGGGAAAAATACGTATTCTTTCTTTGGCTTTAAATGTATTTTTTACTTTGTGGCTATATTTTTTAACTACTTTGTTACATCATTTTAAAAGGGAAGCCGATAGAAACCGGCTTGTATGGCACCCTTCGCCACTGGTAGCTTGGCTGCTTTTTTTTGGGTTGCGTTTTGCGTTTAGTACCCGTGCAAAAACCATTAAAAAAATTTGTACCTATTTAACTTAATATATCATTTTATGTAATAAACTCCAAGAGAATTTTTTTAAAGGTTGACAATTTCTGACTTTGTAACAATAGATTATCCAAGCTTCGATTATTGAAGTATCGGGATGTATAATTTAAAGGCGAAATGATTCAAGAGCATCATAACCTTGCATGCAGTTTTCATATCCATTTCAATGTTCCATAAAGCCTAGAATCGCTTATACTTTAACAGAGACATACGTTTTTATTAATATTTTCAATTTGATGCAAATCTTCTATGATTACTTTTATGTGGTACGATGGCAGAATGACCTAAACGCCTCAATCTTAAATTGCAAAAATTGTATTTGGACTAAAGGAAAAAGAAGACCGAGAAAAGTATGACTTGATCAGATCTTGAAGAGAGTGACTGGAAAAACTCTGAGGGATAGTATTTAGAATGAATGGTTAAAAGAGAAATGATAGCTCTACCAGTCCGTAGTCTAGTGGTTAACACTTATGACTCGTAAATGGAAGGTTGTGGGTTCGAATCCCGGTGGAGCACAAAAAATATACCGTTTATACTTTCTAAATTTGCTCTTCGCTGGGTGAAAAATTCACATACGTAAGACCGATCACTAAAGGTCCATCTAGCTCTACAGCGACTGGATCTATAAAATATTACGTACAAAAAATGTGAATGGAAAAAGAGGAAAAGGGAGACCGAGAAAAGTATGGCCTAATCATCTTATCTAATCTAAGTTGCAAAGGTATGTAACATTAAGGATTCACATTTTATGCATTTTAACAAGCAGACACGTATAAGTTCCCGCTTTAACATGCCGCATGTGAACATGCTATATAAAAACCCAAATCTCGAATTAACATACACCCTGCAACGCTTGCCGACCTTCCCTGGAACAGAAGTGACATTGGCAAAGTGTACCATTTTCTACAGCATGAGTGGTCAGTCACATACCAACATATAGGTCAAGGAACGTACACAACAAATTACATTTTTAAAATCAACAAATAATAATATGTATGGGCATAAAAAAACTAAAAAGAAAACAAATTCTAATTTAAAAAAACCCTAACCGCCAACATTACAGATCAACTGCTATTTCTTTCCGTCTATACGCACTTATTTCATTACCTCCAGAGTCATAACCTTCTTGATACAAGCTCTCCTTTTATTATGACTCTGGACTATCAATGTATCAATTCATTTTTGAGTTGCAATTTAACTAATATCGGATGACTGGCCAGTAGCAATAAAGACGTGATACACACCCAGGCTAAATTGCAAGAATAAAAAATGGCGGTTCGCTCTCGCGCGACGCAGGGGGTCTTTTTTTTGGCTTTCGCAAAGGCTGAGTTGTGGTTGATGACCGGGCCTGGGGCGACGCGCCTCTTTACAAAGGTTTTTTTGAACATTTAATAACCGGAACAAAGCGTTTAAGTTACTTGTATAATACACTTTAAAGTCACTTTCGATGAACGATATTTCGGAGTTGAATAGATTTTTTTTTGGATATCGTTTAAACGTTTAAAGTCATGGGAAGATTCGTTACTGTAAGTTTGTTTTGTTTGAGGTTTACAGAAGCACGATCTAGGATGTGGTTAGATCTGTTGAGGAATAGTGATTCTGCCTCCGAAAGCTATCGTGTATCTCCTTCTCTTTACTGGGGGATGCAATGGAATGGTACTGCCGACTTGAATATTCTGGTTCTTTTTGATGTTCTACAATCACCTTGACGCAAAACTAATCTAATCTAATCAAATCTAAGTTGCAAAATATAAGTAACATTAGAGATTCACATTATATGCATTTTAACAAAACAGACATGTTTAAGTTCGCGCTTAAACATGCCGCATGTAGTCCTACAATATAAAAACCCGAATCTCAAATGAACATACACCCTGCAACTCCTGCCGACCTTCCCTGAAATAAGGGTGACATTGGCAAAGTGAACCATTTTCTACAGCATGGGTGGTCAGCCGCATACCAACCTATAAGTCAAGGAACATACACAACAAATTACGTTTTTAAAATCAATAAATTATAATATGTATGGACATCAAAAACTAACAGAAAACATTTTTATTTTTATTAATGTTATATTTATTATTAAAACATTAATAACAACATAATTTTTATTAAAGTTTTTTTTCTGTTTTGTTACAGTTTTGTCGTCAACCCGTTGACCCCCGTCCAGGAGACGCGTTGTCAACTGCAAAACGAGACACAAGCCAGCAACCCGAACGCAACTCCACAGGTTAGTTCAAGAAATGTAACTCACCTTATCTGGCGATTAGTCTCATCACCACGGTAATTCTTTCCTACCGAATACCTTCAAAGTCGGCTTGCTCACCTTTAAAGCACTGCGTGGGAGTGCTCCGGGGTACCTGATGGAGCTGGTGTCTCCAGCAACTACAACCTCGCGCGGACAACGACTGAGAAAGAAGCAGCTGCCTGGACATCCCTGCAAGAAAGCCCCGCACTGTTTTTGGAGACAGGGCATTCAAGGCGGCCGCTCCAATTACTTGGAATGCTATTTCCGTCTCACTGAGGGAACTGGATTTGAAGAGACTGTTCAAAAGACGTCTCAAGACTCACCTCTTCGTCCAATCATATGGACAAGCGTCTTTGTAGTGACACACTGTCATAAAATGCGCTTTATAAATTTTGTACTGCATCATCATTATAGGTAATATTTGAACGCAGGTAAAAATCTGATTACCAGCGTCGTACAGATATTACCGATATTCGGTAGGTGAGAATTACCGTCGTAATGAGACTTCCAGCCTTGAAGGCTCAGGGCCTCGCGCACCACAATCCTCCAGGACTCTCTGTCTTGTGCTGATTCGCTCCATAGTCCCCTCACTCCCAGAACTTCGGCGTCGGCTTCAACGTTGTCTGCTCAGCATATTCTGGAGCAGTTTTCTTTATTTGTATGCACACATGCAGAATGTGTAGGCGCGAACCTACATGTGCCTGTCTGTAGGCATGCATTTCATATGAGCCTTAAATGCTTACATATCCTTGCAGCTTAGATTTTAGATTATAGATAGATTATAGATGGTCCGTGTGGTCAGGCACCGGAGGGGGCACCATCCAAGACAATGTGACAACGTGGTAGAGGAAGACCGAGAAAGATATGGATGGACCATATATCCGAAATTGCAAATGAATGGAATATCCAGAGTCATAATAAAAGGAGAGCTTGTATAAAGAAGGTTATGACTCTAGAGGAAATGAAAGAAGTATGTGAGGAAAGAAGGAAATGGCGGTTGAAACGGCGGGTTTTTAAATAAGGGTTTTTAAATTAGAATGTGTTTTCTGTTTTAGTTTTGATGTCCATACATATTGTTATTTAATGATTTTAAAAATATAATTTGTCGTGTATGTTCCTTGACTTATACGTTGGTATGCGGCTGACCACCCATACTGTAAAAAATGGTTCACTTTGCCAATGTCACCCCTGTTTCAGGGAAGGACGGCAAGAGCTGCAGGGTGTATGTCCATTTGAGATTCGTGTTTTTATGTTGTAGGTTCGTATGCGGCATATGCAAGCGCGAACTTGTACGTGTCTGCTTGTGAGAATGCTTAAAATGCGAACCCCCAATGTTACATATTTTGCAACTTAGATTAGATTAGATTAGAATGCGTTGTTTGGGCACAAAATCAATTCTGCCGGTAAGGATTTGAACCTGAAATCTTCCATATCTTATCCGAAGCTCTAACCTCTATGCAATGGATTATAGATATAAGCAATATCGCGTACATGTCGGCGCATGTTTCTTGTACTGAGGAATGCTCCTCTCGTGCATCGGAACGTGCTGTGATATATTAAATATGCGGCATAGAGTAAACAACTAACTGTAAATGCAGTCGTGCACAACCTTTTCAATCAGCACACTTAAATGTGCTGTTTAGTTAAAAAAAACTGCACATATAGCGCAACTTCATACCGCGTTATCCCCAAAGAAGTCACCTATATGTTTTCACGCAAATCAACTAAGCTACACATGTAGTGTAACTTCTTGTCGCGTTCTCCGAGAGTTGAGCATATCGACGGTTAAAAGGCAATAAGCGACAAAAACTAAATCGTTCAGGAGAGCAGTTTAAAGTTTTAAATTGCAGAAAAATGGCATAACTTTTTTATTTTTTATCATGTCGTTAACATCAAAACAGCTCTAAAATTAAAAAAGAAAATAAAGGCATTTATTGGCATTATGGTTTTACGACTTTTTTTTATGTCACAAGCGCCTTTATGACAAAAAAGATCAAAATCTTGAACATGAATCATAAGAAATTATAAAAAAATATAAAAATGAATTTTCACTGTGTGAATACACAAACTTTAAAAAGTCTAAATGAATCTTAAATGTTAATAAATCTTTACAATCAATAATAATAATATTATAAGATTTTGTACGGTGAGCGCTGTTTTCGTGTGTGTATCACACCTCAAGAGCCCTCTGCGAGCTGGCCGTCGCTGTAGAAAGCGCCAATTCTCAAGCAAAACCCAGTGGCTGTAAGGCTGGATAGAACTTTAGTGATCGGTCTTTGATAAAGGTATCTGACTTTTTAAAGTTTGTGTATTCACACAGTGAAAATTCATTTTTATAAGAAATTATAAAAATTTATAAAAAAACACAGAGTTGTATTTTCACAAATTGAGTATTTATAATTTAGTATCCTCTTGATAATGACGTGAATAAGTCGAAAGTACTTGAGGTGGAATTAAATACTCAATTTGTGAAAATAAAACTCTGTGTTTTTTTATAAATTTTCATAATTTCTTATAAAGGTATTTGAATTTTTCACCCAGCGAATAGCACATTTGAAAATATAAATGGTATATTTTTTGTGCTCCGCCGAGATTCTAACCCATAACCTTTTATTTACTATTCAGAACTGGTAACCACTAGACTGTGGACCAGTAAAACTAAAGATTAAAGATTATATAAGGTTCACCATCACTGCTTTTAAATTGAATTTCCCTCGGCTCTCCTAACGTTGCACCTAATTTCACATATCTAGGACAGTGAAGCCAAACCTGAATCGTGGAGGTCAAACCGCGGCAGAGGTCTCTAGGTCTAGCAGGCACAAGTACCCTACAAAGGGTGAACGAGGTATTTAACTCTGAAACTAAGGTCTAAAATTGAAAATCTGCTTCCATGCTGTGGCATTCTTAATCTCATATTTTCTCTAATTGGTTATTTCAATGGCAAAGGTGAGATTGTTTATTCCGGTATGTATTTGCTTCAATTTAGGGCATGCACTTGAAGTCTATAATCTATAATCTAAGTTGCAAAGATGTATTAACATTATAAAATCAAAATATTGTTATGTAAATGACAAGTGCTATAAATGTTAGGTAGGTAGGTAGGTGAAGTATAGCCGTGTAGTATAGTTGGAATAATTATTATAGGTACCTAGGTTAAAGAAATCATCTAAATTATGTACTCGAAGTAACTAGAAATCATAATCACTATGTACCTACTCGAAGCTTTTGGAGCGTTCGAGAGGGTTCTAGCAAATTGGCTTCTAGAGACTACTGTCTTTAGGAGTATATAAGGCGCAAGTCGCCTGCAGGTGAGGCAGTAGATATACAACGCTCTGCTTTTGAACAAGGAAGACATTGGAAGTGAAGACCAACTGTGAAATAAATGTAAAGTGCTAAACCATAAATGTGAATTGTTAAAAATAAAAATAAATTGTTAAATAAATCTAAGTGTAAAATTAATATCCATGAAAGAAGACCAGTTATTTTTTAATTTGAAGACTATTTGAACCCTAAAACACAACAATATTGTTTTTTTGTTACAGCGCTCCGTCAGCATGTACTACATGGTAAAGCTGCAAGTCCGTTCCGAATCGGTTTGCCTGAGACCCTGGGCTTTCGAGAGAGTGCCTGGAAAAGCGCTGAGAGGCCTGGACAATGCCTTGATCTATACTTCCACCAAGGAGGCCTGTCTGGCGGCGTGCCTCAACGAAGTAACTAACAGCTTTCTCATTCTTATTCATGTTTAATGATGGATAATTTATTTCCTGTGGCGCCATTTAATGTCCCAGGACCATCTCAATGTTGCCATGGCTTCTGAAAAAAAGCAGTGTCTTCAGTCCCTTTCTGAAGGTGGTTGTAGGCTGGTTCGCCCGAACACCGACGGGAAAATTGTTCCAGGCCACCGGCCCAGCCACCGCAAAGCTCCTGTCTGCAAAATTCGCTCTTTCGGGCACTATGACCTTGTTGACAACAGTGAGGGCAGAGCGTTTTGAAGGCTTATCGACAGACGACAGAAGGTTGACCGACGTCATTTTCAAGAGTACACTTTTACAAAATTGACAAGACAATTATCATAGAGAAATAAAAATTGATGAGTTACCACAAAGAGGTACAATTAGGTAATAACAAAGGTGAAGCAGCAGGAATTTAAACATTGATCAAATTGTAAGAATGAGAATTTTTGTGTTTGTGGATTTTCAAAGTTTCAAGAGCAATTAGTTGTCTACCCTTGCATCCGGAATGGGGAACCTTGAAACCGTCATTATTGAACGAGTGGTCATTTCCGATACAGTGGTCCGCCATCTCCAAATAACCAGACAAACCCCTGAATGCCCTCTTATGCTCTTTTAACCTCACATTTATGAAAGTAATGTACTGAATTTGAGTGGTTTCTTCGCGTTTCAGAAGCGCTTCACCTGTCGCTCGGCGGAGTACGAGTATTCCAGCATGCGCTGCGCCCTCAGCGAGGCAGACCGTCGTTCTGGAGGATCCTCAGCCTCCTCCAGCTCCCAGGGCTCCCTGCCGAGGTTGGCGGACGCTCCTGGGACAGACTACTTCGAGAACCTGTGCCTCAGGGCTGGGCAGGCTTGCAAAGGAAGCAGAGGGTTCGCTCCACCAAGGTTGGGCGTGGCTGAAGACAAGGTGGCGCAGTATGCTGGCCTGCATTACTACACAGATAAGGAACTCCAGGTGAGGAAGTCCTGATGATAACAAGTAGACAAACAGGTGCCGTGATAGGATACGCAGTGACAAAAGTCACATAACATGACGACACATTACAGAAGGACACATGACAGAACGACACATGATAGAGCGACACATAACAGAACGACACATGACAGAACGACACAGTTAAAGAACAACTTATGACAGAACAACTTAGGACAGAACATCACAATGAAAAAACATCACTATGACAAAACATCACCATTACAAAATATCACAGGACAAAACATGTATGAAAAATATGTGAAACGTCCCTTGAGGAAATACTTCAATAGTATCATCATCAGATCAACTAATTTCCCCCTCTTCCACATGCAGGTCACATCAGAAGCTGCGTGTCGCCTGGCCTGCGAGATAGAGACGGAATTCCTCTGCCGGTCCTTCCTGTACCTCGGCGCCGTGTCTCCCACTCCTGGATCCGCCTCATCATCACAATACAACTGCCGGCTGTTCCACCTGGACCACAGGACGCTGCCTGATGGACCCTCCACCTACCTGACCGCGGAGAGACCTCTTATAGACGATGGAGACATCACAGGGACATACTTCGAGAACTACTGCGACAGTGAGTGGCCTTTTCATTTTACTTTATATTCAGGGATATTCAGAGTCATAGCAAATGTTGGTTTACAATGTATTGATTTGTAGTTCTCGGCATATCAACTTCACGGCACAATGTTTCAATCAACTCCGGTCTCTCACTATATAGCGGTCCAAATATATAGCGTCTAAACGGATGCTTCTCGCATATTCCGAATCCTTCAATGATGAACCTCTCCACATACCTCTGTATTGTTCCATACTATTCTAGCAACGCATTCCAACAACTACGTGCCTGGGCACATGCACACATTGAAACTCACAGTAGGCTATACTAGAGGCGGACACACACACATAAGCAAGCCACGCAATCGGGCTCAAAAGTTCGTAACATTATCTTCAATAGATCTTTGTTTAATTCGTGAAGAGAATTGCAATCTTGATATTCTAGAAGAAGTTGACTAAAAGACTATGGTTGCATCAAGATTCAGAACTAACCTGCCAGAGGTTATGATTGTAGAGAGGGCAATAGCTTTGCTCAATGAGATCTCCTCCTCGGTTGATATCTTCCACCTGAGTGAGAATCAGCTTAGACAGAGGCTTACGTTTCTGTAAAACTGATCCAGTTTTTCATTTAAATTGTAAAATAATAGATAGGAGAAGACATAGGTAGATGCAAGTTTTCGATTGAAAATAGTTAATTTATTTACGACAGATATAAAATAGAATTTATATCCTTTTGGTTAAATTGAGCCATAAAATATAGAGTTTAATGTAAAAAGAAACAGTTTTATTCGTATACTGAATAGATTGGCTTTTAAAATCTTCCGATATACATATATTAGAGGTGAGCACTCCACAAAGGCAATAAATTAATGTAAAAATCAGGAGCGTAATCTCAATTGAGGCGAATAGTTCTTGTCGTATTAAATTAAAAACAAAATAGATTCGATCAGTTATCTGAAAAAAAAATCTCAATCTAAGTTGCAAAGATATGCAACATTAAGGATTCACATTATGTGCATTTTCACAAGTAGACACGTATAAGTTCACGCTTAAACATGCCACATGTGGACATACAATATAAAATTCCGAATCTCAATTGAGCATACACCCTGCACCTCTTGCTGACCTACCCTGAAACAGGGGTGACATTGGCAAAGTGAACCATTTTCTACAGTATGGGTGGTCAACCTTATAACAACCTATAAGTCGAGGAACATACACAACAAATTACATTTTTTTAAATCACAAATAATAATATGTATAAACACCAAAATAAATACAGAATACAAAATTCTAATTTAAAAAAACTCTATTTCTAGCCTAACATTACAGATCAACCGCCATTTCTTTCTGTCCTTACATACTTCTTTTATTTCATCCAGAGTCATAGCCTTCTTCATACAAGCTCTCCTTGTATTATGACTCTGGGCATCCCCGCTCCACCCATTTATTTTGATGATTTGAAAGTAAGAGAATCGTAATTGAATGTCTGGTCTCATTACTCATGCAGATTAATTCATATTAAGTTGCATTAAGCCGCGATTTTCCGGCAAATTACCAGAAACTCCGCAACAGTTGGTGCTGCTCCAGACAGGATATCCTGCCGATCTTCACCGGCCAATCTCGGTGCAATTTAAATTCACGAAAGGCGTGAGAAAACGAGATGCGAAAAGGTTTAAAGCATGGCACTGGGCTGGAGACCAACTAAGATCTATCTATTTAATCTTTGCTGCAATGGTATATTCTAATCTCATCTAATCTAATCTAAGTTGCAAAGATATGTAGTATTGGGGATTCACATTATATGCATTCTCACAAGCAGACACGTACAAGCTCGCGCTTGCGCATGCCGCATGTGATTCTTCAACATAAAAAAAACAAATATCAAATGGACATACACCGTGCAACTCTTGCCGAATTTCCCTGAAACAGGGTTGACATAGGCAAAGTGAACCATTTTCTACAGCATGGGTGGTCAGCCAAATACCAACCTATAATTCAAGGGAACAGGGGTTATATTGGCAAAGTGAACCAATTTTTACAGTATGGATAGTCAGCCTTATATCAACCGATTGATCAACGATCCGAGTTATCCTACTCTCGCTCATGCGGTCTTCATGGTCTCTTCAGGACCGTCTCCTCTTCCTACTCCATCTGACGATGTCCTCCTTGCATCCAGGAGTAGACGGACCGTCGAGGAACTGTTCAGAGCGACCCAGGGCTGGAAGTCTCATCCCCACGGTAATTCTCACCTACCGAGTATAGAACATATTTGTATAAAGACCTGTCAATCCAAGATGGCCGTAAGTGAACAGCTGATTAGGCTTCATACAAACATTACAGATATTCGGTAGGTTAGAATTACCGTGGTGATGAGACTTCCAGCCCTGGACCGAGAGACCTACACTCAAGTGATGTTAAACGTCGGTGAGACCTGACAAAACACAAACCCAAGAAGACCTCCTACAAATTTTTGTGCAGCTGTTTTTTCTAGTGTTGTTTGTCATGTAGTTAGCACCCGACTAACGGTGCTTGATTCTGGCCACCAGATACGCTGTATCATCTTAGTACGGAGCTCTAGTACGTGCTCTTTATATGGGAATAAAGCAACCAGAAGCTTTTTCCAACATCCACTGTGTTGTTGGTAAAAAAAACATACAGTACATTATCAAATAAAAAATATTATCAGTCCGGCCGATAGCTCAGTTGGTAGAATGTAGGCTTTTTAAACAAGAAGGCTTGAGTTCCTCCTAATTTTCGGCACTAAGTAAGATCACGCAGAGACAACTGGATGGCGTATTTAAGTAGGCCAGAACAGTTCAAAATTTTCAGAAACCAACAAAGTAACTTGCTTTTACAACTCATATCACAATATAAATGAACATAAGCTTTGCAACTCTTGCCGACCTTCCCTGAAACAGGAGTGATATTGACAAAGTGAACCATTTTTTTTATAGTGGGGGTGGTCAGCCGCATACCAACCTATAAGTCAAGGATCTTTGAATCAAATGGTAGATAAACCAAACAAGCACTTGGTGACGAGAAGTTATGGAGAGGGGAAGGTGAGGCAGCTCCTCGAGGAGACCAAGACTCACACTGGGCTGTAGCGCCAATGATGACGATGATAGCTTAAATCATTGCAGCCATTTAACGCAACGCAACTAAGTTACACATATAGTATAACTTCTTTCCTGCGTTATCCACGAAGGAGTCGCATGTGGCGATTCAGGACCCATTTATTTTTACGCGTAAGGGGCCGGCCTCACACCAACCACTTTCAGTTGCAGTGGGGGGAGTTGGTTCTCATTTCTTGTGAAGGGTGAGTAATCCTTGAGATCGAACCCTTGTTCTCGGCATGGAATGCAAGCATTCTACCAATTGAGCTACCGAACTTTTTACGACTTTGGTCGTCGTCGCTACAAAGCGCCAATTCTCAAGCAAGACCCAGTTGTTGTAAAGCTGGATGGGCCTTTTGATGACCGGTCTTTGGTAAAGTTTTATGAATTTTTCAACCCAGCGAAGAGCAAATTTGAAGATATAAATTGTTTGTTTTTTGTGCTCCGCGATTCTTCTTCGGATTCGAACCCACAACCTTCCAATCACGAGTCCAAAGTGTTGCCACTGGACTACGGACCGGTATTTTGGAAATATCGGTACACTAAGAGCGCTTTAGACCTCTCACGCCATGATAAAAACCTGTACCGTTCAGGGGGAACAGCGCCAACAAAAGACCAGCTAGATTGGTTTCTGAAAAAATCCGCCGCGTCATCACCGAGCGGCCATTTTTTCAATCATTCCCGCCTTTAGGTTTGACAATAGTCTATGGTGCGGCCGCCATTGTCCGCCATTACAACCTGCCAAAATAAATTAATTCAATGAACTGCGGAAAAAGCGGGATGGAGAAGCAATTATAATTTGCGGCGAATCAATTTTTGTAGAATTTAATAATCGAATTTGTTCGATACTTCGAACCCGAGCTGCAAAAACTTGAATAAAAAATAGCACCTCGGATTTACGGTAGTTTCCATGCAACCAACTTGACAGCATTTGATGTACTAATCGTTACCACTAGACTACTGACCAGTCAGTAGTTTAGTGTTAACGCTTTGGACTCGTTAATGGAAGGCTGTGGGCTTGAATCCCGGGCGCGGGGGAGCACAAAAATATATAATTTGTGAATTATTGTTGTTTGATCGAGGCCGAAGGGTGTAGGTACTTTTATTAACCTATGGCGATGCATCCATAGATGTTGCAATAGCCCCAGTTGTACAGAAGGACGATATTATGTCTTCTTGTGAAATCGTCCTATTAATGAAAGGGTGGATCATAGAAGTTAGGGATCCACCAATAAACAAACAAATTACATTTTTAAAACCAACAAATTATAACATGTATGGACATCAAAAACTAACAAAAAACATATTCCAATTAAAAAAAAACCCCTGGCCGCCAACATCACAGATCAACCGCCATTTCTTTCTGTCCTTACACACTTCTTTCATTTCTTTCAGAGTCATAACCTTCTTCATACAGGCTCTCCTTTTATTATGACTCTGGATATTCCATTCATTGGCAATTTCGGAAATTTGGTACATCCATACCTTTCTCGGTCTTCCTCTACCACGACATCCATCTATTCTTGCACCATATACTTTCTTCGTCAGTCTTTTATCATTCATTCTCTCCATATGCCCAAACCATCTATACAAACTCCTTTTAATCTTCACTTTCACACTTTCTCTTACACCACATTCTTCTCTTACAAAATCATTTCTCACACTATCGCTCCGTTTTTTCCCAATCATACTTCTTAGAAAGTCCATTTCAACAGTATGGACTTAACTAATTTCACTTTCATTCCCCGTCCAGCCTTCACTTCCATACATTAAGGTGGGTAGAGGTATTTCACCGTGTACCGCCAGTCGAGCATCTTTAGATATTCTTTGATTTTTGGCGATACTAGCGGTAGCACCCAGTACTTGGATTTGAGAGACTTAAATGTTAATACATATATCTCTGCAACTTAGATTATAGGTTATTATAGCACTGAGGCTGGACACCTTCAGTTTCTCTCTCTAATGAGACAAGATATATGGTCAGAGCAAGTACTGCCATATTACCCCACTCCTGCAGAAGCTTCACTGGTTGAGGATCCCAGAAAGGATCAAATTCAGGAGCTGATATTACCGAGGAGTCTGAGCGAGAGGGGGCTCACTCTGCGATCTGCCGACAGTGCTCTTACATCTGTCAGCACACAATGCAGAAAAAGAAGCACAGTGTTCGGAGACCGCGCTTTCGCCGTTGCGGGACCGTCCACCTGGAACCAGCTGCCTCCTGAAGTGCGCGCCAAGGAAGGGATCGAGAATGAAGACCCATTTCTTCACCGCCGCGTCAAGCCTGAAAGCGCCCTTGCAGTGCAGTGGCCACAAAACGGCGCTATAAAAATCATCATCATCATCATCATCATAGCGCTCCTCCACAACTTTGTAAAGTTCACTGACTGCTTCTCGCGACTCTCGGCCGAATTTTAACCGCCAGAGCGGAAATGCTTCCCAATTATTCATTTCTCAAGCCGAGCTTATAAATTATAATGTATGCATGTATGTAGGTACATCATCCAAACCGCGTTCCCACAATTTGTACACCGACTAATTATTAAAAAATTTGGTATTTCGTAACAAGTCTATGCTGCAAATTTTCGGATGTATCGGAAGGGACGGTATTGCCGTGTGAAACCTCTTTATTTTCACACGTTAGGACAACAGCTTCATTCTAATCCAGTGATGGGTAAAGTACGGCCCGCGGGCCAGCTCCGGCCCGCGAAAGCATTTAATCCGGCCCGCCGACGGTCCTTCATCAAGAATAGTATATCTAATCTAAATCTAAATCTAAGCTGCAAAGATATATATTATTTAAGATTCATACTAAACGCATTCCCACAGCAGACATGTATAAGTTCGTGCTAACACATGCCGCATGTGGACCTACAATATAAAAACCCAATCTCAAATGAACATAAGCCCTGCAACTCTTGCCGACCTTCCCTGAAACAGGGAACAACATCGCAAGACACAACCGTTTCATGTGCCGTTTATGGTATGTTCTGTTTTAGTTTTATAATGTTTTGTCATAATAATAATAATATAATAATAATTTTAGGATGATTTATTTGGTGAGCGCTGTTTTTGTGTGTATCACACCTCAAGAGTCCTCTGCGAGCTTGGTCGTCGCTGTAGAAAGCGCCAATTCTCAAGTAAGACCCAGTTGTTGTAAGGTTGGATGGACCTTTCAGTGACCGGTCTTTGGTAAAGGTTTATGAATTTTTCAACTCGGCGAAGAGCACATTCGAAATATGAATGGTATATTTTTGTGCTCCGCCGGGTTCCGAATCCACAACCTTCCATTTACGAGTCCGAAGTGTTGCCACTGGACTACGGACCGGTCCAAGATGCCAACGACACGCGGTGCACCTGAGCGGTAACCCATCCAAGTACTATCCGCACCCAATGTTGCTTAACTTCGGTGATCTATGGGAACCGGTGCTTTCAACATGGTAACGTCGTTGACATGTGATGTTCTGTCATGTGTCGTTCTGTCATCTGTCGTTATAGCACGTGTCGTCATGTTATGTATCGTTTCTTCCTTGTGCCGTTCAACCCTGTCACTGTCAAAAGGGTATTTTTCCAGTTTCACTCGCTTTTGAACCGTGCACCCTCCGATTACAAATGAGTGCCGTTACCCAGTAGGCCAGGTTCCGGTTGGTAATGGTCTTTAGCACTAAGCACCGCATGATAAGTGTAGTGTGTGTCTGCTCTTTTATTAGATCAGCCGCCAGCAGGCAATTTTATACGGCAACGGTCGTTACTCCCACGACACGCCGTTCTACAAGTACATACAACGTCTCTACCATTCAAGATTATCTAATCAAAGGCTTATACCATCTTACAGCTTTAACATTGGCGCTTTAAATAGCGACGGCCAAGCTGTCAGAAGGCTCTTGAGGTGTGATTCACAGAAAAAAAACAGCACTGCTGAGTAAAATGTAAAATATGGTTGGTCAGCCTCATGCCAGTCCAGTACATTATACAATTTACGAAACAGTGACTGTATCCAGCCGCCATTCCACAAGGGGTGGCCAGTGCCTCTGCATATGCGACTGCTCTTTGTTGTGTCCTTACACATTTTCTTCATCACTTCAACATTCATCACTCTCTTCAATTTTTTAAATTGATTTGTGATGAGGAATGCAATTCACCAACCGGTTCTGCCTGGCCAGAAACAGGTATTAATATCATCAATTAACAATTCATTATTGTATATTTTAATAAATTATTATTTAATAATTACCCAATGACATCTGTTGAACCAGGATCAAGGTCAAATGACCCAGGCTGGAATCAAACCAACGTTATTCTATTCCAAATACGCTAGAAAGATCAGCCACTTGAACCCTCGGCCATGACACCGATTTTGTAGGTTTCAGTCCGGTCGATAGCTCAGTTGGTAGAGTGCTTGCATTCCATGGCGTGAGCTCGGGTTCGAATCCCACCGAGGGTGTCAGAAATGATTTCCCGTTTCGATGTTTATTTCAGACCCCATAGGCAAGGTTTACACTTTTCACAATAAAGGAGCACCAGCCCTCTCGGGAGCTGGGAAACCTCCACTTCAAGAAGTGGTTGGCGTAAGAACAATTCCTTCCTCATTCTTCCCCTTCCACGCTTTCCTGTCCTACGCAGCATATTCGATATCCTCACAGACTCAGGGACTTGGTGCTTCTGCCGAACCACTGTCGCAGGTTCTTCAGCCACGATGTCCTTCGGCGTCCCTGAGATCTTCTCCCCTCAATCTTACCCTAAATGATAAGATGAAGGAGACGGTACTTCTCATTTCTCACAATGTGACCGAAGTACATCAGTTTTCTCTGCTTAATGGTTGGCAGGAGCTCCTTTGTAGTGCGCATTCGTTGGAGGACTTCTTCATTGGATATTCGATATCCTCAACAAAAAATAAAATCAACCATAAAAAATCTACCAAATACAATAAACAGATCGTGGCACGAAAAATAGCAAAAAAAGTTAAAGCATAATTTCTCACGCTTTTTGGTGAAAAAACTTTGAATTTCAACAAGAAAAAAATTTGGAACCATCGCTGTATTCATAGTCCAGTTGATCACAGCTTAAACATAATATTACTGCGTGTTTTTAGCAGGGATGCTGCGGAATTCCTTTACAACCGAAACCGGAACTAATAATATGAGGTTGATTTATTTTTTTGAGTGATCCGGTGAGGAATGATTTTGCAACGATGATGTGGTGTAAGAGCCCGTTCCCACTTGTCGGGTGTCGGGTCTGTATATTAAGCTTAGGTTTCAGTGGCAGAACATTACATATGTATGGAGCTATTCACACTTGTCGGAACCCGATTTTGTCCGAAATGCTGTGCCACTGGAACCTCCAATATACAGATCCGACACCCGACAAGTGGAAAATGTATGAAAGTGAAGATTATTAAAAGAAGTTTGTTAAGAGATGAATATCGTGGTAGAGGAAGACCTAGAAAGGTATGGATGGACCTAATTCCTGAAATAGCGAATAAATGGGACATCCAGTAAAAGGAGAGCTTGTTTGAAAAAAAATATGTCTCTGGATGGAATAAAAGAAGTATAGAAGTAAGGACAGAAAAAATGGCGGTTGATCTGTAATGCTAGCGGTCATGGCTTTCAAAATTTTAATGTTTTGTGGGTTTTAATTTTTATTTAAGTGTTTATTTGTTTTATATACTGTGATTAATTGTATGTATTTCTTGACTTATAGATTGGTATGAGGCTGACCACCTATAGGTACTGTAAAAAAAATGTTTACTTTGTTGGCTAGCTGGAGATTGGTCTCACCCCTGTTTCAGGAAGGTCGGCAAGAGTTGCAGGGCTTATGCCAATTTAAGATTGGGTTTTATATTGTGGGTCCACATGTGGCATGTCTAAGCTTAGATTATAGATTACAGATTATGTGTCTTATTATGTGACTTCACAGAATTTATTATTAACTCACACAGAAAATCATAACACACAGCTACATAGTCGTAACAATATCCTTAACATTACATCCATAACAGAGATAAAATTTAGTTGGTAATGGCACTGAAATGATTTGCGAATTTTTGCAATATAATAAACACCAGAAGATGGTCGATGAGAGAGAGAGAGGACGATGAACTTGCAATTTATGATATGCCACTTGTTATGCGCTTTTATTACAACTCCATGCCAACTGTTTGGAAATTCTGTCGTTGACTTGCAATGTTGGCGGCATTTCATTTAAACTTTAAGTTGAATTGCAATTTTAATTCTAATTTTAAATTTGATTTTGTCGTTTGGTAAAGTTATAATATTTTGCAAATCATTTTTTTGGACGGGTACGTAGTCCACTTCGGACTCGTAAATGGAAGGTTGTGGACTCGAATCCCGGCGGAGCACAAAAAAATATACCATTTATGCTTCCATATATGCTCTTCGCTTGGTAAAAAATGCATATACCGGTCACTAAAGGTCTATCCTATCCTATATAAGACATGAATAAAAAATAGCACCTCGGATTTACGGTAGTTTCCATGCAACCAACTTGACAGCATTAGATGAAATAATCGTTACCATTGGACCACTGACCAGGCCTCAGTTTAGTGGCAACGCTTTGGATTCGTAAATGGAAGGTTGTGGGTTCGAATCTTGGCAGAGCACAAAAATATAGGTACCATTGATATTTTAAAATTTGCTCTTCGCTGGGTTGAAAAATTCATACACCTTTACCAAAGACTGTCATCAAAAGGTCCATCCAAGCAACTGGGTCTTGTTTGAGTATTGACGCTTTGTAGCTACGACCAAGCTCGCAAACTCCTCTTCAGCACTACACAAGTGTCATAGATCCCCAGAGTCTCTGAAATCTAGGGAGTCTCTCACACAGGAGTTTTTGAAAAAAATGTTATGACGTTGGTACGAATGACCTTCCAGCTCTTGAAGCTGTGTCGGCCGGGTTGCTAAGTTAATACTGCGCATCTGGCTCAGTGGTTAAGCTGCTTGCTTAGCGAACTGCGGGTCGTGACTCCAAGATAGAATAAACTTCACTTACAAACTGTAATGGCAAGACAAATTGTTCAGTGAACGCCAACTAGTAAATCTAAACTTTTAAAATGTAAACTTTTATGTAAAACTCTGTGGCAGAAATGCAACAACAACTGCCATATACAATTAGGCTTGAGGTTGACTAATTCGAATTCCCCTACATACATTATTTAAGTATTGAATTTACCTACCATTAAATTAAAAACAGTTTAAAACTTTTACTTTCACTTTCATGGCCGGTGTTAATAATAAACAAACCGTTTTTGTGTTCTTTCGGGTTTAACAATGTTCTATTTGCAGCCCCTACATCTGCCGTCGTTTCACTTTCACGAGCAGAAAGCATCTTCAAGGGAGCTTTGATAACTCGCCTTGAAGATGCTTTCTGCTCGCGAAAGCGAAACGTCGGTAGATGTAGGAGCTGCAAATAAAACATGGTCAAACCCGAAAAAAAAAACGCAACTGAGCTACACATAGTGTAACTTCTTGCTTGCGTTATCCCCGAAGGCGTCGCATGTGGCGATTCGGGACCTATTTATTTTTACGGGTAAGGGGGCCGGCCTCACACCAACCACTTTTCAGTTAAAGTGGGGGTTTCCCAGCTCCCGGGGGGGCTGGTTATCATTTCTTGTGGAGGCTGAGTAAACTTTGAGATCGAAGCCTTGCTCTCGGCATGGAATGCAAGCATTCTACCAATTGAGCTATCGAACTTTTTACGAGCTTGGTCGTCGTCGCTACAAAGCGCCAATTCTCAAGCAAGACCCATTTGTTGTAAGGCTGGATGGACCTATTGATGACAGGTCTTTGGTAAAGTTTTATGTATTTTTCAACTTATCGAAGAGCGTATTTGTAAATATAAATGGTATATTTTTTTTGCTCCGCCGGGGTTCGAACCCACAACTTTCCATTCACAGTCCGAAGTGTTACCACTGAACTACGGACCGGACAAAACAACGAAAGAACACAAAAAACGATTTGTTTATTATTAACTACCATTATTTAAATGTTTGTATCAATGTTATTTTTTACTCCCAAAAAATTTCAAACAGATATACATCCTGTAAGGTGTGGCTACTTCATCAAAGGGTACCTTAGCTATAAAAGGTTGTGCGTGGCTGTTAGTTTTCATAATTGCAGGGGTCGCCCCGCCCCCCTGGTCACGAGCTCGTGTACTAGAAGAGTGGCGGGGAGGGGGGGGGGAGGGGCAGACTAAACACACTATAACTACAGGCCGTGGCGTCTTTTCCTCAAAACCTACATTTTCTTACTTTGTCATCTTGTTTTTTAACACCCCATACAATATAGTGTAAGGCTTGCACGGCCGGCTGATGATGCCATAGAGATGTTTTCCAGGATCTGTTGCCGTGGTCTATGGGAGCTGGAGCTTCTGGACGTTTCACCCATGTCTACGATGGGCTTCTTTAGCGTGAAGTATGATGACGAAGAAGCCCATCGTAGACATTGGCGAAACGTGCGAAAGCTCCATATCGCATAGACCATGGCAACAGATCCCGGAAAACATCACTCCAGCTTCAATGTAGTGCATCATCTTGCCTGCGTTATCCCTGAGGGGGTCGCATCTGGCGATTTGAGACCTATTTATTTTTACGGGCAAAGGGACCGGCCTCACACCAAGCACGTTCAGCTGAAGAAGAGGTTTCCCAGCTCCTGGGGGCGCTGGTACTCATTTCTTGGGAAGGTTTAGTACACCTTACCGGTATTTATTTTAATCAAGAATCACTTCTGGGTCGGGTCACGACCATCGGGAAGGCCTTCCGCCACAAAAAAAAATAAAGCATTGCATGAGCGTTCTGTGATACGTTTTTTTGCAAGGAAGTGAATAAACGGACTGTGTATGGAGGTGGGTTTTCGCAATGATAGTATGTAATGATTTGTTGTTGATTTTGTTACAGAAGCTCCTCAAGGCTCCTCTCCAGTAGAGAACAGTCTTCCCCTCACCGTAGAGACGCTGCAGGACCCAACACTGAACAACCTCACCAGGACTGATGCCAACTGCGACAAGACTGGAACATGCTACGATGGTAACAACATCACTTTATCTACAAACAACTAGCATGCGCTTGCAATTGCTTTTGTGTTGAGGCAGGTTGAAACTAATAAAGCATGACTCCATTACATCGTATGCCAATGGCTCTAACATAACACTGTTGGTTTGAAGGTGGTTGGCAACTTAGTCAGGAGATTGCCTTCCTAACATGTTCACTAACATTACGCTTAAATCAAAACTTACAGAAGGTGCTCAGAGCCATAACCCAACAGGGCTATGATTAAAAATCACCGAGCCTTTAAATTTCTTCACTTATGGCTATCATTGCTTGCTTGTGTTCTGAGCCACCTTGTCTTGTTTTACACCGGAGAGAGTGTTAGCCTCACCGGAGGGCCTTTTGCCACTTGCATCTATATCACGTTTTGCATGCGAGTCTTGCTTCTGATTTCTGAGTTCCTCAATCGATCTCTCAGTGTTTTTGCAGCAATGGTGCGGAGTGTTTTCATCTCAGATGTTCTGAGTAGGCTCTTGGCTCTCGAAGTGTCTGCTTTCATACTCCATCTGATGATTGTGTTCATCATTGTTTGTATCTGTCCTCTGTGTCAACACCCAGACCCGTTTATTATTCCTTCGCCATCTGACGATTGTTTTGATCACTGTCCACATCTGTCCAGACCCGTCTGCTCTCCCTACTCCATCTGATGATGGTGTGGATCATTGTCTGATTCTGTCATCTTCCTACTCCATCTGATGATCGCGTTGATCATTGCTTGTATTTGTCCTCAGTGTCTGTGAACTGCAAGGACACCCGCATCGCCATCCAGGTGCGCACCAACAAGCCCTTCAACGGAAGGATCTACGCGCTGGGTCGCTCCGAGACCTGTAACATTGACGTCATCAACAGCGACTTGTTCCGCCTGGACCTCACCATGGCGGGACAGGACTGCAACACACAGAGCGCGGTAAGCTCTTCCTTCTATTTGTCCTTTTTACACCCCACGAATTCTGTCATAAATCCTGTCTGAAGAGACACCTTATTATTAATTTTTATTGCGCCTTTTCATGACCGTTGGTCATCCCAAAGGCGCTGTAGATTGTGAAAACAAATGCGTTTTCAGGGCTTTTCTGAAAACTGCCTCCTTGCCCGTTGTCCGCAGTCCTGCCGGCAGACAGTTCCAGGCCATGGGCGCAGCAACACGGAAATCCCGATCACCAAACACGGTAGTCGGGCTTCTCCTCGGAAGCTCCAGGGTGCTGCCAATGGTTTGCGCTGACCTCAGTGTCCACCCTCTCTCGTCAACACATTTTTTTTCTTAATTAGTTCTTGCAGGTTTTCGGGAGCTGATCCATGCAGCACCTTATGTGTCATTACCCACAGCTTAAATTTTACTCTCTCAGGTGTACGGAGCCAGTGAAGCCTTTCAGCAGTGGAGTGATTGTAGAGAACTTGAGCGACCCAAATATGAGTCGTGCTGCCGCGTTTTGCACTGACTGAAGTCGATGTAGTTGGTAAGCTGGCTGCCCTGCGTATACTGAGTTGTAGTTATCAATTCTTGAGACCACAAATGCGTGTACCAAATTCTTGATGGCATCGACTGGCTTTTACCTGGCGGCATCTTTTTATTGACCTTATCTGTCTAAGGCCAAACAATCCCGCTTGAACAGTCTTGTTGACGTAGTCACCAAGATTACAAGACAAGAGAAGGAGTTCTACTGGCATCTCATTAGCTACGATGTGTACGAGTCTTTCAAGACTCATTCTGGAGACAGGACCTCTCCCGGATCTGCTCCATCTCAATATGTCGTATATATCACAAGCTACACTCGATTTGACATAGCAGCTTTCTAAGCAACATCTTTGAAGGAAAAAAAATATATAATGATGATTTTTTGGTGCGTATCGCACCTCTAGAGCCCTCTGCGAGCTTGGTCGTCGCTATAGAAAGCGTAAATTCTCAAGCAAGACCCAGTTGCTGTAAGGTTGGATGAACCTTCAGTGACCAGTCTTTGGTAAAGGTGTATATATTGACCGGTCCGTAGTCCAGTGGTAACACTTCGGACTTGTAAATGGAAGGTTGTGGGTTCGAATCCCGGCGGAGAACAAAAAATATACAATTTATATTTTCAAATTTGCTCTTCGCTGGGTTGAAAAATTCATAAACCTTTACTAAAGACCAGTCATCAAAAGATCCATCCAGCCTTACAGTAACTGGGTTTTGCTTGAGTATTGGCGCTTTGTAGTGATTACCAAGCTCGTAAACACCTCTGCGGCATTACAAGTGTCATAAGAACCCTAGAGTCTCTGAAATCTAGCGAGTCTCCCGCGCATGATTTCTTAAAAAAAAAACTAAAAAATTGCACATTTTTTTTATGAACGAGCATCAAATTACGAAATGATGTCTAATCCATAATAACACTAACATTTACTCGAGTGTTCGTGAAATTCTCGCTAGGATTTCTGCTAATGACGAGGATGGCTAGATCATTAGAGAAATGGCCAGGCTAGCAGAAGTAATGCTCTAGAGCAGAGCTTCCCAAAGTCTCGTGGGTTATTTTTATTTGCCATAAATCCGCAAGACACTTTTTCCCTCCCTTGTAAGCAATATATTGTTAGGTTTTCCGCTGGATTGTCTTTTTGATTAACATGCCAGAATTTATTTTTCACAATTTACAATTTATTTCACAACTTGACAGTCACTCACCTGTCACTCCGTTTTTTCCCAATCATACATCTTATGAAGTCTATTTCAACAGTATGAACTTTAATAATTTCACTTTCATTCACCATCCATGCTTCACTTCCATACATCAAGGTGGATATAACGTTCAACCAATCTTGCAAGTTGCAACTTGCAGTCGACGGTGTAAAGGTAATAAGGCATAAGCGACATAAACTAAATTGTTCAGAAATGGCATAACTTTTTTTATTTTTTATCATAACGTAAAAATCAAAATTTTTCTAATTTTTCTTTTAATAAAGGCATAGATTGTCATTCCTATTAATGTGGTTTTAGGAATTTTTAACGATGTTCACGAGCGCTTTTATGACAAAATAGGCCAAAATCTTGTCGGTTACACAAAACCATACTTCGAAAACGCAGTTGTTTTTTTTTAGCATAAACAACAAATCATCGTAGAGCTATGGGAGTTAGCGCATTAGAAAGAGCGGAAAATTTTAAGTAGGATAGCATTCATAACTCATTTTGACCAAAACGTCGCCCCGTCGCGTCGCCCTATTTCTTTTTAACCTTCGATACACTTTTTTCGTCAGTCTTTCATGATGATGTCCTAAAAATAGAGGCAAAGCAGACACTGTAGCACAGTTTGGGAAGCGCTGATTTAGAGGCTGTAGTGTGCTAAGATGCGCCCATCAAGGGCCCGCTACGCGCCCGCTGATTGCCATTAAAATGCCGGATGTGCGCGGATTCGCGACCAGTCATGATTTTTAGCAAACTCCAAGCTCTGCACTGAATCCAGAACCGTTGCTTTTGTGTTCATTTCACGAAAACGTTGTGTACTCATCATGCTGTCGTGCATCTTGACAATTGCGTGCTTTTTATTTGGAAATTTGTATTGGCTTAGAAAAAGTGAGACGATTGCATAAACTGTATTTCATTTGTTTTATTTTATAGTGTTAAGGCAAATTTATACAAGGTCAATAGCTGTCGTCAGTCCACTGCCGACAGCTACTGACACTGCGATCGTGTAAATCGATTCAAGTCAGTACTGACGCGACAGTTACTGTCGCGACGGTAACTGACTTCAATATTGCCGCTTGATATTTTTCGGCGTCAGTCCGCTCCCCCCCCCCCCCCACCCGCGCCAGCGCAACTGACGTCATGTAAATACCGAAGTACGGTGACCACGCTGCGTCGCACCGCATCACAAAACGACGCGAAAACTGAGCGACTCGTCAAAGTTTTTTGGCGGCATTCTTAAAGCCAATTTGTATTCCCCAGGATCTTCAATTCTTAACTGGGTTAACAACAGAGCAGAGCCTCCAGTTTTATCTCTTGTCATCTATCCATTTTCTTACCCAAGTTAATTAACTTTTATTAACCTTAATGATTTTACGGGTTTCAATTAAGTAGATCATAGATGTCATATATATTGTGCATTTTATTGTGGCTGTCATGCCTTTGTTAATTTTATTCTGAAATATCGTTCCTTGACTTATATACTGGTATGCGGCTGACCACCCATACTGTAGAAAATGGTTCACTTTGCCAATACTACCCCTGTTTCAGGGAAGGTCAGCCAGAGTAGCAGGGTGTAAGTTTTAAGTCGAAAATAAAGGGCCTTAGTAATGAAGGCCATTGTAAAATGAGTCCTAAAAGCAAAGCCGAATGCCACAATTACATATTAGACAGCACAAGAGTTACAATCGCTTATTTTGCGCAGTGACATACCTACAATACTTTTTCTACTCATTCTGGGAACGTATTGTTTTGATTTTACTTGGGGTTCTTTTAATTAAATTGCGATTTAGGTACATTTACTTCACATGGTTTATTTTTCACAACACAGGTTACAATGTACTGTTCACTCTTCACTCTCTGCGTATGGTCATCGCGTTACAATGATCAAAGCGACTCTGTCCGTCCCACAGAATCTTTTCTCGTATTTATAGGTACCAAAGAAGTTCTTGCATGTTCTAGAACATGGTAGATACTTCCTAGTAGATGGTACTGTTGGTATGGTAGCATCGTTCCACACTATACCAGATTATTCGACACCACACCAATCAACGTGCCTAGGCTCACGTCCACACGAACTCAAACGTTTGTAACAATATTTTGTTGTGGAGTTTTCTTAAATCAAAACATTAGTTTTTTTTTAGAAACCGCCAGCAAAATAGCTTTATTCTAAAAGGTATTGAGGCTACCATACGAGAATACGTACTTTTAATGTGTAATTATAATACATGTATAATTTATTATCGGCTACATTTTTTTCACTAATATAACGCCCACCTTATACGGCAGGGGTCGGCAACCTTTTCTTGTAAAAGGGACAAATATTGTACGTGGAATTTAGTGCGGGCCGCACTTGGGCAGTGGCGGATCTAACGGTCAGCATTTCAGCACATGCTGACTACCCCCCTCCCTCTGTCGCGTCATGTATCGTGAGCATGAATAAATTGACGTACGAACTAAAAATTAAATTCACTATTAATTCCACCCCCCATAATAAATCTCACATTGTAGAATCCTCGCCAATTCAATTTGGGAATCCCGCAATTCAGGGAACTCCACGCGAATCGACACCGGCCTACATAGGGAAATTACCCACAAATTCTACTCCTCCTTTGGATAAGTTTGACGACCTTTCCAGTCTAAGCCCCTACGCTAGGAGCACATGTCTAATCTAATCAAATCTAAGTTGCAAAGATGTTACATTGAAGATTCACATTACATGCATTCTCACAACCAGACACATACAAGTTCGCGTTTGCACATGCCTCATGTGAACCTACAACTTAAAAACCAAATCTCAAATGGACATACAGCCTGCAACTCCTGCCGTCCTTCCCTGAGACAGGGGTGACATTGGCAAAGTGAAACATTTGTACAGCATGGGTGGTCAGCCGCATACCAACCTATAAGTCAAGGAACATACACGACAAATTACATTTTATTCATCACTAATTAATAATATCTATGGACAACAAACAGAAAACAAATTCCAATTTAATAACCCTAGCCGCCAACATTTCAGATCAACCGCCATTTCTCATGTCATTGCCTAAATATTTTAGTTGTATAAAAATATTTTAGTTATAAACATAAAACGCTTTTTGTCCATTTTACGACATTATTGTTGTATTTTTTACTTTCTTGCTATAGCCGAAGGCTATAAAGAAAGTTATGATTTGGTGTAAAAAAAAAATTTCGAGGTTTTCACGGAAATGAGTTGTCCTGGTGCAGGACATGCCAAAAAACACTATCTTTCAAAAACGTCCGTCTGTATGTATGTATGTATGTATGTATGTATGTATGTATGTATGTATGTATGTATGTGTGTGTGTCACTTTCCAAAGTATAAGACCTAGAGATACCAAATTTTGGCTACATCAACTTTTTTGGACATGTATTAAGTATGAATAACATGGCATTACA
Source organism: Agapetus fuscipes (assembly GCA_951799405.1). Taxonomy (NCBI): domain Eukaryota; kingdom Metazoa; phylum Arthropoda; class Insecta; order Trichoptera; family Glossosomatidae; genus Agapetus; species Agapetus fuscipes. The sequence goes on along the minus strand of OX637351.1, from coordinate 8,809,018 downwards.
CCAACTTGAAAATTCAAGATGGCTGCCATACAAAAAAAACATAAAATTGCACTTTTCTCAAAAACGGCTCCAAGAATTTTTTTTAAATTTTCAGAGTTGCCATTTATTAGTTTTTAACTTAATAAATTAGTTATGGCAATACTCTTACTAATCTGTGTCTATGGGCTGCCATATGAAAAAAACAAACGATTGTGATTTTCTCGACAGTTAAGGGGTCAACAAAAATATAATGTTCTACAATATTACGGACAACATAAATTTCTACAAATTTACAAAAAAATTTTTTTGAAAAAATAAATATAAAGCACCGTTTACACGACCTGAAATTTTAAATCGAAAATATTACAAAAACCTATTAAAATGCAAGATATTTGAATTTGTTTTAGATTTGATAGAAAGAACAAGCTTATCACTTTAATTCGTAATCATTTTTTTTTTACTTTTTTGAAAATTCAAGATGGCTTCCGAAGAGCTGAAAATTTAAAATGCGATTTTCTCAAAAACGGCTCCGACGATTTTTCTGAAATTTTTTGTGAATCCATTTATATAATAGTGCTATCTAATAATTATAATCATTTCTTCATCATAATCTCGATTTAGGGAGTTGCCATATAAAAGAAAAAAATAATGGAAAAATTCTCGGCAGTTAGAGGGTTAATAAAAAAATAATGTAGTACAAATGTAAAATAATAATAATAACCTATATATTGCCATCATTATTTTTTCCAAAAAGTGAATCAAAAGTATAGCCGCCATACAGAGTGAAAATTTTCCATACAAAATGTATTAGCAATTTTCTTGGTAGTCAAAGGGTTAAAAATAGATAAATGGCTGCGATTCTTAAAATTTTATGAATACCAATAATAATCAGTCGTTACTTTTTCAAAATATAACTAAAAAGTTTACCCACCATACAAAGTACTAGTTTGCATACAAAAGGGTTCAATGACCATCTATAATAATCTAGAATATAAGTTGCAATGAAATATAAACATTCAAAACTAATATGAAATGCATGCCCACAAACAGGTATGTGTAAGTTCGCGCTAACGAATGCTGAATTTGTACTTACAAATTAAACATAAAACTTGCAACTCTTGCCGACCTTCCTTGAAACAGGGGTGACATTGACAAAGTGAATTATTTTTTACACTTTGGGAGGACTGAGAAATGCGAGAAAATTGAGATAAAGACTGAATGAAAAAAGAGTGGAGGTCTATAATAATCTATAATCTATAATCTAAGTTGCAAGGATATATTCATTTAAAGCTCTCAGATGTATGCCCACAAACCAACAAGTGTAGTTCGCGCTTACAAATGCTGAAAGTGTACTTACAAATAAAATCCAAACCTCAAATGAACATAAGCCCCACAACTTTTGCCGACCTTCCCTGAAACAGGGGTGACATTGGCAAAGTGAACCATTTTTTACAGTATGGGTGGTCAGCCTCATACCAACCTATAAGTCAAGGAATGGAGGTCGTGAAAGAATTTGATTATCTGGGAAGCAAATTTGAGTCGAATGCGAAATTGACGAAATAATTGGAAAAGCGCGCTAGTAGAGGAAGAAGTGTAATGGAAACGATTGGAAGAATTGCAAGAAATAGGAAACTTACGAAGAATATGAGATCGGCGGTCCACAATGGCATATTGGTTGGTGGAAGTGAGGCTTAATGAATGTGAGCTGAGTAAAGTATGTAAGTACGGTTGAAATGGCTTACCTGAGAGCAATGGCTGGAAAGACACTGAGTGATAGAGTACGTAATGCTTGAGTGATGAACGAGTGTGGTATAAAAGAGAATATGAGAATGAAAGTACAAAAAAGTACGATGAGATGGTTCAGACATCTTGAAAGAAAGGATGATGAACAACTAACGAAGAAAGTGTACAAAGGAAATGTCAGAGGAAAGCGCAGAAGGGGAAGGCTGAGGAAAGAATGGTTAGACCAAATAGGTGAGATTGCGAAATAATGGATTCTGCAGAGTGAGAATAAGAGAAGAGTATGTATGAAAAAGGTGATGACAGCAAAAAGTGGAGGCGCATCTGCGGAGGTACCGGCCACCCCTAATGAAACGGTGGCAGGATACAGTACAGTACAGTACTGAGGTCAGCTTCATACCAACCTATGAGTCGAGGATCTTTCTTGTGTAATTGGTACTTTTTCAAATAAATCAACAAAATATTTATATTCATTTAAGTATTTATATGCCTATATCCATATTGTACGAGTATGCAGGTACACACCGCGGTGGAATAAAATTGATTTATTATTGATATATTACATTTTTATTGAAACGGCATAAGCTGGTAGATGATTCTAGCTTTACATACGTCATACAGTGGGTAAATTTTTGCAAGAAAGTCGAGTACAGATTCTGTGCAATTTATTTTTCACTCCATTGTGTATGTGTATGATAATATCGTCCGGCACATGCGTTGCGGCGAATATCTTGCGGGCCGCACCAAGACGCCTCAAGGGCCGCATGTTGCCGACCCATGTTATACGGCATGGTAAACGATAGTTTTAACGTTTAACCATTTTAAACACGTTGAGTAATTTGAATTTTATTTCATGTCTCTATTTTGCCATTTTTTTTTTACGTTATATATGATCATGTTAAATATTTTTTTATTCCTTAATACAAAAATAGCAACATATGAACGGTTAAAAGGTAGTATAAGCGACGTTTTGGTCAAAATGAGTTATGAATGCTATCCTACTTGACATTTTCTGCTCTTTCTAATGCGCTAACTCCCATAGCTCTACGATGATTTTTTTGTTGTTTAGGTATGCCCAAGCAAACAATTGCGTTTTCGAAGTATGGTTTTGGTGCAACCGACAAGATTTTGACCTTTTTGTCCTAAAGGCGCTTGTGACATAAAAAAACGTAAAACATCGTAAAACCACATTAATAGGAATGCCAATAAATGCCTTTATTTTTTTTAATTTTAGAGCTGTTTTGATTTTAACGATATGATAAAAAATAAAAAAGTTATGCCATTATTTCTGCAATCTCAAACTTTAAACTACTCTCCTGAACAATTTAGTTCATATCGCTTTTGCCCTACTGCCTTTTAACCGTCGATATATTTCTTGACTTATAGGTTGGTATTAGGCATATGTAAGCGCTGACTTATACATGTCTGCTTATGGAAATGCATTTAATATAAATCTTAAATGTAATGTACCTACCTTTGCAACTTAGATAATAGATTAGTTGCTTGTTGTACAAAAAATTGTTCTCATTGCAATGTCACCCCTGTTACAGGGAAGGTCGACAAGAGTTTCAGGGCGTATGTTCATTTGAGATTGAGTTTTTATGTTGTGAGTCCACATGCGGCATATGTAAGCGCGAACTTATACATGACTTGCCGTCCTTTCCTGAAACGGGGATGACATTGGCAAAGTAAACCATTTTTACAGCATGGGTGGTCAGCTGCATACCAACCTATAAGTCAAGGAACAAACACCACAAATTACATTTTTAAAGTCAACAAATAATAAAATGTAGAAACATTAAAACAATACTGAATACATACTTAATTATAATTTAAAAAAAACCCTAGTCCTAGCCGCCAACATTACAGATCAACCGCCATTTCTTTCTGTCCTTCCATACTTTTTCATTTCATCCAGAGTCATGACCTTAAGTCGTTTTCAAGGACATATTTTTCAATCCTAAATCCTAGCCGGTGTGTCACAATTTTTAGTTTTTTGAATACCCAGGACAGACAATTTTTGAAGTCTTTTCTGTATTTATTTTGACACCACAACGTCACGTTTGACAGGGAGACGAATGGGTTTCTACATCAAAATCAATTCATTTGAATGTCTTACCGATCTTATAATAATAATAATAATATTAGGATGATTTATTTGGTGAGCGCTGTTTTTGTGTGTATCACACCTCAAGAGCCCTCTGCAAGCTTGGTCGTCGCTGTAGAAAGCGCCAATTCTCAAGCAAGACCCTTTTGTTGTAAGATTGGATGGACCTTTCAGTGACCGGTCTTTGGTAAAGGTTTACGAAATTTTCAACCCAGCGAAGAGCAAATTTGAAAATATAAATGGTAGGTATATTTTTTGTGCTCCGCCGGAATCGAACCCACAACCTTCCCCTTCAGAGTCCGAAGTGTTACCACTGAACTACGGACCGGTCGGAAAATAAACAAATATCCGAAAGTAAAAGTTAGTTTCTACATCACAATCAATTCATTTGAATGTTTTACTGATCTTCTGTATCTACATATACGCTAACTCCACGCCGCTAAGCTACAAATGCAGTGTAACTTCTTGCCGCGTTTTCGTTTCTCCCGAAGGAGTCGCACGTGACGAGTGGAGCCCATTTATTTTTACAGTTAAGGGCCGGCCTATATATCACCCTATAATCTATGTTGCAAAGATATTGATACCCTCTCTTCAAAATCAAAAAGACTGGAAGACTTGGTTGAATGTTTTACTTTCGTTTCTTTTTATTTTTCTCTTTTCAGTACAAGTTGTTACAGACAGAATCGGTCTTCGGGCCAACAGGCCGACAACCTTGTGACAAATTATTCCCTTTTTATTACAACTAAACACATAAATTTTGTTACAGTAAATTCGGCTCGGCCGGTGTCCTGCCGAACGCCGGCCAATCAGCGTGTAGGGTTAAGTTTTGTCAAGGAGTTCGACGGATGGCGAAATTCAGGGCCTACACAAAAAGTGTGCCGTATCAATTCCCACCATCTTCTGTTGACAAAACTTAACCCTCCTTACGCTCTCAACCCTTGCCACAGAATTTTCACCGCTGGCCACGGTTCCTTCATCCTTTTCCTTCTCTTCCGATGTTCGTGGAGAGGTGGTGCGCGCTGAAGGCGAGGAGTCGTATCCGGCGGCCTCGTGTACTGCTCGATCGGATCCTCCTCCTGCTTGTCGGGCGGTAACCTAAGCTGATCTAGGTGCACGTCTCTGCTGGTGCGGGGTGGCTGTTTCCTGGCCATCCCATGGCTCTGATTCCTCTTCGAGCCGGAGTCCTCTAGCACGAGTTGTCGTCCACTCTGCACCTCCATGCTGACTGGTTTCAGGTCCCTCTTGCTCGTGTCAAACGTCGAGTCTTCCACTTCGCACACTTGCGGGTGGGCTTCGCGTTCAAAGTACAGCTCTCTCTCCAAAGGGTCATCTTCCATGTCTCTTGGCAGCACGTCTGCCTCAGGCTGTACAGGCCTCCCATCCTGGCTAGGGCAGACGTGGCTGGATTCTGAAACTTCTGGAGCCAGTGTCTCTTCCACACGTTGAAACTCCTCGACTGCTCTCAGAGTGTCCTCAGGAACTTTCGCGTTCCTCAGCATGCTGACACTTGCATGCTCCGGTTCACCTTCATCCTGGCTTGATTCCGGTTGCGAAGGCTTCCCCTCACGGTCAGGGCAAGACCGGTCGAGATGTGACCCTGAACAGTGCCAATATGACCGTGCGGTCTCTTGCTCGCTACATGGCCGTGGCTGCCATGCCATTGGACGATTTTTCTGGCCTGGTGACTGCCTTTCGGTCTGATGGTGATAGGCTGCTGGCTGCCAATCCCCTTGTTGCTGTTCCTGGGCTGGCCATCGCCCTCCTTGCTGATGAGATCCGACGAGTGGATGGTGGTCATCGCTGCTGCCCCTGCTTTCACAGCCTGCCGCAGCTGCGAGAAGCTTGCTCCAGGAGGCGCTGGCGCTCTGAAGTCTCGCCTGGCACTGCGGCAACAGGAGGTCCATGGTGTGCTGGATGACCTCCTGCTCAGAGTGCGTGCTGCAGAAGCGCTTGGCCAGCGCTCTCTTCCTCAGGATGAATCCCATTGCCTCCTCCCTGAGCTCCTGACGTCCATAGAGGTACAGGAAGTGGCCTCTCTCCCTCCTTGACTTGCTGTTGAATCTTCCCTCCAGGGCACATTCAACCTCCAGCCAGTCTGTCACTGGGAGCTCCGCCATCCAGGCAGCCGCCTCCCCCCTCAGCCAATCCATTGCCCACATCACCCATTCGCTCTCTGGGGTTGCATTCTCCTTGAAGTACGCCAGGGCTGACTCCAAAAATAGCCCTGGGTCTTCCTCCGGCTTCCCCGAAAATGGCATGGGGAGCCGTGCCACTGGCGTCCTGTATTCATTGACTGAAGCTCCCTGCTCCATCAAGTCATCACAGGGCCGCGCAGTCTTCATTGTCTTGCTTCTGGTTCTTTGTTGGGCGCCACAAGTCAGTCCTCCGGTACTTGGGTTGTCACTTTCCAAGTGACTTGGCCCCACGTTCGCGGCGTCAATTGATACCCTCTCTTCAAAATCAAAAAGACTGGAAGACTTGGTTGAATGTTTTACTTTCGTTTCTTTTTATTTTTCTCTTTTCAGTACAAGTTGTTACAGACAGAATCGGTCTTCGGGCCAACAGGCCGACAACCTTGTGACAAATTATTCCCTTTTTATTACAACTAAACACATAAATTTTGTTACAGTAAATTCGGCTCGGCCGGTGTCCTGCCGAACGCCGGCCAATCAGCGTGTAGGGTTAAGTTTTGTCAAGGAGTTCGACGGATGGCGAAATTCAGGGCCTACACAAAAAGTGTGCCGTATCAATATATTGACATATAAAGCTCATATCAAATGCATGCCCACAAACAAACACGTGTACAATCTACTTCACACTTGAGAATCACTGGTGTATGTGTTATCTCGCAAAGGGATTTATTGAAACTCCTGTCCTACCATTCTGACCCCTTTTATACTTGAACGGAGAGATCATTCTCCCAAGTTCTGGGCTATTCTATCACCAGAATATTTACGCACACTACCAGCCAGGGCCTACTAGATGATTCTATACTACGTGCATTGGTGTGTGTATAGTCATTTTGATGTACCTATGTGTACGAGCGCCTGTACTCGAAGTTCGCAACAGTATTCATGTTCCTCTTGCGTTGCAGACTGGCGTGTACTCCAACACCGTGGTGCTGCAGCATCACAGCGTGGTGATGACCAAGGCGGACAAGATCTACAAGGTCAAGTGCACCTACGACATGAGCTCCAGGAACATCACCTTCGGCATGATGCCCATCAGGTACACACTCCTCTTCCCTGGCTTCCCATTCACACAACGGCTTTAGCTACTACAGCGGGTACATGTTACTTGTGAGGGAATGTTATGTAAATTGAATTCCATACAATTTTGTATCTATATATCGCACGCTTAATAATAAAGAGAAATAACTCGAAAACTGGGAAAATCGAGATTTTGTAATAAAACGCAAGAACAATGCGAGAAGAATAGGTAGAATGCGACAGCCGTTCAATTTGGACGAATATGACCGAGATAAAACATCGGCCGCCTTTTTCATCCCATACAAGTTGTACTGGTTGTCTGAACTTTAAACGTGATTTCCCGACATTCATATTTTTTGAGTTATTGCTCTTTATTATTAAACGTGCGATATAATCTAAGCTGCAAAGATATAATGTCATTTGTAATACTTACTCACTTAGTCAGCCACTTCTTGTCCACTGCTGGACATAGGCCTTCCCCATATCTCTCCAGGCGTCTCTGTCCTGGGCTCTCTGCATCCAGTCACCAGCAACTCTTTTAATATCATCTGACCATCGTGTAAGAGGTCTTCCTCTTGTTCTTTTGTCTTCACGAGGTCTCCATTCTACCACTCTTTTCGTCCATCTTTGTTCGCTCAATCTGGCTACATGCCCTGCCCACGACCACTTCTGCTTTGCCACTCTTTTGACTAGGTATGCCAGTAACTCCCGATCTTCTACGTATTTCTGTATTTCGTATTCGATCTGACAATCTTAAGTGTAGCATAGCTCTTTCGTGCTTTCGTTGTGCTACACGGAGTTTCCTGATAGTCAATTTGGTGAGAGTTAGTGTCTCTGCTCCGTAAGTCATAACTGGCAGGACACCCTGGTCGTACATTTTCCGTTTATTCAGTCATTTGTAATGCATGCCCTAATATGTTGCGTTTGACACTTCCAGAGACCCTGAGATGATCTCCATCACGTCGGCACCAGAAGCTCCTCCACCAAGGATCCGCATCCTGGACAACAGGGCCAGGGAGGTGGAGACTGTGAGGATAGGAGACAAGCTCACCTTCAGGATCGAGATACCAGAAGACAGTAAGGACCAACCTATACTCTTTCAGGGCCATTTCAGACACAGTGCATTCTATTTTTTATGGTTTGTGTGTTAACACTGAAAATTCATGTCACAATCACAGTGCATTCTGCTTGGATTACTTATATATAATTGGAATTGTCCATGGATTAAGATAATTATCGGACAAACTGCACCACCTCACCAAATGGCACTATGACGTTTTCCGTAGGTACATACAGAGCTGATTATATCATTGTCTTTGACACAAATATTAGGTAAGTAAGTATTGGTTTCAAAAGTGAGGTGAGTGTTGGTTTCCGAATACTGGACAATTTAAAGCTGTCATCCCTGTTGAAGTTCGAGTGGAAAATGTGTGTGGATTATTTTAATTGTAGTTGTTGTTTGTTTCAGCTCCTTATGGCATCTTCGCCCGCAGCTGTGTGGCCATGGCTAAGGACTCCAAGAGCACATTCCAGATCATTGATGATGAAGGGTAAATATTGAAGATACTTGGGAAGTATGTTTGAAAAGAATGGGAAGATGACAAGGGAACTTGAGAATAGGGTGTGTAAGGGAAAGCAAGTGGTCGGTGCAATAGGAAGAATAGCAAAGAACAAGCGATTGGCGATGGATCTGAGAATAGCGGTACACGATGGCTAAATGAGGTTGGTTGAAATGGTTGAAAGAGGATATGAAAGTTAAGGTACAAAAGAATGTGATGAGATGGTTTAAGCATGTGGAAAGAATGAAAGATGATAGACTGACAAAGTGTATATACAAAGGAAGTATGAAAGGAAAAAGAGGTAAGGGACGCCCAAGAAAAGTATGGAGTGATCAGATTGAGGAGATTGTGAAAGAATGGGATGTACAAAGTAAGTGTAAAAGAAGAAAATGCATGAAAAAGGTGATGGATATGAATGAATTGAAAGAGGTATGTCAGGATAGGAAAAAATGGAGGCAGCTCTGCAAAGGCTCTGGACACTTCCTCTGTATAATATATTACAAGTATACTTTGTCAGTCTATTATCATTCATTCTTTTCACATGCCCAAACCATCTCATCACATTCTTTTGTACCTTAACATTCCCATCCACTTTCAACTTACATTCTTTCTTTACCCATTCATCTCTAACTCTATGTATCCTTCAGAGTTTTTCCTGTCATCCTTAATCCTTATATATATAAACATAGGACTCTGCCTCGTCTGTTGTTAAGTAATGTGTTGATGTCTGTTATTAAGAATTAATTGTTGTCTGTTATTAAGAGATGTGTTGATGTCTGTTGCAGCTGCCCCGTGGACCCCTCCATCTTCCCCGCCTTCACCCCCGACGGCAATGCCCTGCAGTCTGTGTACGAGGCCTTCAGGTTCACCGAGTCCTATGGGGTCATCTTCCAGTGCAACGTCAAGTACTGCCTGGGGCCGTGCGAGCCTGTGAGAACACTCAAACACCTCTCTCTTAGTCAGCACTCTAGTCCACTGCTGAACACATACCTCTCCCTATACCGTCCTCGATCTCATCTAATCTAATCTTATCTAAGTTGCAGAGATATGTCACATTGGGGTTCACATTATATGCATTCTTACAGACAGACACGTTCACATGCCGCATGTGAACCTACGACATAAAAACCCAAATCTCAAATGGACATAAACCCTGCAACTTTTGCCGATCTTCCCTGGAACAGGGTGACATTGGCAAAGTGAACCATTTTCCACAGTATGGGTGGTCAGCTGCATACCAATCTATAAGTCAAGGAACATACACAGAAAATTACATTTTAGAAATAAACAAATAATAACATTTAAAATAAAATATTGTTTTCAAAACGTAGTTTTATTTTCACAATAATTTTATCTTGATCTTGAATCTTGAAGGTTGAAAGTGCATGAGGTAGATAAAATTATTGTGAAAATAAAACTATGTTTTAAAAAAATATTTTATTTTAAATTAAAATGAATTTTCACTGTGTGAATACACAAACCCTACAAAATTTAAATAATAACATGTATAAACATGAAAAACATATACAAAATTCTAATTGAAAATTTACAAAAATTGAAATCTTAGCCCTAGCCGCCAACATTATAGATCAAACACCATTTCTTTCTGTCCTTACATACTTCTTTCATTTCAGCCAGAGTCATAACCTTCTTCATGCAAGCTCTCATTTTACTATGACTCTAGATATCCCATTCATTCGCTATTACAGAAATTTGATCCATCCATGCCTTTCTAGGTCTTCCTTTACCACAACATCCATCTATTCTTGTAACGTAAACTTTCTTTGTCAGTCTTTCATCACTCATTCTCTCCATATGCCCAAACCATCTTAACAAACTTCTTTTAATCTTCACTTTCACTCTTTCTCTTGCACCACTTTCTTCTCTTACAAGATCATTCCTCATCCTATCACTCAATTTTTCCCCAATCATACTTCTTAGAAAGTCAATTTCAACATTATGGACTTTACTAATTTCACCGTCCAGGCTTCACTTCCATACATCAATGTGGGTATAAGTATACCAACGTGTACAAGCGGTACCACCCAGTACACACCTGCCTTTCATTATTCTTCTTTCAAGTTCACCTTTCATTCTTCCATTTTTTTCAAACTTACTTCCCAAGTATTTCAAACTTACTTCCCAAGTATACAAATTCATTTAAAACATCAACATTCATTCAATTTATGTTAAAAACATAATTAAGTAATATTTTCATCATCTCTTTCAAAAATCAAAACTTTTGTCTTGCATTCAACTTCAACTGTATCATCTGCATACAATAGAATACTCACTTTGCTCTCTCCTATCATCAATCCATCATTAAGTCTAGCATCTCTGACACACTTTTTTACAAAACAGTACAATATATATTGTCTTTATTGTTACTTAGGTATTGATAATCATAACAATATTTTTTGTCCCAGGCTGTTTGTGACTGGGGCCGCGACTCCCTGGAGTCCTGGGGCCGTCGCCGCAGATCCCTGTCCGTCTCCAACTCCACGACTGATGCAGAGCCAGGCAGGGAGGTGGCCAGCCAGCAGGAGGACGACGACATGAACATCTCGCAGGAGATCCTCGTGCTGGACTTCGGAGACGAGAGGCAGTCAGCCGACTTCCTGAGGTCAGACACCCTCGGGGGACTGGCATCTGAAGCTGACTTCACCAGAGGTATTCAATATATTTTTTTTCTTCTCTTTAATATCTTCTCGAAATATGCAAGAAATATCTCTTTTGTAGCTATATATAGGGACTGCAATGGTGCAGATTAGATTAGTCGCTTCAAGCGTTTTGCCGGGAAGACCCATAAGCAGTGATTGTCAATTGTGAACCAAACCATGTGAAATAAATTCTGTTAAAATAAATAATTGCAGTTTAATTAAAAGAGAACCCAGTAAAATTATAACAATATATTTTTGTGACTTCCAGATAAGACAGTGACCATCCTGGAGCCATGCCCCACCAAGGGCTCTGTCCTGGCTCTCGGAGTGGCCTGTGCGCTGCTCCTCCTGCTCTACTTCTGCACCGTCTTCTTCTACTTCATGAGAAAGTGGCTCAAACATCCCAAGACCATGTCCTAACTGACATAACCTCACTTTTCATATTACAGAAAACAACAGTTCCCTTTCGAAAATGGTTTATTAAGACTTATTTGCCTGTGAGCACGATATCTCAAGAAGCGCCTCTTGTGAACGATTTAGTTTCTGTACATTTAATGCTCATAAGCAAAATTGATACAGATTGACACAGCTTACACTGAAGGTGGTAAAAGTTTGAATTATGTCGCCATCTCATAAAAAGTCTCTTAACCACTTAGGGCCTGTTGCACCAACCTCCGATCAATATTTGATTGTCATTTCAAATTTGATTGCTTAATTCTGGTAAGGACCTCGGTTCAATATTTCTCGGAAGTAGGTAATAATATGATGGAATTTGAACAGGAAAGATGGTGTACATCAACTGGTTTACGTATATGCAACCAAATTTTTGATTTGATGGGAGCAATCGCACTTAATTTTGATTTTTGTCTGATTGGAGTTTGGTGCAACAGGCCCTTGTGTAATGTCAGATGAATTGCTAACATTTATAAAGTATTTTTTTAGAAGAAAAACAAAACGAAACCTATTGATTTTAGGAGTTTGTAGGCCACAAAGTCATAATAGTGCCGACCTTCAGCTGTCATATAAATTCATTCACACATCTGTATAATTTTTTGATATTTAAATTAAACTAAATATTTATCGAGTAACTGAATTTGATTGTTGGTAGCAATGTGAGAATGAGTGAAAAAATACATATAAAGACGCGTCACAGGCAAATATTTTTATAAAATAAAATATAAAAAATATTTTAATACAAGTTTTACATTTATTTTCTGAAAAAAAAAGAATAAAATAACATTGTGTCTATGACAGGGAAAATTAAATTATTGTCTATGAAAAGAGCAAAGACTAATGCTTGTGTAGTTGATATTATTAAAAAATTAGGGATTTTTATTTTTAAAATGAATAATTGAAGTATTTAAAATATAACAATAAAAGAGCGAAGGCCAGTGCTTTGAAAAAAAGAGTTTTAAAGAGAATTCATAGGTATTTTGGATCGCAGTTCTATTTTCGAACAAGCAATTTAAAATTTGAATGGAATGAAACGTCTTTTTTAAATCAGCTGTCAATTTTTCTTGACAGATATTTTTGAAAAGAAGGTTCCTTTTTGACATCCTGCACTGTATTTCAAAGATATGATGAAGTTGGAACATTCACAATTTCCCTTTGCTAGATGACATCATAGGTTATCACCTGTAGTAAATAAAAAATGATTCTGGATAATCAGGGATCTTTAAAATGATGTAACAGCATTGTAAAATATACGTAGAGTGACATCCGATGACAGATGTGATAAATACAGTGCATATCGCTTTACGTATTTTCAATCTAGTGATCATCCATAGATGCTTAGCAACTTGGCCAAGTAACTTCACATTTATTTTCCCACTTTAAATGTATGGACTAGGTTCTTCAAATTTGACAACTTCATTCCATACCTTAATATGTCAGCCTAAAAATATTTTTAATTCCAAATAAAAACAATTGATTATTTGCTTTAAAAAAATAAAATTGATAATCTATGACTGGATGATGTTTTATTCAACCCTCCATTGAATAAAAATATTGAAATCTTACTTGGGATTATGTGCTAAATATTATGCTATACGATTTTTTGTAATATTACTTTAATGTTGTACCATAAGAAGCATTTATTAATTTTAAGGTTAGTTTTTATGTCAAAACGACGCCATCTTGGCTTTTAGGTTGATAATAAAAATTCAAAATGTTGTAATTTAAGAATCATTTTAAATTTGGAATACAGTAATCAATGAATTGTTGCCGCTTTGAAATATTATGGGGCTTCCACACGCTTGCCAACCCATCTCAAGTCAAGCGCACAGTGTGTCGTCTAGAACATGCTAGCTGGACAAAATGAGTCCATTAGACAAAATTTTGTCCAGCTAGCATGTTCTAGACGACACACTGTGCGCTTGACTTGAGATGGGTTGGCAAGCGTGTGGAAGCCCCATTAAATCAACTTGGTAGGTATTTTAATTGAATTTAGAATGACAGTAACATTATAATAAAATTTTATGCATTTAGAATGATGGCAACATTTGATTTTGAATTTTGGAAGAAACTGTCAAAATTATTTCAAAATGGCGGCTAAGAAATGAATTTATGCCTTCAATTTATGATTTTTGAGTTAATATAACTACAAAATAAGAATTAATTCAGCTGATACTAACAATTATGTATTTTTTGCAATATTAACTATGATAGAGGTTTTTATAGATGATATTTAGTATTGAAAGAATTAAAAATATATACTATAAGAGTCCAATAAAAGCAAAGATGGATATCTAGGACTTTTTACAACAATGAGATGAATACATGGGCACTCAGAGAATGTCATTGTATGGTATTAGATTGCCGCCTATGGTTCTATGTGTGTCGTTTATTTTCTGAATTTGTTGTGAAATGAAAATTAGGAAAAATGGCGGTTTTAGTTTGAATGATAAAGAATATTTTTATGAAAAATTATAGAGTACAAGAAAAACGATATTTAAATTAAACAGGAGTATTAAATACTTAATAGGATTATGTTTTATATTTAACTATTAAACCATTGATCAATATAAAAGATATAAATATAACATTGGAGTCGTTTGGCGAGCCAAATTGCTGATGTCTTAGGGTGACAGTGAGGTCTAAGATATTGTCAAAAAGGACTGTCAAATGAAAAATATTTTTATTTTTAAAAAATAAATACGACAGACTTTCACAGTGTGAACCACCAAACCCTAACAAATATAATGAAAAATATTTTTATCTCATGTCTATTTTTTGACGTATGAGGCTGTTATCATGTCTATTTTTTTTTCATTGTACCTATACCACTTATTTTCCATGGCACGTGCATTACTATGGGAAGAAACTGACGTGCAATTATGAGTCGTATAACTGCAAACGCCGTCATCTCCCAAAATTTATGATTTTTGAGATAATGATTGAATTTGATTCTGCGCAGTGTAACAAATCATTTGCTGTGTGCGATATAATGTAAACCTCACTTAATTCTTCGTAATTTTAATTGAAAAAGTATGATTTCGTGCAAACGCCGTCATCTCCAACTGGTGTTGTCGTTTTACAAGTTTATTTTTCTCAAAATCATCGCGTAAGGAGTTGACGGCGTTTGCATTTAAACGACTCATATATCTTTTATATTGATCCATGTCTAGAGGAATTGACTAATAATTTAACGATTTTTTATTATTATAAAGTTTAGTTTTTAATATTTATTAAAGTTGACAACTTCCGATTGGACTTTCGCGAATATACATAAACAAAACGGAGCGGGCCTTATGTGTGTGACTCGCACAATCTTTGCTTTCGAAACAATACATAGTTTACTTTAAAACCAATGAAATTTACTAACAACCTATTTCATCCTGGCCAGAAGCAGGTATTATGATCATCGATTAATAATTCATTACCCCATGACATCTATTGATTCAGGGACAAAGCTATTGTTAAGAGCCTGACGGATACAAGCCAGTGCTTTTTTATTTAAAACACACGCTTGACAAATTCTACCGCCTTTGTCTGCACAGACATACTGCAGAATTTTTCAAAATGTTTGTTTTTAAAAAAAAAAAAAAATTGTTGTGTATGTTCCTTGACTTATAGGTTGGTATGCGGCTGACCACCCATGCTGTAGAAAATGGTTCACTTTGCTAATGTCACCCCTGTTTCAGGGAAGGTCGGCAGGAGTTGCAGGGTGTATGTTCATTTGAGATTCGGGTTTTTATATTGTAGGACTAGATGCGGCATGTTTAAGCATGAACTTAAACATGTCTGTTTTGTGAAAATGCATATAGGTAATGTGAATCTCTAATGTTACTTATATTTTGCAACTTAGATTAGATTAGGTTAGATTTGATTTTTAGATAAAAAAATGTCATTGAAACTGAAAACTGTCAATTTTAAAAATGCCAGTTCTATTTTTAAATTACAGTAGAAGTTTACAAAACTCCGCACATTTAGATAATTAAACTCATTCGAGACTCGTCACTTGCAGTGGAAACTCGGCACAACAAAAAAAAAGTACAAAACTCATCACAAAGCAATTCACCCAGTCGGCTTTCAAGCATTTTTTTTTTATTAAATAAGAAATATTGCATATTCTATAGTCCATACGGGATTTGTCAACAATTTTTCGATTTTAATTTATTTTTTAAAAAGTTTAGTTTCTTTCTAAGACCAATTAATTTTATCGGAAAAACGAAAAGCGAATTGCAAATTGTTTGTTTTAATTTTACAATTTTTTATTTATATATATTTTTCTCACTAATAACAAATAGTATTTGTAAGTTTACTTTTTCGTAATAAGTTAAACAATACATTATCGAATTTAAATAAATGAAAATATTTTGAAATAATTGAACTGTTTTATTTTTTGGAATCAATAACAGAAATAAATATTATTATCCACAATATTTTATTGTTTTACAGACCGATTTGTAGTCTAGTGGTTAAAGCTTCAAAATAGTTGTCGGAAGGTAGTGGGTTTGATTCCTGATTGAGCACAAAAAGTATCCATATAATTTTTAAGTGTGCTTTTTGCTGCATTAACAAATTCATATGCCTTTACCAAAGAAATATGGATCTCTATGTTAAGGATGCACCATCTGTCACCTTCACCCCATGAAGCATTTTTTTGACCAGCAGAGATTTCTCTTGTTTCTAAGTCAGACTCCAGGTTCCACATCCGTACAACACAACTGGCCAAATAATGGAAGTATAAACCTTGAAATCATTGAACGAGAGAGCCCTATTGAACACAATAGCCCACTGAGTAATAACAAAGACGAGCAGAAACTAATTTACTGGATTGATGCATACTATCGCCCACATTTGTCTCAGTCCTGTCAAACGTTGCAGTGGTGTATTCATACAAACATTTTTTTACGTGTCAGATTTTATGCTATCTTGCTTTCTCCATTTTGTGTTTTGACACCTAATTAAAAAACACACCATGTCTTAAAATAATGCCTTTTTTCTTTACAATTCGTTATTTTATCGATCCCAAGATTTATACCACATGCATCTTTGTTAGGACTGCTCCGGGTATAGTATGCACGCGGCAATGCTGCCACCTTTCTAGAAACATTTTTATACTCACTTGAGTTTTTTTGTACACATGTAAATGCAACTCTGAAGTTCTTTGTTATCTTTCTTACTAATGACCATTTTCGTAAGTAGGTTGAAACAGATATACCTATATTGTCTATTTTCATTAAAATAATTTTTAGTCGACAGATATCATATGCCAATGCAAAAGCCTGTTGGGGTCGATTGAGGCATTGCTACCTTCATTGCTACCCCCCCCCCCCCCATTATTATGGACTAAAGTATAATGGAATTATTATGGACAAGTAATAACTATAATAAAATAACCCCTGGGTTAAACAGTTAAAATGTCAATCTCCTATTCACATAAATTTTTGCTAAGTCGATCTCCTCAAGAAAAAGTATGGACACCCCTGGTGTAGCTCATTTCACTTGAAGACTTTTGAATTCTTGAACATGTATGTCAGGGATAAGTTCAAAGTTGGATGACGTCTATGATTGCCAGCTGCACTGTGTGCAAGTTTACACTTGACGCCTATGCGTGTCACCCGCAGTTATCTAATCTAATAAGTTGCAAAATATAAGTAACATTAGAGATTCACATTATATGTATTTTCACCAATGTTTAAGTTCGCGCTTAAACATGCCGCATGTAGTCCTACAATATAAAACCCGAATCTCAAATGAACATACACCCTGCAACTCCTACCTACCTTCCCTGAATCAGGGGTGACATTGGCAAAGTGAACCATTTTCTACAGCGTGGGTGGTCAGCCGCATACCAACCTATAAGTCAAGGAACATACACGACAAACTACATTTTATAAATCAGTAAATAATAATATCATCAAATCTAAACAGAAAACAAATTCCAATTTAACAAACCCTAGCCGCATCACAGATTAACCGCCATTTCTTTCTGTCCCCTCACACTTCTTTCATTTCCTCCAGAGTCATAACCTTTTTCATACAGGCTCTTCTTTTATTATGATTCTGGATATTCCATTCATTCGCAATTTTGGATATTTGGTCTATCCATACCTTTCTCGGTCAGTTAAAGGGTTAAATATAAAAATACGACAGAAATTTGAAAACAAAACAATTTATTGCAATACCTAATAAACAATCGTCATCAACTATCCACTAAACTAAGAACAGTCTGTTGCTGTTGTTTTGAGTACGGCATCAGCTTACAGGCAAACACCTCTTCAAAGCTTTCGCACAGAAGTGGCAGGACATCCTCGATTGTGGTCGTCTTGTTCAGCTGCCTAGAGACTGATGTGACCCCCTTGTCGTGGACTCCGCAGGGTGAGATGTGGGAGAACCATGAGAGGTCCGTGGAGCAGTTCAGGGCAATGCCGTGGCTGGTGATGCCGCGGGATATGTGGATGCCGATGGCGCAGATCTTGTTGTCTCCCACCCACACACCGGTGTGCGGAGATCTGCCAGCTTTGATTCCTGGAACAGTAATAATGCAACTAAGCTACACATATAGTGTAACTTTTTGCCTGCGTTATCCCTGAAGGGGTCGCATGTGGCGCTTCGGGACCTATTTATTTTTACAGGTAAGGGGGCTGGCCTCACACCAACCACTTTCAGTCGAAGTGGGGGTTTCCCAGCTCCCGGAGGGTTGGTTCTCATTTCTTGTGAAGGCTGAGTAAACCTTTGAGATCGAACCCTTGCTCTCGTCGTGGAATGCAAGCATTCTACCAATTGAGCTATCGACCTTTTTACGAGCTTGATCGTCGTCGCTACAAAGCGCCAATTCTCAAGCAAGACCCAGTTGCTGTAAGGCTGGATGGACCTTTGGTGACCAGTCATTGGTAAAGGTTTTATGAAGTTTTCAACCCAGCAAAGAGCAAATTTGAAAATATAAATGGTGTATTTTTTGTGCTCCGCCGGGAATCAAACCCACAACCTTCCCATTCAGAGACCTAAGTGTTACCACTGAACTACGAACAGTCATCAAGTTATATTACAATAAGTTATCCAGAGTCATAATGAAAGGAGAGCTTGTATGAAAAAGGTTACGACTCTGGATGAAATGAAAGAAGTATGTAAGGAGAGGAAGAAGTGGCGGGTAATCTGCAATGTTGACTTATTCATTCATGTTACATTTTTTTTATAGGCAAGTACTGACTTTTTTTTGTATAGATTTATTTTTAAGGCTTTGTTGTTTTTATATACATAAATGTTATTTATTATTTGTATTCCTTGACTGTGTGTAGTGTCGGTAATGAAATCAAAAAGACTCCAGTGGGCCGGACATGTAGCACGTGCAGAGGACTCCAGGATCATCAGAACTGTCTTGGATGGTGCCCTCTCAGGTGTTAGACCACTCGGACGTCCCAGGATGCGGTGGGCAGACAACGCCGAAGCCGACGCCAAAGTTCTGGGAGTGAGGGGACCATGGAGGGAAGCAGCACAAGACAGAGAGTCCTGGAGGCCCTGAGCCTTCAAGGCTTATGAGTTGAAGAAAGTAAAAGTAAAGTATTCCTTGACTTATAGGTTGGTATGCAGCTGACCACCCATGCTGTAAAAATGGTTCACTTTGCCAATGTCACCCCTGTTACAGGGAAGGACGGCAAGAGTTGCAGGGTGTATGTCCATTTGAGATTTGGTTTTTATGTTGTAGGTTCACATGAGGCATGTGCAAGCGCGAGCTTGTTGGTGTCTGGTTGTGAGAATGCATGTAAAGTGAATCTCCAAGGTAACATATCTTTAAAACTTAGATTAGATTAGAATGTAGGAGATGATCACCCAGCTTGTGGCAGGTGAGGATGACCGCGGTCTCCAGCGCGCACACGTACCACCTGGCCCCAGGCGTGTCGGGCAGCGACCTCAGCGCTAGCACCGGGTAGGCCATGAGCTGGCCGGGGCCGTGGAAGGTGGCCAGGCCTCCGCGGTCCACCTGCCTGTACTGCGCGCCCAGAGACAGCAGCTTCCTCTGGTCGGCTTCATCCAGACAGTCACGGAGACCTGGAACACACGAGACGTCATCATCATCATCAATCCGTCTGATTATATATGATGAAAGACTGACAAAGAAATTATGTTGCAAGAATAGAAGGCTGTCGTGGTAGAGGAAGATCGAGAAAGGTATGGATGGACCAAATTTCTGAAATTGCGAATGAATGGAATATCCAGAGTCATAATAAAAAGAGAGTTTGTATGAAGAAGGTTATGATTCTGGACGAAATGAAAGAAGTATGTGAGGACAGAAAAAAATGGCGGTTGATCTGTAATGTTGGCGGCTAGGGTTTTTTCTGATGTCCATACATATTATTATTTGATTTAAAAAATGTAATTTGTTGTGTACATGTTCCTTGACTTATAGGTTGGTATGCGGCTGACCACACATGCTGTAGAAGATGGTTCACTTTGCCAATATCACCCCTGTTTCAGGGAAGGTCGGCAAGAGTTGCAGGGTGTATGTTCACTTAAGATTCGGGTTTTTATGTTAAAGGTTCACATGCGGCATGTACAAGCGCGAACTTGTACGTGTCTCCTTGTGAGAATGCATATAATATGGATCCCTAATGTTACATATCTATGCAACTTACATTAGATTGTGGGTTAGTCATGTTTGGCTCTGACCCATTCTATAATCTATAATCTAAGCTGCAAAGATATGCATCATTTGAGATTCATATTAAATGCATTCCCAAAAGCAGACATGTATAAGTTCGTGCTAGCACATGCCGCATGTGGACCTACAATATAAAAACCCAATCTCGAATGAATATAAGCCCTGCAACTCTTGCCGACTTTATTGAAACAGGGATGACATTGGCCAAGTGAAACATTTTTTACAGTATGGGTGGTCAGCCTCATACCAACCTATAAGTCAAGGAACATGTTGTGTCATTTGTTGAACTAACACTTTTATTTCATAAAATTTTACATGCATGTTTATTTAACATACAGGCATTGAGCTAGCATTACAATGCTTTCATGTGTCTAACTAATTAAAATAAAAAATACATAACTTGTTATGGTATTCATAAAATTAAAGAAAAACAATTTATTCCATGACAAAAGTCCATTGCAACAAATATGTGTACAAGCATAAAAATAAGTCACATTTCTTAATCTATAAAATAAATATTTTACATTGTCCAGTGGAGGTTTTCCCTTGTGGCGTGCAACATGAAAACCCTTTGGGTTTCTGTTGTGCTTTCAAGCTGTTTTACTTTTGTGAGAAATGTAAACGCAAGACCGCAATGCATCAATGATACGGACAAACTCAACGATAAAGGTCGTGTGGAAAGAAATGGCATTGTACAAATGAATCTATTGATTCCAAGGTACGACAACATCAATTCATACAAAGAGTTTGACAATTATGAAGACGGGAGACTCCAACGACATCTAAAGGACATTTTGATGGCTGAAGATGATTTGAATGTGCAGGAATACCAACTGAAACAAAGGCAAATGATACTGAGACATTCAAAGGAAAGAATGATGAAAAGACTGCGAAGAAACAACCGGAATGCATTCTTTACAAATATGTTACCTCACAAGCGATACCAACGGTATAATAGATACTTTTCTACTTTTGATGATGAAATAGAGCACAGGTTTCAAGGAGAAAGAAAACCTGAAGACTTGTTGATAAAGATTCTGTACAGGGGCAGTGGTGAAATGCTGAGTGTACTAAGAAGACCAGCAAACAATCAAAGAATGAGTCAAGATAGATATGTGGATAGAAAGATTCTGGAATTGCTGTTGACAAAATTGACTGGAGAAAGACGAGAATTTGGATACAAACAACAAAAACTAATCATGGATTTCCTAGAGAAACAAATAGCTAATGAAAACAACCAATATGCGAAAAAGAATGAAGGCAAGGAATCATTAACAGAAGAAATAATAAATATACTGGATGAAAATATGGGTATTAAAAGTACACAAAAGGCAGAAAAGAATGAAAAGAAAGAGTCATTAAAAGAAGAGATCATAGATTTACTGGAAGAAAATATGAACATTGAAAGTAAACCAAAGGCAGAAAAGAATGAAGGCAATAATTCATCGAAAGAAGAGATCATAGATTTACTGGAAGAAAATATGGACAATGAAAGTAAACAAAAGGAAGAAAAGAATAAAGGCAATGAGTCATTGAAAGAAGAGATCATAGATTTACTGGAAGAAAAGATGGACATTAAAAGTAAACAAAAGAAAGAAAAGAATGAAGGCAATGAGTCATTGAAAGAAGAGATCATAGATTTACTGGAAGAAAAGATGGGCATTGAAAGTAAACAAAAGGAAAAAAAGAATGAAAAAGAGTCATTGAAAGAAGAGATAATAGATTTACTGGAAGAAAAGATGGACATTGAAAGTAAACAAAAGGAAGAAAAGAATGAAGGCAATAATTCATTGAAAGAAGAGATCATTGATTTACTGAAAGAAAATATGAACATTGAAAGTAAACCAAAGGCAGAAAAGAATGAGGGCGCCGAGTCACTGAAAGAAGAGATCATAGATTTACTGGAAGAAAAGATGGACATTGAAAGTAAACAAAAGGAAAAAAAGAATGAAAAAGAGTCATTGAAAGAAGAGATCATAGATTTACTGGAAGAAAAGATGGACAATGAAAGTAAACAAAAGGAAGAAAAGAATAAAGGCAATGAGTCATTGAAGGAAGAGATCATAGATTTACTGGAAGAAAAGATGGACATTGAAAGTAAACCAAAGGAAGAAAAGAATGAAAAAGAGTCATTTAAAGAAGAGATCATTAATTTACTGGAAGAAAAGATGGACATTGAAAGTACACCAAAGGCAGAACGGAATGAAAAAGAGTCATTAAAAGAAGAGATCATAGATTTAGTGGAAGAAAAGATGGACATTGAAAGTAAACAAAAGGAAAAAAAGAATAAAGGCAATGAGTCATTGAAAGAAGAGATCATAGATTTACTGGAAGAAAAGATGGACATTGAAAGTAAACAAAAGAAAGAAAAGAATGAAGGCAATGAGTCATTGAAAGAAGAGATCATAGATTTACTGGAAGAAAAGATGGACATTGAAAGTAAACAAAAGGAAAAAAAGAATGAAAAAGAGTCATTGAAAGAAGAGATCATAGATTTACTGGAAGAAAAGATGGACAATGAAAGTAAACAAAAGGAAGAAAAGAATAAAGGCAATGAGTCATTGAAAGAAGAGATCATAGATTTACTGGAAGAAAAGATGGACATTGAAAGTAAACAAAAGGAAGAAAAGAATGAAAAAGAGTCATTTAAAGAAGAGATCATTAATTTACTGGAAGAAAAGATGGACATTGAAAGTACACCAAAGGCAGAACGGAATGAAAAAGAGTCATTAAAAGAAGAGATCATAGATTTACTGGAAGAAAAGATGGACATTGAAAGTAAACAAAAGGAAAAAAAGAATGAAAAAGAGTCATTGAAAGAAGAGATCATAGATTTACTGGAAGAAAAGATGGACAATGAAAGTAAACAAAAGGAAGAAAAGAATGAAAGCAATAATTCATTGAAAGAAGAGATCATAGATTTACTGGAAGAAAAGATGGACAATGAAAGTAAACAAAAGGAAGAAAAGAATAAAGGCAATGAGTCATCGAAAGAAGAGATCATAGATTTACTGGAAGAAAAGATGGACATTGAAAGTAAACAAAAGGCAGAAAAGAATGAAGGCAATAATTCATTGAAAGAAGAGATCATAGATTTACTGGAAGAAAATATGAACATTGAAAGTAAACCAAAGGCAGAAAAGAATGAAGGCGCGGAGTCACTGAAAGAAGAGATCATAGATTTACTGGAAGAAAAGATGGACATTAAAAGTAAACAAAAGGAAGAAAAGAATGAAAAAGAGTCATTTAAAGAAGAGATCATTAATTTACTGGAAGAAAAGATGGACATTGAAAGTACACCAAAGGCAGAACGGAATGAAAAAGAGTCATTGAAAGAAGAGATCATAGATTTACTGGAAGAAAAGATGGACAATGAAAGTAAACAAAAGGAAGAAAAGAATGAAGGCAATAATTCATTGAAAGAAGAGATCATAGATTTACTGGAAGAAAATATGAACCTTGAAAGTAAACCAAAGGCAGAAAAGAATGAAGGCGCGGAGTCACTGAAAGAAGAGATCATAGATTTACTGGAAGAAAAGATGGACATTGAAAGTAAACAAAAGGAAGAAAAGAATGAAAAAGAGTCATTTAAAGAAGAGATCATTAATTTACTGGAAGAAAAGATGGACATTGAAAGTACACCAAAGGCAGAACGGAATGAAAAAGAGTCATTGAAAGAAGAGATCATAGATTTACTGGAAGAAAAGATGGACATTGAAAGTAAACAAAAGGAAGAAAAAAATGAAAAAGAGTCATTGAACGAAGAAATCATAGATTTACTGGAAGAAAAGATGGACATTGAAAGTAAACAAAAGGCAGAAAAGAATGAAAAGAAAGAGTCATTGAAAGAAGAGATCATTCATTTAATGGAAGAAAAGATGGACATTGAATGTAAACAAAAAGCAGAAAAAAAAGAGTCATTGAATGAAGAGATCATAGATTTACTGGAAGAAGAGATGGACATTGAAAGTAAACCAAAGGCAGAAAAGAATGAAGGCGAGGAGTCATTGAAAGAAGAGATCATAGATTTACTGGAAGAAATGATGGACATTGAAAGTAAACAAAAGGAAGAAAAGAATAAAAAAGAGTCATTGAAAGAAGAGATCATAGATTTACTGTATGAAAAGATGGACATTGAATGTAAACAAAAGGAAGAAATGAATAAAAAAGAGTTATTGAAAGAAGAGATCATAGATTTACTGGAAGAAAAGGTTAACATTGAAAATAAAACAATTGCAGATACAGATCACCAACATGCAGAAGAAAATGAAGGCAAGGAGACATTTAAGGAAGAGACGAAAGATTGTCTAGAAAATGAAGACAAGACTTTATTGGACCAAGAGATCATAGATCCTTTTGAGAAAAATATTGGAGATAAAGATTACCAAAATGTAGAAGAGAATGAAGACACGGAGTCATTGAAAGAAGGAATAATAGATTCACAAGAGGAAAAGATGGACATTGAAAATAAACTAAATGCAGAAGAGAATGAAGGCAAGGGGACATTAAACGAAGAGAACAAAGATTTTACAGACATAAAAATAGACAATGAGGACAAGGATTTATTGAAACAAGAGGTTAAAGACCCTTTTGAGAAAATTTTGGTAGATAAAGATTACCAAAATGTAGAAGAGAATGAAGACAAGGAGACATTTAAAGAAGGGATTATAAATTCACTAGAGAAAAATATGGACAATGGAAATATACAAAATGCAGAAAATAATGAAGGCAAGGAAACATTGAAAGAAGGGATAATAGATTCACTAGAGGAAAAGATGGACAATGGAAATAAACAAAATGCAGAAGAGAATGAAGGCAAGAAGACATTTAAGGAAGAGACGAAAGATTCTTTAGAAAATGAAGACAAGAATTTATTGAACCAAGAGATCGTAGATCCTTTTGAGAAAAATATGACAGAAAAAGATTACCAAAATGTAGAAGAGAATGAAGGCAAGGACACATTTAAGGAAGAGACGAAATATTTCCTAGGAAATGAAGGCAAGAATTTATTGAACCAAGAGATCATAGATTCTTCTGAGGAAAATATTGCAGATACAGATCACCAAAATGTAGAAGAGAATGAAGGCAAGGAGACATTAAAAGAAGGGATAATAGATTCACAAGAGGAAAAGATGGACAGTGAAAGTAAACCAAATGGAGAAGAGAATGAAGGCAAGGGGACATTAAACGAAGAGAACAAAGATTTTCTAGACAAAAAAATAGACAATGAGGGCAAGGATTTATTGAACCAAGAGATCATATATTCTTCTGAGGAAAATATTGCAGATAAAGATCACCAAAATGTAGAAGAGAATGAAGGCAAGGAGACATTAAAAGAAGGGATAATAGATTCACAAGAGGAAAAGATGGACAGTACAAATAAACAAAATGGAGAAGAGAATGAAGGCAAGGAAACATTTGACGAAGAGAACAATAATTTTCTAGACAAAAAAGTAGACCATGAGGGAAAAGATTTCTTGAACCAAGAGACTGTAGATCCTTTTGAGAAAAATATTACAGATGAAGATTACCAAAATAAAGAAGATAATGGAGGCAAGGAGACATTTAATGAAGGGATAATAGATTCACAAGAGAAAAAGATGAACAATGGAAATAAACATAATGCAGAAGAGAATGAAGGCAAGGAAGCATTTAAGGAAGAGACGAAACATCTTCTAGGAAATGAAGACAAGAATTTATTGAACCAAGAGATCGTAGATCCTTTTGAGAAAAATATGGCAGAAAAAGATTACCAAAATGTAGAAGAGAATGAAGGCAAGGACACATTTAAGGAAGAGACGAAAGATTTCCTAGGAAATGAAGGCAAGAATTTATTGAACCAGGAGATCATAGATTCTTCTGAGTCAAAAATTGTAGATAAAGATCACAAAAATGTAGAAGAAAATGAAGGCAAGGAGACATTGAATGAAGGGATAGTAGATTCACAAGTGGAAAAGATGGACAATGGAAATAAACAAAATGGAGAAGAGAATGAAGGCAAGGAGACATTAAAAGAAGGGATAATAGATTCACAAGAGGAAAAGATGGACAGTACAAATAAACAAAATGGACAAGAGAATGAAGGCAAGGAAACATTTGAGGAAGAGAACAATGATTTTCTAGACAAAAAAGTAGACCATGAGGGAAAAGATTTTTTGAACCAAGAGACTGTAGATACTTTTGAGAAAAATATTGCAGATAAAGATAACCAAAATATAGAAGAGAATGGAGGCAAGGAGACATTTAATGAAGGGATAATAGATTCACAAGAGGAAAAGATGGACAATGGAAATAAACAAAATGCAGAAGAGAATGAAGGCAAGGAAGCTTTTAAGGAAGAGACGAAAAATCTTCAAGGAAATGAACACAAGAATTTATTGAACCAAGAGATCATAGATTCTTCTGAGGAAAATATTGCAGATAAAGATCACCAAATTGTAGAAGAGAATGAAGGCAAGGAGACATTAAAAGAAGGGATACAAGATTCACTAGAGGAAAAGATGGATAGTGAAAATAAACAAAATGGAGAAAAGAATGAAGGCAAGGGGAAATTAAACGAAGAGAACAAAGATTTTCTAGACAAAAAAAATGACAATGAGGGCAAGGATTTATTGAACCAAGAGATCATAGATTCTTCTCAGGAAAATATTGCAGATAAAGATTACCAAAATGTAGAAGAGAATGAAGACAAGGAGACATTAAAAGAAGGGATAATAGATTTACAAGAGGAAAAGATGGACAATGGAAATAAACAAAATGCAGAAGAGAATGAAGGCAAGAAAGCATTTAAGGAAGAGACGAAACATCTTCTAGGAAATGAAGACAAGAATTTATTGAACCAAGAGATCGTAGATCCTTTTGAGAAAAATATGGCAGAAAAAGATTACCAAAATGTAGAAGAGAATGAAGGCAAGGACACATTTAAGGAAGAGACGAAATATTTCCTAGGAAATGAAGGCAAGAATTTATTGAACCAAGAGATCATAGATTCTTCTGAGGAAAATATTGCAGATACAGATCACCAAAATGTAGAAGAGAATGGAGGCAAGGAGACATTTAATGAAGGGATAATAGATTCACAAGAGGAAAAGATGGACAGTGGAAATAAACAAAATGCAGAAGAGAATGAAGGCAAGAAAGCATTTAAGGAAGAGACGAAAAATCTTCAAGGAAATGAAGACAAGAATTTATTGAACCAAGAGATCATAGATTCTTCTGAGGAAAATATTGCAGATAAAGATCACCAAAATGTAGAAGAGAATGAAGGCAAGGAGACATTAAAAGAAGGGATACAAGATTCACTAGAGGAAAAGATGGACAGTGAAAATAAACAAAATGGAGAAAAGAATGAAGGCAAGGAAACATTTGAGGAAGAGAACAATGATTTTCTAGACAAAAAAGTAGACCATGAGGGAAAAGATTTCTTGAACCAAGAGACTGTAGATTCTTTTGAGAAAAATATTGCAGATAAAGATAACCAAAATGCAGAAAAAAATGAAGGCAAGGAGACATTAAAAAAAGGGATACAAGATTCACTAGAGGAAAAGATGGACAGTACAAATAAACCAAATGGAGAAGAGAATGAAGGCAAGGAAACATTTGAGGAAGAGAACAATGATTTTCTAGACAAAAAAGTAGACCATGAGGGAAAAGATTTCTTGAACCAAGAGACTCTAGATCCTTTTGAGAAAAATATTGCAGATAAAGATCACCAAAATGCAGAAAAAAATGAAGTCAAGGAGACATGGAACCGTAATCAACACGGGCATATCTCATCATCCTTACTAAGGAAAAAATGGAAGCAGAATTATAGAAATGCACGAAAAACTATTAAAGACAGAATTTTTGCTAAAAAGTTTCGCCAACGTGCAGGATCTGGAAATGGTAGAAGCCGTTGGTCGATCAAGAAGCACCAGACAACAGCAAACAAAAAAAAATTACCAGTCGATACGTCGACACAAGATAGACTAAAAATGCTCTTTCAACAATTTGGAAACGCCGTATCCAACGTTGCAACTCCTCGACTAGCCGAAAAACGAAAAACAATGAAAAATACAAATACCTGGAAGTGGCCGTTAAAAGTAAACAAAAATCAAAATTTTTTGAAGCCGGCAGACCTTTTAAAAAATTTTGCAAAAATAAATGGTGGTCAAATAACGTTGGAGGTCTCCGACAGAATGTAATGGAGAATGTGTTTGATGATGGGATCGAGGTCCGTTGAATCTAAAGCAAGATAAAGGGAA
Source organism: Agapetus fuscipes (assembly GCA_951799405.1). Classification (NCBI taxonomy): domain Eukaryota; kingdom Metazoa; phylum Arthropoda; class Insecta; order Trichoptera; family Glossosomatidae; genus Agapetus; species Agapetus fuscipes. The sequence continues at coordinate 8,780,415 of OX637351.1, read as the reverse complement.
TGGATTTTAAATCCGAGTCCTCGAAGGTCTTTCTTTAAGTATTTTTTGTAAATCGTTTAAGTATAATTTTTTGTGCTCCTTGACTGATGGGTTGGTATGAGGCTGACCCCCCGTGCTGTAAAACTTTTCAGATAAATGCACTTTTTTCCCTATTTTCTATGAGAGAAAACACTACAAAAGTGTGAAAATCCTGTAGCTGAGAAGTTTGTCATGAGTTTTTCTTTATTTTAATATTATTTTATTTATTTATTTACGGCATAAGCCTTTTACAAAATATGTACATATTTAAATCAATAAACAGTAATTATTTAGTTATATACAAACGCAACTAAACGCAACTAAGCTACACATATAGTGTAACTTCTTGCCGCGTTATCCCCGAAGGGGTCGCATGTGGCGAGTTGAACCTATTTATTTTTACAGGTTCAAATAGGTTCAACTCTAAAGTTCAACTCTAGAGTTTCAAATAGGTTCAACTCGCCAGTTATATCTAATCTAATCTAATCTAAGCTGCAAAGATATATATCATTTAAGATTTATACTAAATGCATTCCCACAAGCAGATATGTATAATTTCGCGCTAACACATGCCGCATGTGGACCTACAATATAAAAACCCAATCTCAAATGAACATAAGCCTTGCAACTCTTGCCGTCCTTCCCTGAAACAGGGGTGACAATGGCAAAGTGAACCAATTTTTATATTATGGGTGGTCAGCCGCATAACAACCTATAAGTCAAGGAACATACATGACAAATTACATTTTTTAAAATCAGAGAATAAAAATAACAATATATACATGGACATAAAAAACTAAATCATAAAACCAAATTCACTTTAACAAACCCTAGCCGCCAACATCACAGATCAACCGCCATTTCTTTCTATCCTTGCATACTTCTTTCATTTCCTCCAGAGTCATAACCTTCTTCATACAAGCTCTTCTTTTATTATGACTCTGGATATATATAATATACAATATAAATAGGCTTGCTGGAAACTGGATTCAGAAAGCGGAAGACAGAGATGGATGGAGAGATATGGGGGAGGCCTATGTCCAGAGGTGAATGGAGATGGCTGTGTAAGAAGAAGAAGAAGAACCGCTCAGGTACACCGCGTGTTGTTGGCATTTCTTGGACTGGTCCGTAGTTCAGTGGCAACACTCATAAATGGAAGGGTGTGGATTCGAATCCCGGCGGAGCACAAAAATATTCCATTTATATTTCCAAATTTGCTCTTCCCTGGGTTGAAAAATTCATAAACCTTTACCAAAGACCGGTCACTGAAAGGTCCATCCAAACTTGGTAGGAATAAGGATGATATCTTATCTAATCTAAGTTGCAAAGATATGTAACATTGGGAATTCACATTACATGCATTCTCACAAGCAGACACAAACAAGTTCACGCTTATGCGATCAAGAAGTAGCTGCCTGGACATCCCTGCAAGAAAGCCCCGCACTGTTTTTGGAGACAGGGCATTCAAGGCGGCCGCTCCAATGACTTGGAATGCTATTCCCACCTCACTAAGGGAACTGGATACGGAGAGACTGTTCAAAAGACGTTTCAAGACTCACTTCTTCGTCCAATCATACGGACAAGCGCCTTTGTAGTGACACACTGTCATAAAAGGCGCTATACAAATTTTGTCTTATCTATCTATCTACGCATGCCGCATGTGAACCTACAATATAGAAACCTAGTCTCAAATGGACATACACCCTGCAACTCCTGCCGACCTTCCCTGAAACAGGGGTGACATTGGCAAAGTGAACCATTTTCTACAGCATGGGTGGCCAGCCGCATACCAACATATAAGTCAAGGACATACAACAAATATCCTGTTATAAAAAAAAAACACTTTTGCCAACTCTACCTCAGTTGCAGAGCTATTCTTCATTTAAGGTTTTGATTTTTTTGTAATGTTAATTTAACCCTGCAGCTTAGATTATAGATTAAATAATCAGATATGATAATAATTTATTCGTACCTGTTGTATAGACCGGCTCATGTTCCATGAATAAAATGGTATTGCCAAGAGACATTTCATGATTTTTTTTTCTTTCTTTGGTTAGGTCTTTGAATCCATGATTTTTAGACAAAAACTTTTGGATTTTATTGGAATAATCATACTGCACCCTCCCCAGATTCCAATATTTAATGATTTGACTCATTTTAAGGGCATTTAACTTACAATATATACGTAGGTAACTATTCTTTCACAGCACACAACTTTGAGGTTAGGACTAGGACATTTGCAATGTGTTGTATCTTCAAAGACAAGGAACATCACGAAAAACAAATAATAAATTTAATCAAATAGTTTACATAAGCAATGAATGACATTGTTAAGTTTATTTGAAACTAATTAAAAATTGATAACATTATTTCATAACAGAAACTGTGTAAACAAAACGAGTGAACAAACATGGCGAAGGTACAAATGATAAAACAGGTTTCTGCGTTATTGATCTACATTGGATAAAAAAAAGTTAGACAAAAATCCAATAGATGGCAATGCAAAAAGCTCCAAAGTAAAATGGCGATAGAGCTTTTTACAAAGATGTGTACACACAAACAACACAGCCATGAAAATATAACAAAAAATATTTTAAAGTGTTGAATATGTAGTTTTATGCGCAGAGAATATACGAAATAGCTGACATCAAAAAAGCCCTTCTAAAATACCTAATATTCACGTAAACGTAGATTTGTATGATTCTAGGAAGAATTTTGTTTCAGTAACAAAATAACCTCTGCGTTTTGTGGTTATGTCGGCGTTTCTAAAACCAAAATAAACGTCAAGAACGTGCATATCAATGATTTTTATAAATTAAACCCCTAACATAATTTAATAACTTACATTTTAAAAGGAATTTTATATTTTTAACGTGTGTTGTTTGAGTGAAATTGGCTATTTTCGAAATGTCTGTGGTAATGATGAAAATACTTATTTTGTGAATAAAGTCTGGCTTATGACAGTTGTCGTGATTTGTTAGTGTTATTATAACCCTTGTGTTTTTTTTTAATTATGCATTTTGTGGATTTTGTTTCGGCAATATGGAAGTGACAAATGGGTAGCTAAATTTTTTTTTTACTATTTTTTCTTTCACGTTTGTATACCTACCTCTCTTACAAGAATCCTTTTGGAATCTAGTGTGTTTTTAGATTTCTTTAAATATTAGGCTGCTATGACCGGTTGGAGCAGTCTAGTGGGTAACGCATCAGACTCGTAACATAAGGTAGTGGGCTCGATCCCCTCGCGGAGCATAAAAATATGAATTTTGAAATAATCTCTTGGTTCGGTTAAAAAAAAAACATCCGCTTTCCAAAGACCGGACACCAAAGGTTCACCCAGCAACTTACAACAACTGGGTCCAGTGTGGCTATTTGTACCTAGCGACGACTAAAAACTCCAGAGGGCTCTTGAGATGTGAATTCACAAGAGAACAGCGTCTACCAAAAATAAAAAATAAAATAAAAAAAGACCGGCCACCAAAGGTTCATCCAGGATAAAAGGAAAGCTTGTATGAAGAAGGTTATGACTCTGTATGAAATGAAATAAGTATGTAAGGACATAAAGAAATGGCGGTTGATCTGTAATGTTGGTGGCTACGGCTAGGGTATTTTATTTTTATTTTTATCAGAATTTTGTATTTGCTTGTAAGTAATGTTTATACATAATATTATTATTTTTGATTTAAAAAAATGTATTTTTGTTGTGCACGTTCTTTGACTTAAGTAGGTTGATAAGCGGGTGACCACCCATGCTTTAAAAAATGGTTCACTTTGCCAATGTCACCCCTGTTTCAGGGAAGGACGGCAAGAGGTGCAGGGTGTATGTCCATTCGAGATTTGGGTTTTTCAGGGAAGGTTGGCAAGAGTTGCAGGGCTTATGTCCATTTGAGATTGGGTTTTTATATTATAGGTCCACATGCGGCACGTGTCTGCTTGTGCGAATGCATTTAATATGAATCTCAAATGATAAACCTATATCTTTGCAACTTAGATTTAGATTTAGACCTACCTACACATCGCACGCTTAATAATAAAGAGAAATAACTCAAAAAATAATAATGTTGGGTAATCACGTTTGAAGTTCAGACAACCAGTACAACTTGTATGGGATGAAAAAGGCGACCGATGTTTTATCTCGGTCATATTCGTCCAAATTGAACGGCTGTCGCATTCTACCTCTTCTTCTCACATTGTTCTTGCGTTTTATTACAAAATCTCGATTTTCCCAATTTTTGAGTTATTGCTCTTTATTATTAAACGTGCGACATATGGCATGTATAAGCGCGAACTTACACGTGTCTGCTTGGGCGCATGCGTTAAATATGAATCTTAAATGTAATGTGCAACTTAAATTACAGAGAGATTGGTTCAGACTTGTCTAAATCCGCCCAACATGCAAGAATATGTTGCTTGTGAGATTTTCTGGGGATAAACACATGTGACCATCTAAAAAAAACCTAATGAGTTCTGCACATTTTAAAGCATATATTTTTATGTATAACTATGATCCGGTTTGTAGTCCAGTGGTTTACGCTAGTCGCTACGGACTCGCAAACCCAAGGGCACGAGTTCGATTCCTGCGGAGAACAAAAAAAAAACATTTTATTTTCAAATTTTGCTTTTCGCTTCCTTGACTTATAGGTTGGTATGCTGCTGACCTCCCATGCTGTAGAAAATTGTTCACTTTGCCAATGTCACCCCTGTTTCAGTGAGGGACGGCAAGAGTTGCAGGGTGTATGCCCATTTGAGATTTGGGTTTGTATGTTGTAGGTTCATACGTGTCTGCTTGTGAGAATGCATATAATGTGAATCCCCAATGTTAAATATATTTGCAACTTAGATTAGATTAGCTGGGTCGAACAATTCACGTGTCTTTTAACAAAAAGCGGCCACCAAAGGTCCATCCAGCCTTACAGCAATTGGGTCTTGCTTGAGAATTGGCGCTTTCTATAGCGACTTCGAAATCTTGCAGAGGCCTCTTTAGGTGTGATCTACACGAAAGCAGTGCTAACCCAATAAATCTAATCTAATCTTATCTAAGTTGCAAGGATATGTTACATTAGATATCCACCACATTATTTGCATTTTCACAAGCAGACACGTATAAGTTCGCGCTTAAACATGCCGCATATGGACCTAGGTACAATATTAAAACTCAAATCTCAAATGAACATACACCCGGCAACTGTTGCCGACCTACACTGGAACAGGGGTGACATTGGCAAAGAGAACCATATTTTTTTACAGTATGGCCGTTTGTCCACCGCACGCCGTCACCGTCACGTCACCGAGAACGAGATTATTTCGGGCCGAGTTTAATTGATGTGACGGCGATCGTTTGTCCACCGCGACCGATTTCGCTGGTTATAGGTTATGTATTGTATTGCCTATAACCAGGCAATACATAAATACATTACATGTGCCGCTACTTCGGCGCCGTCATCTCGTTCCCGGTGACGTGACGGTGACGGCGTGCGGTGGACAAACGGCCTATGGGTGGTATTCCTTGACTTTAACGTTGGTATGAGACTGACCACCCATAGGTACAGTAAAAAATGGTTCACTTTGCCAATGTTTCAGGAATGGTCGGCAAGAGTTGCAGGGCTTATGTTCATATGAGATTGAGTTATTGTAGGTCCACATGGAATGAATGTCGGAATTGTCGAGGAATTTGTATACCTGGGTAGTAAGTTTGAAAAAGATGGAAGAATGACAGGTGAATTTGAAAGAAGAATAATGAAGGGAAGGTGTGTACTGGGTGCCACCGCTGGTATAGCCAAAAACCAAAACTTATCGAAAAATGTTCGATTGGCGGTACACGGTGGTACTAGTGCCCACTTTGATGTACGGAAGTGAAGCTTGGACGATGAATGAGAGTGAAATTAGTAAAGTCCATACGGTCGAAATGGACTTTCTAAGAAGTATGATTGGAAAAAAACGGAAAGATAGGGTGAGGAATGAGTTAGTGAGAGAAGAATGTGGTGCAAGGGAAAGTATAAAAGTAAAAATCAAAAGGGGTTTGTTAAACTGGTTTGGACATATGGAAAGAATGAATGATGAAAGACTGACGAAGAGAGTGTACGCTGCAACTATGAATGGAAGCCGTGGTAGGGGAAGACCGAAAAAAGTATGGATGGATCAAATTTCCGAAATAGCGAATGAATGGGATATTCAGAGTCATAACAAAAGGAGAGAGTGCATGAAAAAGATTATGACTCTGAATGAAATGAAAGAAGTATGTAAGGACCGAAAGGAATGGCGGTTGATTTGCAACAATGGCGGCTAGGGCATTAATTCTAAGTGTAATATTAAGTTTAATTTTAATTTAACTTTATTTTAATTTTAATTTGTAATGTGTCTCATTATGAATTTCTGTAAATCATTTATAATTTTTTGTGCTCCTTGACTGATAGGTTGGTACGAGGCTGACCACCCGTGCTGTAAAAATCGGTTCACTTTTGCCAATGCCACCCCGGTTCAGGGAACGGCGGCAGGAGTTGCAAGGTTTATGTCCATGTGAGGTTTTCTTTATTTGTATGCACACATGCAGAATGTGTAGGCGCGAACCTACATGTGCCTGTCTGTAGGCATGCATTTCATATGAGCCTTAAATGCTTACATATCCTTGCAGCTTAGATTATAGATTATAGATTATAGACATGCGGCATGTGTGAGCGCGAAATTATGCGTGTCTGCTTGTGGGAATGCATTTAATATGAATCTCAAATGATACATATATTTGCAACTTAGATTTAGATTTAGTAGTTAGCCTCATACGGACCTATAAGTCAAGGAAATCATCCTAATATTATCTAAAATTATTTTGCAGATCATTTTGTTCGTTTTCTGTAAACATCATAGAGTTATGTAAACATGCATGCATTACTATATTTTAGCCGACCCTCACGTGTATTCCAGTCTCCAGACTAAAAATAAAGGCAATCCGTTATGGTAAACGGTTTACATACTTAAAGACGGGTCATACTAGACGTTGCTAGTCCCGGTTATACCACTGAATTGGTAGAACCTGCCACTCGCATCTCACATAACTTTGGCATGCGAGTCCTGTGACACATCCCCAGATGGGATGGATATACAGGGCGTGGGTCAGTGGAGGGGAGACTGACCCTGAGAGAAGGTGTCGTTGGTAGAACCATAGGAGGCGACGAACTAATCTAATCTAAGTGGCAAATATATGTAACATTAAAGATTCGCATTACATGCATTTTCACAAGCAGACAAGTATAAATTCGCGTTTAAACATACCGCATGTGGATCTACAATATAAAAACCCGAATCTCAAATGAAAACACACCCTGCAACTCTTGCCGACCTTCCCTGAAATTGGGGGGACATTGGCAAAGTGAACCATTTTTTACAGTATGGGTGGTCACTGGTCACTGGTCAGCGTCATAACAACGTATCAGTCAAGGAGCAAAAAACCCAAGTCTCAAATGAAAATACACCCTGCAACTCCTGCCGACCTTCCCTGAAACAGGGGTGATATTGGCAAAGTGAACCATCTCTTACAGTATGGGTGGTCAAGGGATCGATTAGATCCTATTATTTATTAACTTTGGACGAACACACCTGTGACGTCATCCAGCCGGGAGAGATAAATAAAATAAAATTTAAATGTGCGGACTCCAGTCATAAAGATATCGACGGTTAAAATGAAGTAATAAGCGACATTTTGGTCAAAAATGAGTTATGAATGCTATCCTACTTAAAAATTTCCGCTCTTTTTAATGCGCTAACTCCCATAGCTATACGATGATTTTTTGTTGTTGTTTATGCCCAAGCAAACAACTGCGTTTTCGATGTATGGTTTTTGGTGTAATCTACACGATTTGGCCTTTTTTGTCCTAAAGGCGCTTGTGACATAAATAAATCGTAAAACTACATTAATAGGAATGCCTTTATTTTTTTTTAATTTTAGAACTTTTTTGATTTTAACGATATGATAAAAAAATAAATAAGTTATGCCATTTTTCTGCAATCTCAAACTTTAAACTGCTCTCCTGAACAATTTAGTTTTTGTCGCTTATGCGCTATTGCCTTTTAACCGTCGATATCCAACATTGTCCATCAAGTAATCCATTTTAAATCAATACAATTTTCCTGTTTTTATTTGTGGTATGGAGTGTTAGGTTTTGTGAATGATACCTGAGAGTGAGAGGTTGGTACGTACCTATCATGTACTCGGTGGATGGAAAAGTCTGAAATAATAAAACAAAGATTTTTTGAAAAATAAATTCGGTTTTATTTTTCAATATGCTTTCATTACTTTCTAACATTTTTATCTTAAATTTTCTAGAGTTAGTGCATTCACAGAATGAAAATTCATTTTAACTTAAATATTTTCTTCAAAATACCTCAAAAATATACATTATTTCTTCTATGAGGTATGTTATTATTTGTGATTAAAAATGTAATTTGTTGTGTATGTTATATACCACCCATACTGTAAAAAATGGTTCACTTTACCAATGTCACCCCTGTTTCAGCGAAGTTCGGCAAGAGTTGCAGGGTGTATGCTCATTTGAGATTCGGGTTTTTCTGTTGTAGGTTACAAGCGTGAAGCTACCTATACGTGTTTGCTAAATGCATATAATGTGAATCCTCAATGTTACATATCTTTGCAACTTAGATTAGATTATGTAGATTAGATTAGAACACTCATACAATCTCGAACAAATACAAATAATACTGTTATGTAAATAGTAGATAATTATAGGTGTACATCGTAGGTAGCAATAATTATAGGCTTAAGAAATCTAGAAATTAACATTTTACAATACAATTATTTAGGTGCTGTATCTATACATCACAGACTCACACATACAAACAAAGCACGTAATCACTGATTCGCAACAATATTTTTTTTATCAATATTACTACGGAGCTTGTTCTAATGAGCTCCATTCATTAATCCCTCCCCCTCGCATTTCAGAAAGGGAAACTCGTAGTACGACTCTCATTCATCCCTTTGCAGTCGATCTCGAAACTATGAGAACTTGGCGTTTTCATGACTCATTTCTTTGCCAAACTGCCCGTTTATGGAATAATCTACCAGTATCTGTGTTCCTTTCCAATTTAATCCGGTTTTATTCAAAACCAACATCAATCGCCACTTCCTTGCAGCGCCTCACGACAGAAGCAACAACTCAAGCAACACCTCTGCGGCACCCTTCCAGGGTGACATAGACCCCCAAGACTTGAGGAATTGAGGAGCTTCCAGCACAGAATTCCTTAGAAAAAAAAAATAACGACAATTATCCCAGACTTTTTGATCCACCTTGTACATTTGACCCGCATACTGCGTACATTTTGTACTGGCTAAAGTAAGCTATCAGATTACTTTGGGTTAACTCTGAATAGAAAAGGGGTTACTTATATATCCACATATCCATTGTACTATTATATATCCACATATACAAATATCTGGGGTCACTGACATACTGACTGACTGACTGATTCACTAATTTTATCAAAAATATTGTTTTGATTTTACTGGGGTTCACTTTTTATTAAACTGTAATTATTTATTTTAAAATAATTTATTTTACATGATTTGGTTCACAATTTAATTTAAAAAAAAATACCGGCAAGGTTTACTCAGCCTTCATAATAAATGAGTACCAGACCCCTCGAGAGCTGGCAAACCCCCACTTCAGCTGAAGTGGTTTGTGTAAGGCTAGCCGCTTATCTGTAAAAATAAATAGGTCCCACTCGCCACATGCAAATCCTTCGAGGAGAAAGCTACAAGAAGTTACATTATATGTGTAGCTTTGTTACGTTTTTTATGTACGGTTTTTCTATCTTACAGCAGTCCCGGTCCGTAGACTAGTAGTTAACACTTCTGACTCGCAAATGGAAGGTTATGAGTTCGAATACCGGGGGAGCACAAAATAAAAATGTCTATACCATTCATATTTTCAAATATGCTCTTGTAAATCTAAATCTAAGTTGCAAAGATATACATCGTTTGAGATTCATATTAAATGCATTCCCACGGGCAGACACGTATAAGTTCGCGCTAACACATGTCGCCTACAATGTAAAAATCAAATCTCAAATGAACATAAGCCCTGCAACTCTTGCCGACCTTCCCTGAAACAGGGGTGCCATTGGCAAACTGAACAATTTTTTAAAGTATAGGTGGTCAGCCTCATACCCACCTATAAGTTAAGGATTCTCAAGCCTTACGGCAACTGGGTCTCGCTTGAGAATTGGCGCTTTCTACAGCGACGACCAAGCTCGCAGAGGGCTCTTGAGGTGTGATACACACAAAAACAGCGCTCACCAAATAAATCATCCTGTTATTATTAACAGTATTTTTTTTTTTCACTTTTTTAGCTTTAACAAAAAGTGACTTAGTTTAATTTCGTGAGGTATTCGAGGAATTAGGGGAGGGATATATCCTTCATCGGCTTAATGCCTTAATGGCTCATTAAAGGGCTGGGTAAACCTTGCCGGGCGGACATAAAAATGTTGCCAGCCCGAATCGTTAAACGCCGAAGAAAAAACGCCGTAAATGTGCTTTCGATATCATAACGCTGCAACTCTGTGTTACCGGCAATGTGTGAACTAATCAAATCTAATCTTATCTAAGTTGCAAAGATAAAATGTAATATTGAGGATTCACATTAAGTACCTATACCTATGTATTTCACAAGACACGTATAAGTTAAAAAAAAAAAAAAAAAAAAAAAAAGTTCGCGCTAAAACATGTCGCATGTGGACTTACAACAAAAAACCCAAATCTCAAATGGACATACACCTTGAAACTCTTGCCGTAAAAAAAATGCAACTAAGCTACACATATAGTGTAATTTCTTGCCGCGTTATCCCCGAAGGGGTCGCATGTGGCGAGTTGAACCTATTTATTTTTACAGATTAGGGGGCCGGCCTTACGCCAACCACTTCAGTTGAAGTGGTAGTTTCCCAGCTCCCGAGGGGGCTGGTACTCATTTCTTCTGAAGGCTGAATAAATCTTGCCGGTATTTTATTCGAAATAAACACCGAAATAGGAAATCATTTCTGACACACTCTTTGGTGGGATTCGAACCCGAGCTCACGGGGTAAAATGCAAGCACTCTTCCAACTGAGCTTTCAACCGTCTTCCCTGAAACATTGGCAAAGTGAACCATTTTTTACAGTATGGGTGGTCAGTCGCATACCAACCTATAAGTCAAGGAACAGTGTATCAATGTATCTATGTATAAATGCAATAGTTTAGTTTCTTCTCCTCTATGTTATTACTCAATGGATCGAACCCAAGCATTCTACCAACTGAACTATCGACTGGACCGTAAAGAAATTACAATTTTTTTCTCAGCGTTTTCAAAAGTAGATGGTTTTCCAAGACATTTCCGTTCACAGCTGTCTTCTACACTTTGCCCGCAGCATATTCGCGCTGCATCCACGGTGTGCGTTGCCTCTGGTTGGGCGCTTTAAAAAACAAACCTCATTTATTTATTTATTTATGTATTTATTTATTTATATTTAGCCGAGACACGAACCATCATCTCTCCTTCCTGCCAGATGGCGCTCCAAGATAAATCCTGAACAAAAAATAGACAGTATAGTACAGTGGTTCCCAATCTTTTAATTTCGCGTACCACTCACGAAATTACAAATCAGTGGCGTACCACTGAAGTGCAACAGTTAAAAAAATCATCCAAAATTGTTATGTTTTGATTGAAAGGTATCACCAGGATACTTACTTCCGGCTAGCTCTCATCAGCATCACTCTCAGGGCGTGGGGTTCTTCCTTCGGCATTGCTTACTTGTATCTTGGGAAGGGTTTTATAATTAAAAGATAAGTTTAACATGAACAAATAAGGGTTTATTTAATCTACTAATATGGGGAAAAAGGGGAATTTAGGGATTGGCACGACCTGCAGGTTGTCCCTAGAACACTCCCTATTCTGTTGCCTGGTGTTCCGAACGGAAGGCCTGGGCCAGCGCCCCAGGCTAGCGGCGGCTCACAAGGCGGACGCCTCCACACGTGGGAGCCCCTGGGTGGGCGCTCCTATGCCTCTGGTCCACAAGGCGGGTGCCTTGCTGGCAGGAAATCCAAGTAGATGGGGGGGAGGGAGCTCCATTGTAGTGCCCCCTCTTGCACCGCTTGGTGCTTGGTTGCTGACGTCTTAGTCGGTTGACATCTTGCCGGGAACTAACGAACGACGGCCTGATTAGTTCACACGGTGCAGTTCGGCCACTTCCGTGACCGTTCGGCTCCGTTCGGCCCACAAACACACACTGCACACTTCGGGATTGTTTTTTTATATGTTATTTAAAATAACATAACAAAATGGTAAAGTAATAAAAACTGCTACTGTTAATGACAACATGTGTCCAACATAACATTGTGGACGGCCAGATTTGGTATTTTTTTGTAATCGTGGCGGGACAGGCCTGTCTTAGTCTACAAAATGGTGGTGCATGTTTGAGAAAAAAGAGGAAATGTTTAGCTCAGTTGCTATCTAATTATTTACTATGTATTTCCTATGGCCATGGCTGCTTGCGTACCACCTTGAGAAGCGTCGCGTACCACTGGTGGTACGCGTACCATAGTTTGGGAATCACTGGTATAGTATATTATGTACTTTCTATCTTTCTCGGACAGGCCGTCCACAAGGAGATATTTGAAAACAAAAATATTTTGAACGATACATATTCGGCTGACCACCCATGCTGTAGAAAATGGTTCACTTTGCCAATGCCACCCCCGCTTCAGGGAAGGTCGGCAGGAGTTGCAGGATGTATGTTCATTTGAGATTCGGGTTTTTATATTGTAGGTCCACATGCAGCATGCTTAAGCGCGAACTTATACGTATCTGCTTGTGAAAATGCATATAATGTGAATCTTTAATGTTACATAATATATTTTGTAACTTAGATAAGATTAGAAGGCATGACATGATTATGACTCTGAATGAAATGTAAGAAGTATGCAAGGACCGAAAGTTTGTTTTTGTTGGCTCATTAACTTAAGCTTTTCAACTTAACACTTTTTATTTGTCGAACAAACCTGACTAAGCTACACATACAGATAAATTTTTCGCCGTGCTCTCTCCGAAGGGGTCGAATCTGGCGAGTGGAACCTATTTATTTATGCAGAGGAAGGGGCTGGCCTTATGGCAACCACTTCAGTTGAAGTGGGGGTTTCCCAGCTCCTGAGGGGGCTAGCACTCATTTCTTGTGAAGTCTGAGTACACCTTGCCGGTACCTATTTTATCTTAGATTTGAATTAAACACCGACCGAAACGGGAAATCATTTCAGACACCCTCGGTGGGATTCAAACCCGAGCCGAATGTAAGAGCTGATTTTATCTTTTGTATTGTTGCAGGAAGCTGATGTGTGACGTCATGGTGTGAAGTGTGATATGGAGAAGATCCTGTCATGGCATGTCATGAGGCCAAGTACTCGCCAGAAGAAACCATACAGGTCTGTCACTCATTTTATTTTAATTTGTATGTTTGTATCTTATTAATTCATTGACCCGTGTATTTAATATCTATACACTTTAGTTAGCCTTTGTTGTTATATCGATGTGCTTTGTATCATGTATATTTTCCACCGTCCATAGTTTTGGTCCGGAGTCGTTTATGATATTGTTATAGTTTTACTGGGTTCTCTTTTAATTAAACTGCAATTATTTATTTTAACATAATTTATTTTACACGGTTTGGTTCACAATTTACGCAACAAATGAGAACCAGCCCCCCCGGGTGCTGGAAAACCCCCACTTCAAATGAAAGTGGTTGTTGTGAAGCCGGCCCCTTTACCCGTAAAACTACCTTAAATATGGACCGAATCACCACATGCGATCCCTTCAGGGATAACGCAGGCAAGAAGTTACATATATACAAGGATAGTTTATTATAAGGTACACATAGTTAAAGAGCGCCGATTTTGTGTGTGTCACACCTCAAGGGCCCTCTCAAATCAAGGATAAGATTTTTTGTAAAGATGCGTCTTTAGTGCTCTTTTAAAGACACCAATAGTTTCTGGATTTCTCACATTAGGTGGTAGTCTGTTCCACTCCGTTGGACCCGCAAACTGGAAAGCACGGTCCCCAAAATTAGTGCGTGTCTGACGATACGGCTAGACTAAGTCAACCCCCCCACACCCCGCAGATCTGAGAGTTTGGCGTCTCAAATCTATTTCAAGAGGTGAGAACATGTCAGACAAGTATGAAGGAGCCGCACCATTGACAGCTTTGTAAACCATCAGACAAACATGGTAGACCACCCTCTCAGGAAAACGAAGCCAATGCAGTTTTTTCAACAATGGAGTAATATGACAATGTGTGTGGCTTAGTTAAATCTCGCATATCTGTTGGTGGACACCCTGCCCTGCGCGTTCACTTTCAGTTGCAGCGTAAAGAGCAACTTTCAGCGCCGCTGAATTACCTGAAACTTCTCCCTCTATACAGCAACAACCAGAGAGAGGGGGGGGAGATGTGCACTCTCGGGGGCAGCGGTTCCATGGAAGAACGGCACAGTGGCAAATCGACACACTGACAAAACGACACACTGACAGACGGACACATGACAGAATAGCACATGACAGAATGACACATGACAGAACGACACATTACGGAACGACATATGACAGAATAACGCATGAAAGAACGACACAGGACAGAGCAACATATGACAGAATAACACATGAAAGAACGACACATGACAAAATAACAAAAGACAGAATGACACATGGCAGAAGGACACAGGACAGAATAACACATGACAGAACGACACATGACAGAGCTATACATGATAGAATAACACATGACAGAACGACTCATGACAGAATAACACATGACATAACGACACAGTGACAGAATGACACATGACAGAACATCACTGTGACAAAACATCACACACATAGAACAGAACACACCGTAAACGGAACATGAAAAAACATATTTTAGATATGTGTAGTTTTGTCATGTGTCGTTTTGTCACTGTGCCGTTCTAACGTGTCTCCGAAAACAGCTACCCTCGCAGTTCCAGAGCAGAGGGAGACAAAGATACGGGGGGAGATATGCCCCTTACACAACAGAAGAAAACTCCGACAAACATCGCTCCACTCTACCTTTAACGATGGAAACCTCCCTACTCGTCGTTCATTCAAATTTTCTGTGTCTAACGTTTATGAGAAGCGCTAGACCGTCCCGTAGTCCAGTGGTAACACTTCGGAATCTGAATGGAAGGTTGTGGGTTCGAATCCCGGCGGAGCACAAAAAAAATACCATTTACCTATATTTTCAAATTTGCTGTTCGCTGGATTGAAAAATTCATAAACCTTTATCAATGACCGGTCACCAAAGATCCATCCAGCCTTACAGCAACATTGTAGCGACGGCCAAGCTCGTAAAAAGTCCGGTCGATAGCTCAGTTGGTAGAATGCTTTCATTTTATACTGAGAGCAAGGGTTCGATCCCCACCAAGGGTGTCAGAAATGATTTCCCGTTTCGGTGTTTATTTTAAGCCCAAAATACCGGCAAGGTTCACTCAGCCTTTTCAAGAAATGAGTGCCAGCCCCCCCAGGAACTGGAAACACTCACTTCAACTGAAGTGGAAGTAAGCCCCGGCCCCCTAATACCTGTAAAATTAAATAGGACTCGCTACATGTGACCACTTCGGAGAGAACGCGACAAGAAGTTACACTATATGTGTAGCTTAGAAACGTTCGTATCACCGTGATGATTTGTACTTTGAGTTCGGTGACAAGGAAAATAAATCTGGTACTATTGCCAAACTACTGACTTAATAATTTAAAAATGTATAAGTTTGTAAGTTAGGTCTGTTCGACCTTAATTTTTTGTTCTTTAGTGGGATGATATCAACTGTTGATCTCTTCGATTTGCTTGTAATAAGAAAGCGTGACCTCTGTCGTGTAGGAATGACAAATTAAAACTCTCCCACTATATGGGATATCAAGACACGCCCCCAACCAATCACATTGAGAGAAAGTCGCTGAGGAAGAGAAAGTACTTAAATAGAATCTCGATCGCGTTATGAGCAGTCTGTGCCGGTACGCCGAGCGAGTGCGTTGTGCTTTCGCGCTTGATTTCGTAAATTTTAAGTTCGCGGGTAAATTTGAAATTTTTTTCAACAAGTTTTTTGAAATGTTGAAAAGTGATATAAAATTAAAAAGTGGAAACAATAAATAAAATAATATAATATGAAATATGCTTATTGTACCTCGCTTTATTATTTAATAAAATAATTTTGCCGAACGTAATCAGAAACAAAATTTAAATCTGCCGTATGTTAACAAAGGCGGCACTTTGTTTTTTTTTAATCAAATAAAATGTACAGAAATAAACAAAATGTTTTTCTCATTATTTATTTATAAAACAACTAAGCGTGTATAAAAATATGTTCAATGCATTACTTGAAATAAAATTAAGTGCCATGTGAAAGCCAAGACAGGAGCAGCAGCCGGGAGCTTGCGCTAACACATGTAAATTACTATTTATTAATACTCGCGTAAAGTATATAGTGTGTTCCAGGGGCGGTTTCAGAATAATGTAAGTCATTTTGAATTTATAAAATGTTTGTATGACATTAAATTTATTGTATTTTATTATGTGTTGACATTTTTTTTTTATATTATGAAGGTTTTTTTAACGAATCCTGTGCGGTTGGCTCCCCACTTCTTGACAGGCTTGGGGGTCTATGTCACCCTGGAAGGGTGCCGCAGAGGTGTTGCTTGAATAATTGCTTCTGTCGTGAGGCGCTGCAAGGAAGTGGCGATTGATGTTGGTTTTGAATAAAACCGGATTGTTCAGTTTGCAACAATTTTGATGTATCCTTACATTAAAAAAAAAAAACAGTTGTCAGTGAAGACGACGCCATCTTGAAAGCCGTTGGTTAACTATCTAAATAGTTACTGACGAAATTCGGGGAGTAAAATAGTATGACAAATTTAACTAAAATTGCATTTTGGTTAACTTTACTTTACTTGAAAATACCGGGTCTTAGTTAACACGCTTCGGTTTCCGTACATTCCATGTCTCATATTGAGCTCTGTTTTCGCTTTTATTAGTTTCATTAGACTCACCTCCGAGTAAACGTAAATTTTAATGTGGAATTTTCAAGGCTTCATAAGGTCTTTGACTCCTAAAAATTGTACGATATTGTTAGACCGGTCCGTAGTCTAGTTGGTTAACACTTTTGACTCGTGAATGGAAGGCTGTGATTTTTTTTTTCTTTCTTTTTTGACAAATTTGCTTTTCTTTAAATGAAAATGGTGGTACACAATTGTACATTGTTGCTGACCCTGATGTATGGAAGCGAGTCGTGGACAGTAAATGAAAGAGAAGTAAATAAGGTATGCACCGTAGAAATGGCTCATTTGAGAAGTATGACAGAAAGAACACTGAAAGATAGAGCGAGAAACGAATGGGTTCTGAATGAATGCGGAGTAAAAGAAAGCGTGAAAGTGAAAGTTCAAAGAAGGTGATGCGATGGTTTGGACATATTGAAAGGATGAATGAAGACCGGCTGACAAAAAATAGTGTACAAAGGGTAAGCGTGGAAGGGGAAGACCTAGGAAAGAATGGATTAATCAGATAAGTGAGATTGCGAAAGAATGGAATCTGCAGAGTGGAAACAAGAGAAGAGCGTGCATGAAAAGAGTGATGAAACTAGATGAGATGAAAGAAGTATGCAAGGAGAGAGTCTAGTGGAGGCACTTGTGTGGAGGTACTGGCCACCCCTAGAGGAGTGGCGGCAGGGTACAAGGCAAGACAAGTGCCGTCCTATGTCTCGTACATTTTAGGTTTACCCTATTCGAGGTTAGTTTACGCAGTACTCGGGGCTTAGACATTACAATATATCGTGTACCATGAAATTGTGTGCGTTTGAAAGATAAGGCGTCCTGAAAGTGTATGAGAAACAGCTACGGCTCAAATTTCAACAAAATAACTGTAATCTCAGTTGAGATGGTTTGGGCATGTGGAAAGAATGAATAATGATAGACTGACAAAGTTTATATACAGAGGAAAGTATATTTATGAAAGGAAAAAGAGCTATAAGGAACGACCGAGAAAAGTATCAGATTGAGGAGGTTGTGAAAGAATGGGATATACAAAGCGAGCGTAAAAGAAGAAATTGCATGAAAAGGGTGAAGGATATGAACGCAAACGCAACTAAGCTACACATATAGTGTAACTTCTTGCCTGCGTTTCATGTGGCAGCTTCGGGACCTATTTATTTTTACAGGTAAGGGGGCCGGCCTCACACCAACTACTTTCAGTTGAAGTGGGGGTTTCCCAGCTCCCGGGTGGGCTGGTTCTCATTTCTTGTGAAGGCTGAGTAAACCTTTGAGATCGAACCCTTGCTCTCGGTATGGAATGCAAACATTCTACCAATTGAGCTATCGATCTTTTTACGATCTTGATCGTCGTCGCTACAAAGCGCCAATTCTCAAGCAAGACCCAGTTGCTGTAAGGCTGGATGGACCTTTGGTGACCGGTCATTGGTAAAAGTTTTGTACATTTTTCAACCCAGCGAAGAGCAAATTTGAAAATATAAATGGTATGTTTTTGTGCTCCGCCGGGAATCGAACCCACAACCTTCCATTCAGAGTCCGAAGTGTTACTACTGAACTACGGACCGGTCTGGTCGGTATGAATGTATTGAAAGAGGTATGTAAGGATAGGAAGAATGGAGGCAGCTCTGCAGAGGCTCTGGCCACTCCTAGCGGAATGGCGACAGAGTTACAGTTACAGTTAGGGCCTGTTGCACCAAGCTTTAATCAGACAAAAATAAAATTTAAGTGTGATTCTCGCTTTCAAATCAAAAAATTGGTTGCATATACGTAAACCAGCTTCATTACAAATCATCTTTCCTGTTCAAATTCCATCATATTATAACCCACTTCCGAGAAATATTTAACCGAGGTCCGTACCAGAATTAAGCATCAAATTTTATGTGTCATTACAATATTGATTGGAGGTTGTTGCAACAGGCCTTTACAGTGTCAACAAAAGTATTCCTGTTTCCTTGCTTTTTTCAAACCCGAAATCCGACGGCGGACCCACATTTCAAAGGCAGTGATGGATCGTTACTGTATCCTGCCGCCGTTTCACTAAAGGTGGCCGGTGCCTCCGCAACTGATACTTATGTATCCCATACACATTGATGTACTGCGCCGAGTGCAGATGGCTCCTCGCGAAATACCCGTCAGGGAGGCTTTCCCGTCAGGCACATTAGCTTCAGTAAAATCGAAATTCTGAGGAGGGGGGGTTCCTTAGAGTCATGCAATAGCCTCTGATCTGGAGGACTTTCTTTTCTTTGACATGAATAGAGTTACACTAGCTGATTAACTTCATCGGGAAGGCCTTCAGCCACTTGAAAAAAAAAATTGTAATGTTGTTCACCGAGTGAAGCAACTCCGCATGAGTTGTATTAACTGGGTGGGAGGTGGTGGGAGAGTCTCCACTTTTTTCTGTCTTTGAATACCTCTTTCATCTCTTCAACATTCATCACTTTCCTCTTGCATACTCTACTCTTATTCTAACTCTGCAGGTTCCATACTTTCGCAAAGCATCCTAAAAGACTTCTCGCAACCTTCTCTGCGCCCAGCGTAGGGCTCTTCCAGTAACGTGCATGGGGTTGAGTTTGTGCATCTGTATTGTGGAGGTGCCTCTAGGGAGAGTGCGCCCCTTCCATCCCACGTACATGCCACCTTCACGTACACCACCAAGCAATTCTTACTTTGTTTTGGGCATGAATATCCGAAATTGCGAATGAATGGAATATCCAGAGTCAAAATAAAGCAGAGCTTATATGAAAAAGGTTATGACTCGGGATGAAATGAAAGAATTATGTGAGGACAGAAAAAAATGGCGGTTTATTTGTAATGTTGACGGCTAGGAGTAGGGTTTTTAAAATTAGATTTTTTTTTTCTGTTTTAGTTTTGATGTCCATACATATTATTGTTTATTGATTTTAAAAATGTAATTTGCTGTGTATGTTCATTGACGTATTGGTTTGAATGCGGCTGACCACCCATGCTGTAAAAAAATATTCACTTTGTCCATGTCTTATATAAAATAAATAAATAAATATCACCCCTGTTTCAGGGATAAAAACACAGCACACCTTATTTTTGGACACGAATCGCCAGCTCATCGCCTTAAGGTCGTAAGGAAGTTAGCAGAATATAACTTCGGTCTGTAGTCCTAAGCGATATCCACTAGAACTTAACCAATGTTGTTGCCAATTCGTTGCGTTATTTCCAAGGGCTGGTTGTTACAAAAGTCCTGGGCTCAATCCTTTGAGATCAAACACTGAGATTAGCAGACAACGGAGCGAAAACCCGGTTAAATGAACCTAGAAGGAAAATTGCCACTGTTTTCGGAGACCGTGCTTTTGCGGTGGCCGGTCCTGCGACCTGGAATCAACTACC
This sequence comes from Agapetus fuscipes, assembly GCA_951799405.1. NCBI lineage: Eukaryota > Metazoa > Arthropoda > Insecta > Trichoptera > Glossosomatidae > Agapetus > Agapetus fuscipes. The sequence goes on along the minus strand of OX637351.1, from coordinate 8,759,960 downwards.
GCCAGAAATCCGAAGGTCCAGGACGATTGAGGAGCTAAAGAGGAGGATGAAGACACACTTTTTCGCCCAGTAAAATTCTAAGCGGCCTTGGAGTGACATTGAGTCACGAAACGGCGCTGATAAAAAAATCATCATCATCATCATCGTTGCTAAGTAGCTCGTTGTGACGTCATTGTGGCAATAGTTGCAGCGTGGTGTCGGCTGCGACTGCGCCCCGCCCAAATGGCAAATCCATACAGAGCCCGTGCACGTACATCTGCTGCATCTGCGTATACTCCCCTATATACCCTGGAGACACATGCAACATGCAAGCGTGGCATTCTTGCATGGCAAATCCATACAGAGCCCGTGCACGTACATCTGCTGCATCTGCGTATATACCCTGGAGACACATGCAACATGCAAGCGTGGCATTCTTGCATCGCAAATCCATACAGAGCCCGTGCACGTACATCTGCTGCATCTGCGCATACTCCCCTATATACCCTGGAGACACATGCAACATGCAAGCGTGGCATTCTTGCATGGCAAATCCATACAGAGCCCGTGCGCGTACATCTGCTGCATCTGGGTACACAGCTCCCTCATATACCCTGGAGACACATGCAACATGCAAGCGTGGCATTCTTGCATGGCAAATCCATACAGAGCCCGTGCACGTACATCTGCTGCATCTGCGTATATACCCTGGAGACACATGCAACATGCAAGCGTGGCATTCTTGCATCGCAAATCCATACAGAGCCCGTGCACGTACATCTGCTGCATCTGCGCATACTCCCCTATATACCCTGGAGACACATGCAACATGCAAGCGTGGCATTCTTGCATGGCAAATCCATACAGAGCCCGTGCGCGTACATCTGCTGCATCTGGGTACACAGCTCCCTCATATACCCTGGAGACACATGCAACATGCAAGCGTGGCATTCTTGCATGGCAAATCCATACAGAGCCCGTGCGCGTACATCTGCTGCATCTGGGTACACAGCTCCCTCATATACCCTGGAGACACATGCAACATGCAAGCGTGGCATTTTGCATGGCAAATCCATACAGAGCCCGTGCACGTACATCTGCTGCATCTGCGTAAACTCCCCTATATACCCTGGAGACACATGCAACATGCAAGCGTGGCATTCTTGCATGGCAAATCCATACAGAGCCCGTGCTCGTACATCTGCTGCATCTGCGTACACTCCCTCATATACCCTGGAGACACATGCAAAATGCAAGCGTGGCATTCATCTCTGACCTTCATTTAGTTGGAAAACGACAAAAGAATGTTTAGTTTTCGGCAATTTTAATGTATACTTACGACATAAAATAACAGCAGCTGTCAGTAAAGATGATGCCATCTTGAAAATCAATAGTTAAATCAAAATCTAATCTAAATCTAAGCTGCAAAGATATATATCGAATTTAAAATTCATATTAAACGCATTCCCACAAGCATACAAGTATAATTTCGCGCTGACACATGCCGCATGTGGACCTGTCCAATAAAAACCCAATCTCAAATGAACATTAGCCCTGCAACTCTTGCCGACCTTCCCTGAAACAGGTGTGACATTGGCAAAGTGAACCATTTTTTTTGCAGTATGGGTGGTCAGCCTCTTACCAACATATAAGTCAAGAAATAACTGACTAAATATTTACTGGCGAAATTAAGTGAGCTACAAATTATGAAAAAATATCTGAAATTGCATTTTAGTTATGTAACTTACTATAGTATACTCGTATATGCCTTATGATATGGCCTTGGAGCTTTATTTGTCATGCTTGTCAATTAACATAAACATGCATGAATGCTGAACGTCGAGCGATCGTTTGGAGGGCCCATTAGGGTACTCGCATAACTCGGGCATTAACTCCGAGCGGCGAGGTTAACCCAGCCTTCCTGAAAAGCTGAATTAAGGAAGGACTAGTGAAGTTGTGAAGGAATTTGAAGGACAGAGTGTGTGTAATACCAGCAGCTCTGTAAAAAAAGGCTCTTGAGGTGCATTTTTCACAAAGAAAGCTTTTGGTCGAGTCAAAACAACTTAGCTCCACATGAAGTGCACCCTTTCTAATTTAATCTAATCTAAATTGCAGAGATACTATGTAACATTAGGGATTCACATTATATGCATTCTCACAAACAGACACGCACAAGTTCGCGCTTGCACATGCCACATGTGAACCTACAACATAAAAACCCAAATATCGAATGGACAAACAGCCTGCAACTCTTGCCGACCTTCCCTGAAACGGGGGTGACATTGAAAAAGTGAAGCATTTTCTACAGCATGGGTAGTCAGTCGCATACCAACCTACAAGTCAAGGAACATACACGACAAATTACATTTTTTAAATAAACTTATAATACCATGCATAAACATTAAAAACAAGAACAAAATATAAAATTATAATTAAAATTTTAAATGAATTAGAAAAACCCTAGCCCTAGCCGCCAACATTACAGATCAACCGCCATTTCTTTCTGTCCTTATATACTTCTTTCATTTCATCCAAAATCAAAACCTTCTTCATACAAGCTCTCCTTTTATTATGACTCTGGATATTCCATTCATTCGCTATTTCGGAAATTTGGTCCATCCATACCTTTCTTGGTCTGCCTCAACCACGACATCCATCTATTCTTGCAAGGTATTCTTTCTTCGTCAGTCCTTCATCATTAATTCTCTCCATATGTCCAAACCATCTTAACAAAATTCTTTTAATCTTCACTTTCACACTTTGAATACCACCTCGAAATTTCAAAACGGCCCTTGGGTAAAATAGTTTGGAAACCTCTGACTAAGGGCCGATCTTATAAACATCCGTTCGATTTTACGTTCTCTGTTTTATTTCCTGTAGTTTTAGTTCAGTGGTAACATTTCGGACTCTGAATGGAAGGTTGTGGGTTCGAATCCCGACGGAGCACAAAAAAATACCATTTACCTATATTTTCAAATTTGCTCTTCGCTGTGTTGAAAAATTCATAAACCTTTACCAATGACCGGTCATCAAAAGGTCCATCCAGCCTTATAGCAACTGGGTCTTGCTTGAGAATTGGCACTGCGTAGCGACGACGACCAAGCTCGTAAAAAGGTCGATAGCTCAATTGGTAGAATGCTTGCATTCCATGCCGAGAGCAAGGGTTTGATCTCAAGGCTTACTCAGCCTTCAGAAGAAATGAGAACCAGCCCCCCCGGGAGCTGGGAAACCCCCACTTCAACTGAAAGTGGTTGGTGTGAGGCCGGCCCCCTTACCCGTAAAAATAAATAGGTCCCGAATCGCCGCTTGCGACCCCTTCGGGGATAACGCAATCAAGAAGTTACACCATATGTGTAGATTAGTTGCGTACCTTTAAATTTGGAACTACAATTCCAATTTCAAATTATATTTGTTTTATTGGATAGCCCATGAATCATGTCCACTGTTAATTATTCCTAGGCGAAATGTGTCATGCGACGCATTCAGTACAAGCTATTACCGTCCTTATGGCCCTCGTACACACGACATGCTTTACGATGCAATTTGTAGGACCTTTGTGTAGTTTTATTTTTATTTGATTGCATAGGGGTGAGATAGTTTATCGGGATTTTCATACTACGCTCTCTCATAGCTGGCAAAGGATATTTTTAATTTGTAATGATGTTTATACATATCATTATTTGTTTATTTCTAAAACGTAATTTGTTGTGTATGTTCCTTGACTTATAGGTCGGTATGAGGCTGACCACCCATGCTAGTAGAAGAAGATTCCCTTTGACAAAGTCAACCCTGTTTCAGAGAAGGTCGGCAGGAGTTGCAGGGCATATGTTCATTTGAGATTCGTTTTTTTTTATTGTAAGTCCACATGCGGCATGTTCAAGCGCGAACTTATACGTGTCTGTTTGTGAAAATGCATTTAATATGAATCTTACTTCTGAAGTGAGCAGAGCTCCGAAGAAGTCACCCACAGAGGAGTCGAAACGTCAACTGAAAGTCTTCAAGAAGTAGCAAGAAAGAAGAAAAAAAAGAAGCAAAAACTATGCACCACGGTTAAAACCCGGAATTAAAAAACCAAGCATCCATTTTAAATTGTTTAACAACGAAAGTAAACACTGTTTGATTTTACTTTTTATTTTTTTTATTTGATAAAAAAAATCTAACAAATATTGAGTTTGACCGGTTTCTAAACAAAAATAAGTAAAATCAAACAGTGTTTATTACATTTTTTCTTAAATTTATTATCAAATAAAAAAAAATACAAAAAAAAATTAAAAAAAATGCTGCCAATATTTTGGTAGCCGAGTCTAATCTAAGTGCTCCCCATACCACATAGTGCGACACTGCGTGAATTATGTCGTCTCTTTTCTTTATTGCGCTGTTAATCACGCCTAAAAGAGAGGCAAATAGTTCCTGCGCGCCAGCCAAGCAAGGTAAATTACTCGGCACAAAACCACGAGTCCACATAATGAGTGAGAAGAAACCTTTTCTTCTTTTACTCTCTTTCTTCTTTTACTACAATGTGACTCTCTAATGTAACATTTTGCAACTTAGATTATATAAGATTTGACTTCGATTTTCTTCACGAAAGAGTAAAATTGACTAGGCACTACTTACAAATTGTACTGTACTGTAACTGTTACTCTGTCGCTTTTTCGCTAGGGGTGGTCAGAACCTCCGCAGAGCTGCCTCCATTTTTTCCTATCCTTACATACCTCATTTTCTTCTTTTACACTCATCTATGTATAAACAAAGGTATATAAGTAACTACCATTCGTTCAAAATCTCCTCAATCTGATCAAAACTATTGATGTTATAAAAAAATGACCTTTAGGCATGGAGGAAGTAATTAAATGGAGGGGCTATGAATGTGATTTAGTACCAATCAACATGATGCACCGTCTTTGACACCATACATTGTTTATAATGCTCTCTCTCTCACGACATATGAAATGCTTTTCTTATTTTCTCTGTAAGCATCGTGTCTCTACTCCGTCTTCAATCTATTTACATATCACCATGGAAACCATGAAATCACCATGGCAACGGAATTTGTTACTAGTGTTGTTGAAAGTATGAAAATATCTGATAAATTCCGAATTCAAAAATGCTCCGACCTCATTGTGTATGGGATGATTTTCACAAGTATCTATTACCGCGAGCATAGAAGATACATACTTGAATAAGGAAGTACCTACATACTTGAACATCACTAGTTCTAAAAACGGCTGTCACTTTCGCGAGCAAAATATTTTGACAAATGAAAAATACATTTTATGAACGTAATCATACAAAATACTTTTTCAAGTGAAATATTATGCTACATTATTTACAACATTGGACGTTTCTCATATACCCTACAATTTTACATGCAAAATACACAGAATAAGATGTCACTACTCCAAAAACACAACTCGTATGCAAAGTGTCATTAGTTTTCACATATGAACCCCGAGTGTACACACACTTGCATCACAGTTCTCATCAGGATCATCTTCATCATCATACTTCACGCTGAAGAAGCCCATCGTAGACATGGGCGAAACGTCCGGAAGCTCCAGCTCCCATAGAATACGGCAGCAACGCAACGCAACTAAGCTACACATATAGTGTAACTTCTTGCCGCGTTATCCCCGAAGGGGTCGCATGTGGCGAGTTCAACCTATTTATTTTTACAGGTAAGGGGGTCGGCCTTACGCCAACCACTTCAGTTGAAGTGGCGGTTTCCCAGCTCTCGAGAGTGCTGGTACTCATTTCTTGTAAAGGCTGAGTAAACCTTGCCGGTATTTTATTTTGGGGTTTGAAATAAACACCGAAACGGGAAATCATTTCTGACACCTTCGGTGGGATTCGAACCCGAGCTTTCGGCATGGAATGCAAGCACTCTACCACCTGAGCTATCGACCGGACGCAGCAGATCCCAAAAAACATAATTCCAGCGTTAATGTATAGTTCTGTAATTTAAAAAAAAAAAAAAAACAAAATATAGCACACACGAAAAAAACGATAAGAAAGTGTTTTTGTAAATATTCATTTGTGGTGATTTAGATACAAAATAATAAACAAGCCTGATTTTTTTCATTAATAACACTCTTTTACTAATAGCATAAAGTTTAAGAAACCAAAACGACAGATTTAGGGTATAAAACACTCTTACAGTGCTATTTTTAGACATTTAAGTCGTCCGTTGAGTCCACGCTTTGACAAACTAATGATGCCTGGGCTGGAAGTCTCATCACCGCGGTCATTTTTACCTACCAAATATCAGTAATATTTGTATGAAGTCTAATCAGCTGTTCACTTGCAGCCATCTTGTATTGACAGGTCTACATACAAATGCATCATTAGTTTGTCAAAGCATGGGCTCAACGGATGACTAAAATGTTTAAGAATAGCACCGTTAGACACGAGTCTTAAATTTTACTATATATTTGCATCTTAGATCACAGAACGACCCTAATACACGTATTCCCCTCTACTTATATGTATTCTGTTAGTAAGCGTTTATCGGTCAATTAAAATTCCAAATCTTTCACGCCGAGGAACAAATGCATCACTGCGGAATGCCCGCTACAGAGTGTCATTTATGCGTGCCATTTTTGCATGCCGCATGCTAGACGCCTGGACGGTGAATGATTGTGAAATTCGTAAAGAAGGTATACGTTGCAAGTATAGATGGATGTCGTGGTAGAGGAAGACCGAGAACGGTGTAAATGGACCAAATATCAGAAATAGCAAATGAATGGAATATCCAGAGTCAAAATGAGAGCTTATGTGAAGATGGTTATGACTCTGCATGAAATATAATAAGGACAGAAAGAAATGGCAGTTGATCTGTAATGTTGGCGAATAGGGCAATGGTTTTTAAAATTTTATTTTAAAGAAGAATTTAATATTTATTTTTAAGTTAATACATAGGTTTTATGATTTTTACTTGTAAGGGGGCTAGCCTCATACCTACCACTTTTATTTAAAAACTAAGTACACCTTGGGATCGAACCCTTGCTCTCGGCTTGGAATGCAAGCATTCTTCCAACTTTAGCAATCGACCCGACTGTTTACGAGTTTGGTCGTCGCTACAAGAGGTCGTCGCTCAGAGGGCTCTTGAGGTGTGATACACACAAAAACAGCGCTCACCAAATAAATCATCCTTATATTATTTTATTTTACAAAGCGCCAATGCTCAAGCAAGACCCAGTTGCTGTAGGTAAGGTTGGATAGACCGTTAGTGACCGGTCTTTGGTAAAGGTTTATAAATTTTTCAACCCATTTAGAAGATCAAATTTGAAAACATAAATGGTATTATTTTTTGTGCTCCGCCGGGATTTGAACCCAAAACCATTCACGAGTCTGAAGTGTTACCACTGGACTAAGGACCGGTCTAAAAACCGTTGGGATGAGATTTTCAGACCTGGGTGTTCGAACCGTAGGAACATAAGAAGATACGCTCAAGCCCTCCACATACACGTTATGTATGTATGTGTCAGAAGGGCCCACAGCACATGGACTCTCATACAAACCTATACATTTTCTCAAGTGCCGGAAGGCCTTTCCGTGAAGTAAAAACAAAGGCACGACAAAGCAAGAACCTCTAGGTCAGAGGTGTGCACATAACTCTAAAAGTAAATGGTTCGATGTTACTGAAGCTAATAGCATACCTCGGGTAGCACTCCTTGTGGGGTTGTTGCTAGATCACGAGTAGCGTGAAGAAAATAATCGCGGTGGATACAGGCAAAAATGGCACGCTTCGTGATGGTGTGTAGGGGGCATAATCCTGTCAACGTTAAGCCCTACCGCCATAGGGCCATAAATCACTTGGCCGCGATATAAATTATCAAGTACCTAGCCATTAGTTTATGTATTTACATTCATGTACTGTCCACTGCACTAAGTACCGGTTTATAGGACTAGGCAGTCGCGTGCACTGGGTAGAGGCAAATATTTATGTAAGTACATATTGTGGAGATTGTGAAAGAATGGGATGTACAAAGTGAGCGTAAAAGAAGAAAATGCATGAAAAATGTGATGGATATGAATGAATTGAAAGAGGTATGTAAGGAAAGAAAAAAATGGAGGCAGCTCTGCAGAGGCTCTGGTCACCCCTAGCGGAATTGCGACAGAGTTACAGTTACAGTTGCAGGCCAAGTTTAAAGGTGTCGAAATCCCATACACTGCGTGTAATTTTTGCATACATCCGTCTCCCTCTATTCTAATAAAGATTTCGTTTGATTGCGCGAGGGGGAGGGAGATGGATCATCGCCGATAGCAACTGCAATAGCCATGCAGGGAGTTGCCGTTATTTATAGTGTGGGATTTCGGCCAGAGAGCGAAGACAGAATCGTATGTGACAATATCTTATCTTATCTTATCTTATCTAATTTAATTTCATCTAAACTAAACTAATCTTATCTAATCTGTCATAGGCCCCTAGAGTCTCTAGAATCTAGGGGGTCTTCCGCACAGGATTTCTTAAAAAAAACTGATCTTATTTAATCTAAACTAATCTAATCTAAACTAATCTAATCTAATTTAATCTAATCTAATATTAATCTTATAATCAATGTCACCCCTGCTTCAGGGAAGGTCGGCAAGAGTTGCAGGGCTTATGTTCATTTGAGATTGGGGTTTTAAAATTGTAGGTCCACATGCAGCATGTGTAAGCGCGAAATTATGCATGTCTGCTTGTGGGAATGCATTTAATATGAATCTCAAATGATACATATCTTTGCAGCTTAGATTTAGATTTAGATTTAATATTATTTAAAATAATCTAATCTAATCTAAGTTGCAAAGATATGTAACATTGGGGATTCACATTATATGCATTTTCACAAGCAGACACGTATAAGTTTGCGCTTGTATATGACTATATGAAACTACAACATAACAACCCAAATCTCAAATACACCTTGTAACTTTTGCCGACCTTCCCTGAAACATGGGTAACATTGGCAAAGTGAAACATTTTCTACAGCATGGGTGGTCATCCGCATTCCAACCTATAATAATAATAATAATAAAATCTATATTCCAGCCCGGTCACGCGGAGGGTGCAATACGTGACCAGCCAAATAAAAAAAACATTGGTCGAAAAAAACATGAAATAGAAGAAAATAGAAACAGATAATAGAGACAGCGTGGAGATGATGAATGCGTTGTGGCTGAAAAACCTTTGCAATAACGGTTTAACAAAATCATCAAATCCCTGTTGTGAGCTGCAGCATCTCAGTCTCAGTGGTGAATCCTTGTCAGCGTCAGCATTCCATCCCAAATAAGTCAAGGAAACATAGTGATATTCTATTCACTTATTTCCGGTTCGGTTTTTCCCTTCACACTTCAGCCTGTAGTTCTGAACACTTGTCTCTAACAAAGCGCCCTCCAGGATTATGATCGGCAACTATTGCACGTCCACCCCCGTTCATCTGTACTCTCCGTCCCCCCACCCCACCCCCTGCTGGAAAAATGCATTTCCCTTTTAATGGAATTAAAGATTTCCTACCCTGCATTTCACTAGCTACCAGGGGCGTGCATTCTACATGAGACATTTTCTTCGGCTTCCCTTTCCAATAATCTTTAATCTAAATTGCACAGATCGGTCCGTAGTTTAGTGGTTAACACTTCTGACTCGTAAATGAGAGATTGTGGGTTCGAATCCCGGTAGAGAACAAAAAAATATACCATTTATATTTTCAAATACGGTCTTCGCTAGGTGAAAAACTCATATTCCTTTACCAAAGACCGGCCACTAAAGGTCCATCCAGCCTTACAGCAACTGTGTTTCGCTTGAGTATTGGCGCTTTGTAGCGACGACCAAGTTTGTAAACAACACCTCTGCGGCACTACAACAAGTGTCATAGACCCCTAGAGCCTTTGAAATCTAAGGAGTCTCCCGCACAGGAATTCTTAAAAAAAAATAGAACCCGCGTAAAAATATAGAAATATTTATATTTTTAATGTTGCATTGATGTACGGAAGTGCGACGTGGACAGTTAGCGAATGTGAGTAGAGTTTAAGTATGTACGGTTGAAATGGCTTACCTGAGAGCAATGGCTGGAAAGACACTGAATGATAGACCAAATAGGTGAGATTGCGAAAGAATGAAACCGGCCGAATGAGAATAAGAAAAGAATATGGATGAAGAAAGTGATGAATTTTGAAGAGATGAAAGAGATAAGGACAGAAAAAAGTGGAGACGCATCTGCGGAGGTACTGGTCACCCCTAGTGGAACGGCGACAGGATACAGTTACAGTAACAGACTCATTTCATGAGTGAGCTTTGTAGATTCATTAAAAGCTGCTTCTTTCACAAAAATAATGTTTCTTCGCCACTGCTCTACCTATGTACTTTCACCGTGTACGGAAGGGTGGCCAATATTTCTGCACGGGAATTCCTCACCATGAACAGTCAGTTGCAACTTTGGTCTCTGTGCAAGTGCATCCAACGCATACCGGTGAAAAGTAACGCGTGATTGTAGTTCTTTCTTTTGATGTGTTTTTGCAATCTTAAAAGATAATATTATTAATAAACGAAAAGAGTCCGCACATTAAAAAAAATCCAGTGATTCAATTACGTCAGATGTTGTCTCGTTGCCAATGGAAAACGAGAAATGGAGTCGGAAACCTATAATCTAAGTTGCAAAGATGTATTAACATTTAAAGCTCATATCAAATGCATGCCCACAAACAAACACGTGTAGTGCGCGCTTACAAATGCTGAATGTGTACTTAGAAATAAAATCCAAACTTCATATGAAAAAAAAACCCCTGCAAATTTTGCCGACCTTCCCTGACACAGGGGTGACATTTGGCAAAGTGAACTATTTTTAAAGTATACGTGGTCAGCCTCATATCAACCTATAACTTATAAGTCAAGGAATACAACCTATCTGCAGTAATAAAAAATGCTCTGCCATGTGACGTCACAAATAGTACACAATAAAAGATGGTATCCCGATAATCATGGATTTTTTCTAATCTTATCTAATCTAAGTTGCAAAGATGTGAAACATTTGAGATTCACATGCATTATCACAAGCAGGCACGTATAAGTTCGCGCTTAAACATGCCGCATGTGGAGCTACAATATCAAAACCCAAATCTCAAATGAACATGCACCCTGAAACTTTTGCCGATCTTTTGGCAAAGTGAGCCAGTATGAAACTAGTTAACAGTATTATGAAATGTATGAAGTTATCGGTGTACTGTCTTTTTAAACTAACTTTATAATTTCGTATTGAAGTTACGACTCTCTCTGTTCTGCCTCTAGCCTGGCCAAGCGACATCACATTTTTTCCCATTTTTCAAATGTGCTGAGTGCATCGGATTCCATTTTTTTTCAATTTTTATTTAACAGCATTGAGATGCAGTTGAGAAGCATGACAGGAAAAACTCTGAAGGATGTGAAAGTTAAGGTACAAAAGAATGTGATGAGATGGTTTAGGCGTGTGAAAAGAATGAATGATGATAGACTGACAAAGGATACATACAGAGGAAGTGTGAGAGGAAAAAGAGGTAAGGGACGACCGACAAAAGTATGGGGAGATCAGGTTGAGGAGTTTGTGAGAGAATGGGATATACAAAGTGAATGTATAAGAAGAAAATGTATGAAAATGGAGATGGATATGAATGTATTGAAAGAGGTATGTAAGGATAGGAAGACATGGAGGCAGCTCTGTAGAGACTCTGGCCACCCCTAGCGGAATGGCGACAGAGTTACAGTTACAGTATTGTGAAATATATGTGTACAGCGGCAGTGACAATACTCCATCTCTTATTCGTATCTATAAAGTAACGTAACTAAGCTGCACGTATAGTGCAACTTTTAACTACGTTATCTCTGCTAGGGGTCGCATGTAGCATGTAGAACCTTTTTTTTTACAATTGTCGTACGGAGAACGACCTTACGCCAACCGCTTTGAAGTGTGAGCTTCCCGCAACCCAACGCAACTAAGCTACACATGTAGTGTAACTTCTTCGCGTTATCCCCGAAAGGGTCATATGTGGCGATTCGGGACCAATTTAGTTTTACGGGTAAGGAGGCCGATCTCGCACTAAACACTATCGGGGCTATTCTTAGACATTTTAGTCGTCGATTGAGCCCACGCTTTGATAAACTAATGGTGCCTGGGCTGGAAGTTTCATCAGCACGGTCATTCTTACCTACCGAATTTTCTATTTGTATGACGACTAATCAGCTGTTTACATGCGGCCATCTTGGATTGACAGTTCTTTATACAAATGCATTAGTTTGACAAAGCGTGGGCTCAAACGACGACTAAAATGTCTAAAAATAGCCCCATTTCAGTTGAAGTGGGGTTTTAACAGCTCTCGGGGGGGGGGGTTTGGTTCTCATTTTTTGTGAAGGCTGAGAACACCTTGGGATCGAACCCTTGCTCTTGGCATAGAATGCAAGCATTCTACCCAGTGAAAACGAAATTTTTAAAATTGATTAACTTGTATGTAAAAGCAATATTTGCACACTGAACCACAATGTTTAAGAGGGCTGTGTAGTGTGCCCCATCGCAAGGACCCGCGCTGTTTTGTTACAAACTGTGTGATCACGAGGGCGGCATATTCTCGTAGGTGTTTTTAATACTCCCCCCCCCCCCGGCCTGGCCCCTAAGGAACAGATGACTGCGGACATTTATTATCCTGCAGCAATAACGTCCCCTACAATTGTTGGGCCAATTTTAACAGAGACCAAGCAAGGGGATGAGAAATGTGACAATTACCCTGGGCGCCAAAATTAAGCTTTCTTTGACTAGTCTTTGAAATATATATTTGTAAAATTCTTTAAATTAACTAGAGTAGTAAGAGTGGATGGGAGATATAGTGACTGGTTTGATGTATATAAGGGAGTGAGGCAAGGCTGCGTGATGAGTCCATGGTTGTTTAATATAATCATGGACAGTTGCATAAAAGAAGCTGGAATATCAGAGAGCGGAGTGAAAGTGGGTGAAACAAGAGTTGGAGTACTTCTTTATGCTGATGATGCTATAGTTTTAGCTGACTCGGCGGAGGAACTCCAAGCGATGTTAACCAAACTGAATGATGCATTTTGTAAAAATAGCTTGAAAGTGAATGCGAATAAGACAAAAATATTAGTTTTTGACAGGAATGAAGTATGTGAGGAACTTACAGTTAATTTGAATGGAAAAAAAGTAGTGAATGAGTTTGACTATTTAGGAAGCAAGTTTGAGGCGAATGGTAAGATGACGAAGGAATTAGAGAAGCGTGCCAGCAAAGGAAGATGCGTGATAGGAGCGTTTGGTAGAATAGCGAAGAATAAAAGGATACCAAAGAAAATGAAAATGGCGGTACACAATTGTATATTGTTGCCGACCCTGATGTATGGAAGCGAGTCATGGACGGTGAATGAAAGAGAAGTAAATAAGGTATGCACCGTAGAAATGGCTCATTTGAGAAGTATGACAGGAAAAACACTGAAAGATAGAGTGAGAAACGAATGGGTTCTGAATGAATGCGGAGTAAAAGAAAGCGTGAAAGTGAAAGTTCAAAGAAGTGTGATGCGATGGTTTGGACATATTGAAAGGATGAATGAAGACCGACTGACAAAAAGAGTGTATAAAGGGAATGTAATAGGTAAGCGTGGAAGGGGAATACCTAGAAAAGAATGGATTGATCAGATAAGTGAGATTGCGAATGAATGGAATTTACAGAGTGGAAACAAGAGAAGAGCATGCATGAAAACAGTGATGAAATTAGATGAGATGAAAGAAGTATGCAGGGACAGAGTCAAGTGGAGGCAGTTGTGTGGAGGTACTGGCCACCCCTAGAGGAAAGGCGGCAGGATACAAGACAAGACAAGACAAGACTATTTCACATAGACAAAAAACGGTTAGTATAATAAATAAAGTTTTAAACTTTCACTTTCACTTTCATGGTTGGTCTAATCCACGTCTAATCTAATCTAATCTAATCTAATCTAATCTAATCTAAGCTACAAAGAAATATATTACATTAAATGCATTCCCACAAGCAGACATGTATAATTTCGCGCTAACACATGCCGCATGTGGACCTACAGTATAAAAACCCAATCTCAGATGAACATAAGCCCTGCAACTCTTGCCGTCCTTCCCTGAAACAGGGGTGACATTGGCAAAGTGAACCATTTTTTACAGTATGGGTGGTCAGCCGCATACCAACCTATAAGTCAAGGAACATACATGACAAATTTCGGTGTTCAATGATATAGTTTTTCTCGGGTTAGACCATGTTCTACTTGAAGTAATTTTGTCTGCCGACGTTTCATTCCTTCGAGCGGTGTAATTGTAAATATGGGAATCGACCACAGATCACGGAATATGAATCGACCGTAATTCCAACTTACACTTAATATAGGCAAAAAAATTCATTTCCGAGTATATTTCGTTCACGCAATGTATTAGATATAAGTATAAACAATAAATGTTGATTTTCTTTTGTATTGTTTGTGTATTAACCACAGATCACGGAATATAACGTTGTGAAAATTAATATTGAATGAATTCTATTAGACTGTATAGAGCTTTAAAAAAATCTATTTTATTTTCACAATTGCATTTCTTTTATTTTAATTAACAATTGCGGCTGACCACCCATGCTGTAGAAAAAGTTTCACTTTGCCAATGACACCCCTGTTCCAGGGAAGTTCGGCAAGAGTTGCAGGGTGTGTGTTAATTTGAGATTTTATATTGTAAGTCCACATGCGGAATTTTTAAGAGCGTCCTTATACGTGTCTGCTTGTGAAAATGCATGCAATGTGAATCGCCTATGTAACATATCTTTGAAACTTAGATTATATTAGATTAGATTACATCCAGGGCGCCAGTGTTCCCTTCCCTCCCTGCTCGCATAGGGATGTGCTAGCAATAACTGGAATGAGAAATCGCGATATATGGAAGCGCCGCGAGTCCCACCCCTACCCTATTAATGGTTAATCTAAATACCAGAGCTACAACACTGTAACGTTAATCAACGGTTAAATTATAGTGCTCACATTCGGTTCGGGTTTATGTTATTTCCCTCCTTATTGTGAATCTTCAGGGAAGATTAGCCATAAAAATCTGTATAATCTATGTTGCAAAGGTATGTAAAATTAAGGATTCACATAATATGCATTTCAGAAGCAGGCGCGTATAAGTTCGCGCATAAATGAAATCCAAGCCTCAAATGAACATAAACACTGCAACTCTTCGACTTTTCCTGAAACAGGGGTAAAATTGGCAAAGTGAATATTTTTTTTCAGTTTGGGTGGTCAGCGCATACCAACCTATAAGTCAAGGAACATACACAACAAACTAAATTTTTGAAATAAAAAAATAATAATATGTATAAACATTAAAAACAAGTACAAAATTGCAAAAAAACTATTTTTTTTTTTGGAAAACCCTAGCCCTAACCGCTAACATTACACATCATCCGCCATTTCTTTCTGTCCTTACATACTTCTTTCATTTTATCCAGAGTCATAACCTTCTTCATAAAAGCTCTCCTTTTATTATGACAATATCCTTTCATTCGCTATTTCAGATATTTGATCCATCCATACTTTTCTCGGTCTTCCTCTACAAACTTTTAAAATAAATCTTGAATGTAAATAATGCAACTTTGCAACTTAGATTATATATTTCACAATATTGTGAGAGGAAAATTCCCTACTACAGTATGTACTTATATATCTCACACTTCTCTATGGTATGCTGGTATTAGTAAAGTAGAGCATAGATATTCCGTATTGCAAACACCCTGTGACTCATGGAAAATGTCTACTAGACTACACGGCAACCAAAAAGTTACTGCATTTGAACGCAATTAAGCTACACATATAGTGTAGCTTCTTGCCTGCGTCACCCCTGAAGGGGTCGCATGTGGCGATTCGGGAACTATGCATTTTTACGGGTAACGGGGGCTGGCCTTAAACCAATCACTTTCAGTTCAAGTGGGGGTTTCCCAGTTCCCGGGAGGTGGGTTCTCATTTCTTGTAAACCTTGGGATGGAATGCAAGCACTCTACCAACTGAGATATAAACCGGACTTTTTACGAGCTTGGTCGTCGCTGCAAAGCGCCAATTCTCAAGCAAGACCCAGTTGCTGTAAGGCTGGATGGACCTTTTGATGACCGGTCTTTGGTAAAGGTTTATGAATTTTTCAACCCACGAAGAGAAAATTGGAAAGTATAAATGGTATATATTTTTTGTGCTCCGCCGGGATTCGAACCCACAACCTTCCATTCACAGTCCGCTAGAGTGTTGACCACTGGACTACGGACGGGTCCAAAATATAGTCGAAGAATGAGTTTTGATAAAATTGAATTTTATGCATATTTATGGATTACAGTTTACAGACCAGCCTGTATTCTCTGACGTCACTGGACCACGTGGTCGGAAAACTTCCCTTACAGCTGATTCATAGAGCGCGAGCAAGTTGTCCGAACATCTCGCCATCCCTTACTATCCCCTACAAATAAAAAGTGGCAAACACACAGTGTTCGTCCCATTGAGTAATAACACAGAGGAGCAGAAGAGAGCTTACTGCATTTTTAAATCTAAATCTAAGTTGCAAAGATATATATCATCCTACATTACAGATCACCCGCCATTTTTGTAGGTCCTTACATACTTCTTTCATTTCATTCAGAGTCATAACCTGTTTCATACAAACCCTCCTTTTATTATGACTCTGGATATCCCATTCATTCGCTATTTCAGGAATTTGTATTGATGCATACTATTTACCACTTTTGCCTCAGTCCAGAGAAACGTTGCAGTTGTATAGTCATACAAGAAGGCTTTTAATTGGCAAATTTAATGTTTTCTTGCTTTCTCCATTTTGTGTTTTGACACCCAATTACAACACATGCAATAATGTCTTTAAATAATGCCTTTTTCATTAACTGATGAGGCATTCACTTTGTAACCTTTCATTTTTAAAATATTGAAATTAAAAATAAGAAAAAAATTGTATATGGTTACGCGGCGAGTAAAATTTATTAATGTACAACTGGTTTCGGAAGCAATGCTTCCATTGTCAAGTACAAAATATTACTCGGTCGTACATTAATAAATTTTACTCGCCCCGTAACCATATACAAATTGGTTCTTTTGTTTAATTATAATATTTTAATGCCTTTTTCATTTAAATTTCGTCAATTTTATCGATCACAAGATTTATACTGCATGCGTTTATGTTCGGACTGCTCCGGGCATAGTACGCACGCGGCAATGCTGCCACCTTTTTAGAAACATTTTTACATTCGTCCAAGTTTTTTTGTACTCAGGTAAATGCAACTATGAAGTTCTTTGTTCTCTTGCTTACTAATGACCATTTTGAGGTTGAAACAGATATAATATTGTCTATTTTCGTTAAAATAATTTCTAGAATACAGATATAATAAGTCAATGGTTCGTCCTGAATCTGAACGCTCGCCGAACAAATTGTCCGAACATGGAAACTGACAAATATTATAAAACTAAGATGAGAGCAATGAAACGGTTTAGCGAGCATTTTGTCCGAACACTTAGACCGAACATGTAATCAACAATACAAAATCGGTGAACGTTTTGTCCGAACCATTTGTTCTATGTCGTCATCCCTTATTTTGGAATGAGGCATTTTAATTGTTCGGACAGAAAGCTCGCTGAATGTGTTCAATGTTTTCTAGCTTTTCCACAATGTGAAATTTGAAATCAGTGTATTTTCAAATTTCGAATAGAACGGAGGTTCCGAATTTAAAAATTCAAATAATCCTAACACAAGTTCCAGATTTTTTTTCTCAATTTAAAAAAAATCATGTGGCACAGTTTTTGTGATTAGGATCCTAAGCAAGCAATAACAAAACACCTGTTAGCTTTTACCCTAGAAACCCGGTCAGATAACATCAAATTTATTCGACCTGCGGACTCTATTAAATAAACACTAATTACAGGAATAGGTACTTAGTTTTTTTTAATTAATATAATTGTAATAGTTTTTTCCTTATACTGAAATTAAATACTCGCACCTATAGAAGCTTTAGAGAAAATATAAAAAAAGTTAAAAGTTAAAGAAAAAAGTGTTAAAAAGTATATAAAGTTTAAAAAATGTTACATAACCAGATTAAAATGTGATGACTGTTAAAAAGACCAAGAAAAAAGATGGAGGAAGGGTGTGTCAAAATGTGAAATTAAAAAAATATGTATACTGTGAATTAAAAAAATAATTAGTGTAAAAGGTGTTAAATGTTTCAAAAAAAAAAAAACAAAAAACATGCAATTTTTAAAAGTCGTATAGTGAATTCACTGCAAGGGTATTGCAAAGCCATAGCATATCTAGAATAGACACGCTTTTTCACTCTCAGTGCGTGCTGTAATACATTCCGCAACAGAGGACCTGCAATGCAAAAGGCACGATCCAAATAATTGGCCGTGTCGCACCTGTGGCAAACTCCTGTAAAAATGACGAGTCCAAAAAGAGTGCGGCACAGGTCTTTAGCTCCCATCGTCCATAATTTAGATTGGGACTCACCATCTTTCAAAACTGGCACCGTCAAAAGAAGACCCAACTCTTGCGGAGATCCAACAAAGATGACTGTGTTTGAAGACCAAGAAGAAATTGATCTGATCATCCCAGGAAAAACTTCTCTAGGATCAAATGGCTTGGAATTGAAACCTATTAAATATTTGCATGAAGATTCTGGTGTGGTAGGAGTGTTAAGGGATCCAAAAGTCGAAATGAATAGGGTTACAGAAGGTCTTTTGTATCCAGTTTTAAGAAAAGAAGGGACTTATATAATAGAATCTGCTTCCAAACAACATAAAAATGAAGAATCAATAATGATAGACGAAGGTAAAGTTGATTTGATAGAAAATACTGAAGAAACAATGGCAATTGAAAGCATTAAGGCATGTGAACAGTTTAAAATTGTTGGGCCACAAAAAATTGAGTCGTGTCCTCAAATCATGTGTCCAGAAAAGGCATTAAAATTCCACCAAGATGGGAAAGCTATCGATGAAGGTGTGATTGATCTCCTAGATAGAGTAATTGGAAAAACAGAAACGACACTAGTTGACCAAAGGAAGGATTGCCCAAACACTATCAAAGAGAATTTGAGAAGAGAAGAAAGATTTGATGTGGACGATGAACTGCTTGCTCAATCTATCTCTAAAGAAGAATCGGTGGAGCAGAAGCCAAAAAATGAATATATAGAGGTACATGAAGTTCTTGAACCAAAATTTGTGATCTCGAAAGACATCTATGATAAAGTGAATTGTCTTAAAGAGGCCACATTGAAAGAAGAACGTTTGCAAAAATTATATTTGAACATTGAGGCGTTTGAAGTTCCGGAGATTAGAAGCCCAAGATTGGAGAGGCCTTCATTTTTTTGTTCTGGGATTTCCCAAGAAGATCATAAGTTTACTATTAACAAATGTGGAAAAGTCAAACCAGATAGAGCCACTCTTTTTTCACCTAGTGATAAAAATATTAGTGAAATGGATAGATTGTTTCCAAAACTGAAAACTTCAAAGTTGAAGACACCCGATGCTCTTAAGGGCAATCGAAAATTTCTTGCAAAAAGTAACGCAAATCCTGTTATAGACAAAAGCAAAGCAATTGTAAGAAAAGGTGCTGGTTTGAGAAATGATGATACAAATGAGAAATGTGTGTCAAATGGTGCTAAAGTCAAAATTTGTGTTCCAAAATTGTCACTTTCCTTCTTACAACCGAGAACAAACATTAGAATATTCTCTGGTAAAGGGAACTCTAAATCCAATCCACCAAAAAATAAAGAAACAAAGATGCAAGCAAAGAAAAAGGCAGTTGGTAACGAGTACGTCAAAATAAACAGAGGGAAGAAGTATAGCAAGAGTGTTTCAATATCAAAGCTGCCTTCAAAGATTCCTAAAACTCCAATCGAGGGAGAAGCTAAGGCGCTGAATTTGAGTCCGAACAAAAAATACACAGTGACTTCCCAAAATGGTGTCCGATGCGACAAAGACAACTACTACTTCTTTGATCCAAAATCTGATTTTGGAAACACCAAAAGTTACGGAAATAAAAACGACAAAAGAAAAACAGTAAAGGTTGATAGCATTTCTCAAAACGATAAAGAAGGTTCTAAATTCACATCAAAAAATAAATTTGGTGTTGATAGAAAGATTGCAAACAATCTAAAAGAAACTGATGATGAATATGGATTTGAAAGTTTTAAACCAATTGATGAAATGTGGAACAAAAGTTCCCGAAAAAATAGTGCAAATGAGACAATTGTTGGTTATGGTAAAGGTCTAAGTGACACAGATAGTGGCATTTTGAGTCCAATGTCTCCGTTTGATGTCGGTTGTGATCTGGAGAGAAGGAATTCTAAGACGTCTCCTCTTTATGCAAGGCTGAGGATTCCAGGGTACAGACCTTTGTCTGGTGATTATGGGAAAATCTTTAAAATCAGTGGTTCAAAGGTGAACGAAGAGGATGAAGATGTCAAACCACAAGTTGATGAGCAACAAAAGGTGAGTGTTTCAAATTATACTTCATGTTTGTCGCCTTTTAGGGTTGTGAGTATTTTGAATGGCATTTCTTATTAGATCAATTGAGGCTATCAGGGCAATAGTGGTGTATTCTACTATTTCAGCTAAGTGGCTTTTTGGCATAATTTTCATTCCTTTTTATAGTATCTGCAACGTCTCTGGCGCTATCTCTTTTTCGAGAGCTAAACTATCTTAAACCACTTCTAATTTGGCAGATACTATAATAAGAATGAAAATTACGCCAAAACGACACTTAACCCAAATTGATTGTGCTCGGATACCGCCAATTGATCTGAATGATTTTTTGATTCTTAAGATAAAATCATTATTACTTTCACTAGTACGTTAATTTAGAATGCATCTTGGACTCCCTGATCAACTCCAGCCACCACTGCCTATCCAACGCCTTCCCATACTAAAACTACGCAACACCACCCCTCACCACTTGCCACCACTCCGTCCAGTCGTCATTATCTAAGTCTTCCCACTGCCCTGCGCTCCTTTGATGATGATGATGATGAGTTGATGATTTCTTTATAGCGCCGTTTCGTGATGTAGTCACTCCAAGGGCGCTGGTGCAAATGATGCCAGAAATTTGCTTGTCTTCAGTGGATTCCGGAACTTTCCATTGTCCTCTAGCTCTCTCACATGATGTGGCAGGTGGTTCCAGGTCAGAGGACCAGCAACTGCAAATGCACGCTCTCGAAACATTGTGTTAACTCTTCTTATCCGTTCTTCAATCTTTGATTTAGCTCTTTGCTTTGGGTCCGCAGTAACTATAGTTACGAATGTGTGTGTGTGTGTGTGTGTATTTACTTTTGTGAGTGTCTGTGTTTCTATATGTAGGTGCTGAAATAATTGTACTTGTATTTGTTTATGTTATTACAAGAATATTCTAAATAGAATATTCTGCCAGTCCCCATTGTTTCAAATAAAACTCTTATACACCTATAGATAGAGACCGAGATGCTTTGCAGGGAGACTTGTGTCTGAGCCTTCGAGCTCATGAGTAGTCAAGCGACCTTGGTGTAAAGTAAACTCTGTGAACGAACCAAATGTGAACGGAAAATCTATTGTGGGAAAGAAATCAACGGAAATTTTATTAAATTGAACCCCTAAATCGTAACACTATGTTTTCCAGGCTCTGATTCGCTGAAAGCCTTTTACAAAAAGTTTTGTCAGGGAAAAAGAAGTGGCGGTTGATCTGTGATGTTGGCGGCTAGGGTTTTTTAAATTATAATTTGTTTTCTTTTAGTTTTTGATGTCCATACATGTTATAATTTGTTGATATTACAAATGTAATTTGTTGTGTGTGTTCCTTGACTTCTAGGTTGGTATACGGCTGACCACCCATGCTGTAGAAAATGGTACACTTTGCCAATGTCACCCCTGTTTCAGGGAAGGTCGGCAGGAGTTGCAAAGTGTATGTTCATTTGAGATTCGGGTTTTTATATTGTAGGACCACATGCGGCATGCTTAAGCGCTAACTTATACGTGTCTGTCTTGTGAAAATGCGTATAATGTGAATCTCTAATTTTACATATATTTTGCAACTTAGATTAAATTAGATAGGACTAAATACTTTTAAAAAGCATAAAATTTAACAGCGCAATTATTTTTAAATAGCGAAATGCTTACTGGAGCATGAAATTGCCTGATTCTAATTTCGAAAAAGGGCAGCGGTGTCAATGGAATTATGGTTCTATAGGTGAAACGTTTTTGTGCGAATATTGAGCGCTTTAAAATAGATTCGAAACGTTTTTTACAAGGTTTTTTTTTTAATGGATTTGTGAAGAGGAATTCTATTCAGCAACCTTTTCTGCCTGGCCAGAAATAGGTTTTAATATCATAAAGTAATAATTCGTTACTGTTTGTATTATTTATTGTATTGTATATTCGTTATGGTCAAATGACCCAAGCGGGGATCGAACTAATGTTGTTCTATTCCAAACACGCTAGAAAGATCAGCCCACTTGGCCCCCTCGGCCATTACACCGACATTCTACTAAAGGCAAGCAAACGTCACACGTCTAGGTAACTAAGGTCTGTAACAACTTTTGCCTTAGCATCTTTTTTGACGTTTTGAAGTGCCAGACCTCATTGCATTAAGTGAAAGTTATGTACAGCTAATGCTATGATTTTATTTGGGTTCTTTTAATCAAACTGAATATTTTTTATTTTTCAAGAATTATTTTATACAATGTCGGCTCATAGTGAACTGATTTCTAGCTCTTGGATTATCGACTTCACGGTTCAGTGTTTCAATCGACACTGGTCTCTCACACAATTGCGCTCCAAATATATAGCGTCCAAACGGACGCGTGCCGTTCGCATATTTCAGACCCTCCTATGGTGAACCACACACTTCTGTAGTATTGTTCCATATTATTCTAATTACGCATACCAACAACTACGTGCCTGGGCACATGCACACATTCAAACTCACAGTAGACTATACTAGAGGCGGACACATACACATAAGCAAGCCACCTAATCGGGCTCATAAGTTCGTGACAATAAAAATAAGTTTTCACAAAGCTATACTGCCGAAAACCTAGTTATTATTCCAAAATTCGGTGTACAACGTACTGATTACTTTTCTAGCTCTTGGTTTATCGACTTCAAGGCTCAATGTCTCAGTCGACCTGACCTCCACACAATTGCGGCTCAAATATATAGGTATGCAAGGGACAATTCTTGCTTGTTCTAGATTATTCTACAATGATTTCCCGTTTCGGTATTTATTTAAAATGTACCTGACATTAAATACCGTCAAGGTTTACACTGCCTTCACAAAAAATGAGTAGCAGCCCCCTCGGGGCTGGAAAACCCACTATTCAACTGACTTGGTCGACGTAAGGCTGGCCCCCTTACCTGTTAAAATAAATATGTCCCACTCGCCACATGCGTCACCCTTTGCGGATAACGCGGCGAGAAGTTTCACTGTATGTGCAGCTTAGCTGCGTAGTTGACTTTCACGTATATAATTCAAGATATCTAAGATATTGTAGAAGCAAGATGGTTTGCTGTTATACCCCACAGGTTCACAAGCAAAATAAACAGATGTCGCTGCTCCACAACACAACTCATACGCAGAGTGTCATTATTTTTCACTTTTAAGCCCCGAGTGTACACATACTTTCATCACAGTGTTCATCAAGATCATCTTCATCGTCACACTTCACGCTGAAGAAGACCATCGTAGACATAGGCGAAACGTCCGGAAGCTCCAGCTCCCATAGACCACGGCAACAGATACAAAAAACATCTTGCATGCATCAAAATATCGTTTTGTCTCAGCTTACGAGTAAAAATCTGCGAAGTGCAAAGTTTTCATATCGAGGTGACAGTAAATCTAGAACCTTCCCTCTTTTTAAGATCACCTGGGGAGGAGTGGGGGGAGGGGAGACGTGGGCTATTCTGGAATATTCCAGAAAACGCGGGCCTGGAAAATTTATGCCAATTTTAATTATACGGGGGAAATTGTATTACGGCGCAGGTAAATTGAAAAACCATTTTAAAGTTAAAAATCGCAGCCCTGAACCGCGTTCGTGACCTTTATAACTAGAGTATAAGGCATTAAGTAATAATTAATAATAATTATGATAATAATTGATCTAGATTTAATATGAGAACAAGCTATAAAAGAAGAAGATGATTTTGACATCTAATCTCATGTTGTCTAACAACTAAAAAGTAAAAAGAGGAAGAAGACTTGTCTGACATCTTTTGTCATTTTTTAATTGTAAAACTCTCTCTTGTGTTCTACAAGCCCTACAGCTGTCAACATGTGTTTGCGGCAGTGAGCCAAATAAATGGCGTGCCAAAAATTACATCGAGTTTGATTTCTGCAAGTTGAAGCCCTCTCCACTTTTACCCAGGATTCCTCTTTTCCCTGCCATCCTTTCTGATTCCTAAATCTGGACCATTTTAAGACCAATAATAATAATAAAGATCTTTATTGTTTTTATCAATATGTACATAATAATATTACAATTACAAAAATCTAATTACAATAAATACTCCCCAAAGTAAGCATAGCTTGTGTTTCGGGGAGGATAAGGATGACTAGGATAGACTAGGATGGACTAGGATAGACTAGGATGGACTAGGATGGACGGGAGGACTAGGATGATTTATTTGGTGAGCGCTGCTTTTGTGTGTATCACACCTCAAGCTTGGTTGTCACTGTAGAAAGCGCCAATTCTCAAGCAAGACCCAGTTAAGGCTAGATGGACCTTAATTGATCGGTCGTTGGTAAAGTCAGTTTATGAATTTTTCAACCCAGAGAAGAGCAAATTTGAAAAATAAATGTTTTATTTTTTGAGCTCCGGCGGGATTCGAACCCACAACCTTCAATTTACGAGAAGTGTTAACCACCAGACTACGGACCGATAGTGAGGCGGTGATATGAGGCTGACCACGCAAACGCAACTAAGCTACACATATAGTGTAACTTCTTGCCGCGTTATCCCCGAAGGGTTTGCATATGGCGAGGGAACCTATTTATTTTTACAGGTAAGGGGGCTGGCATTAAAACAACCACTTCAGTAAAGCACCCGGGGCTTACTAGCTCCCGAGGAGGCTGGAACACATTTCTTGTGAAGGCTGAGTAAGCCTTGCCGTTTTTTTTAAGGTTTGAAATAAGCACCGACGCGGGAAATCATTTCTGACACCCTCAGTGGGACTCGAACCCGAGCTCACGGGATAGAATGCAAGCACTCTACCAACTGAGCGATCGACCAGACAACCACCCATACTGGAAGAAGTAATTCACGCCAATGTCATTCCTGCTTCAGCGAAGGTTGGCAAGAGTTGCACGGCTTATGCTTATGTGGCATATTGGTTTTTATTTGTTACACAATTTTACAGGCAGCATGTGTAAGCGTGCATTTACACCTGTCTATCTTCTTGTTGGCGTGCATTAAATATGAATCTTAAAATTAAACGTATCTTAGCTACACATACAGTATTACTCTTCCCGCGCTATCCCCGAAAGGTTCGCATGTGGGTAATAATATGATGGAATTTGATTGGAAAAAAAATGTACATCAGCTGATTTACGTATATGCAACCAAATTTTTGATTTGACGGGTGAAATCACACTTAAATTTGATTTTCGTCTGATTGGAGTTTGGTGCAACAGGCCCTTAGCAGGTCCTTGCAGCTTAGATCATAGATTATAGGAAGTCCTCTAAATGATTTGATTCCATATTTCGCCCCAGATTGGGTTTGAAGTGACGGCCAACCACTGGATAACCCCTTTAATTATATATGCATGGAAGTGTCACTCTGCATTAGTCCAGTGGTATGAGCGGGGAGGGTGCGTGCGACGCAGAGGACAAGGGTTCGATTCCCGGATGACTAATTAACATATTATGGTAATACAGCGCACAATCAAGCCGTTCCGACACATCGCTCCATAGACAAATTGTCTATGGATGTGTTGTTTATACTGCGAATTGTCTTCGGATATAATAAATTGTTTAAAGTGAGTGGCGATTGGTCCATGATTATACTATTCATGCGGTGAAATGTCTATGGATAGGTTGTTCAAATTATGAATTTCCAAGAGCATATTGTTCATCTGATGAATTTTCATGGATATATTGTTGGTCTAATGAATCTCAAACTTATCTGATGAATTTTCTTGAATATTTGGTTCATCTCATGAATTTCCTTGAAAATATTGTTTATCTGATGAATTCCATGGCCATATTGTTAATCTGATGAATCTCTATGGACAAATTGTTCATCTTATAATTTGCATGGATATATAGTTCATGTGATGTTCCTTGGCTTATAGGTTGGTATGCGGCTGACCACCCATGCTGTAAAAATGGTTCACTTTGCCAATGTCACCCCTCTTTCAGGGAAGAACGGCAAGAGTTGCAGGATGTGTGTCCATTTGAGATTTGGTTTTTATGTTGTAGGTTCATATGAGGAATGTGCAAGCGTGAACTTGTACGTGTCTGGTTGTGAGAATGCATGTATTGTGAATCTCCAATGTAAAATATCTTTGCAACTTAGATTAGATTAAATGATTATTCTCCTTGAATATATTGTTCATCTGATGAATTTCCATGGGCATATTCCTCACCTGATAAATTTCCATGGACATATTCCTCATCTGATGAATTTCCATAGACTTATTGTTCATCCGATGAATTTCCATGAATATATTGTTCATCTGATAAATTTCCATGGGCATATTGTTCACCTGATGAATTTCCATGGGCATATTGTTCACCTGATGAATTTCCATGGGCATATTGTACATATCTGCTTGTGGGAATGCATTTAATACAAATATTTAATGATATATATCTTTGCAGCTTAGATTAGATTAGATTAGATATTGTTCACCTGATGAATTTCCATGGGCATATTGTTCACTTGATGAATTTCCATGGGCATATTGTTCACCTGATGAATTTCCATGGGCATATTGTTCACCTGCTAAATTTCCATGGGCATATTGTTCACCTGATGAATTTCCATGGGCATATTGTTCATCTGATGAATTTCCATGGGCATATTGTTCACCTGATGAATTTCCATGGGCATATTGTTCATCTGATGAATTTCCATGGGCATATTGTTCATCTGATGAATTTCCATGGATTTTTTATGAATTTCAAAATAAACTCGGCAATAAAATAGCACAATATTTTTCAACGATATGTTATACCTACCATGTTTTTTTAGTTCGCCGCCCTGTCGCTAGATGCCATTTATCACGCCGGAAATAGGTATGCAGGTAGGTATAGGATGGCGTTCTTTTTTCAAACGCGATTTTGGAGGGAAGAAGCTATTTCCGGATCACGTGGGGGAGCTAATGAACCGGCATCCATGTACCTTACTATGAATCATCTTACAACTATATTTACTCTACAGTAGTCTAGTGGTTAACGCTACGGACTCGTTTTCACAAGGTAGAGTGCTCGATGGCGGAACAAAAAAAAAACATAGCGCCTTTCTCATATGCGGGAGATTCTTTAGATTCCCCTGACTCTAGGGGTCTATGACACTTGTTGTAGTGCCGCAGAGGTGTTGTTTACGAGCTTGGTCGTCGCTACAAAGCGCCAATACTCAAGCAAGACCCAGTTGCTGTAAGGCTGGATGGACCTTTAGTGACCGGTCTTTGATAATGGAATATGAATTTTTCAGCGTTAGTTAGCGAAGAGCGTATTTGAAATTATAAATGGTACATTTTTTTGTGCTCCCCCGGGATCCGAACCCACAACCTTCCATTTACGAGTCAGAAGTGTTAACCATTAGACTACGGACCAGTCAAAGTCTCCTTACAGTATTGTTTTTGAGAAAGTCACATGTGGCGTGTGGAACCTATTTATTTTCACAAGTAATGGTGCCCATCTTATGCTGTTCATTTCACCTGAAGTGTGGGTTACCCAGCTCTCGAGGGGGCTGGTTCTCATTTTTTTTGAAGGGTGAGTAAACCTTGCTGGTATTTTTGATTTTGCGTTTGAAATAGAAATCGAAATGGAAGATAATTGATAGCGCCTCTGCCGAGTGTTTTGGTTTTCATACATTTCCCATTTACGCGATGGGAGAGTATTAACTCCATGTTTTGTACTCTGGGTACTGAATGTTAGAATTCTTTTCACTAGGATCTCTAAGCTCAATGACATATGATATCTGTGGACTAGAAATTATTTTGACGAAAATAGACATTACACATCTGTTTCAACCTACTTACGAAAATAGTCATTAGTAATAAAGAGAACAAAGAACTTCACAGCTGCATTTCCATGTGTTCAAAAAAACTCGAGCGAATGTGAAAAGGTTTCTAGAAAGGTGGCAGCATTGCCGCGTGCGTACTATGCCCGGAGCAGTCCGAACATAGACGCATGCGGTATAAATCTTGTGATCGATAAAATTGACGATTTTTTTAATGAAAAGGCATTATTTTAAGACAATATGGCATGTGTTGTAATTGGGTGTCAAAATAAAAAATGAAAAAAGCAAGAAAACATACAATTTTATCCTTAAAAACATATTTCGTATGACTAAACCACTGCAACGTTTGACAGGACTGAGACAATTGTGGGCTTTAGTATGAAGCGATGCAGTAAGTTAGTTTCTACTGCTCTCTGTTATTACTCAAAGTCTAAACTCCCCCTAAATTGGTTTTGATTGATTTTGTGCGTGCCCTTAAAGATGCGAAGGGGGACTGTAGGAATAAGGTTAGCTCACTCGCTTTGATCTAAGAGGTTCAGGGCTCGATTCCCATATTTATATATTCTTCTTCGGACTACATCTAGTATCATCTAAATCGAAAATGGCATTTGATGCACACTAACAAGCAAACACGTGTAAGTTCACGCTTCCACATGCTGCATGTGCTTTATCCTTAATCTAAGTGGCAAACAAGTATTAACATACAAAATTCATATTAAACTCCCGCTTACAAATACTGGTGCACTTACAAAGTAAAATCTAAGCCCCAAATGAACACAAGCCCTGCAACTTTTGCCGACTTTCCCTGAAAGAGGGGTGACATTGACAAAGTGGACAGTTTTTTACTGTATCAGTGGTCAGCCTTAAACCAACGTATAAGTCAAGAAACATGTGCATTTACTAAATAAACCAAATGTCACATGAACATAAAACTCTTAAAGTCTGAACCGGATATTCGGATTGCATTGGAAAAATATGGACCAATTTAATGGTTAAATTATTGGGCTTGTGTTCATTTTAGATTGGGTTTTTATATTGTAGGTCCACATGCGGCATGTGTTAGCGTGAACTTAAAAATGTCTGCTTGTGGGAATGCATTTAATATGAATACTAAATGAAATCTTAAATCAATAAATAGAACACATGCCGCATGTGGACCAACAATATGAAAACCCGATCTCAAATGAACATACTCGTAACAGGCACTCTCCCACCACCTCCCACCCAGTTCATACAACTCATGCGGAGTTGCTTCACTCGGTGAACAACATTAGAATATTTTTTCAAGTGGCTGAAGGCCTTCTTGATGAAGTTAATCAGCTAGTGTAACTCTATTCGTGTCAAAGAAACGAAAGTCCTCCAGATCAGAGGCTATTGCATGACTCTAAGGAACCCCCCCCCCCCCCTCTCCGCCGAATTTCTATGTTACTGAAGCTAATGTGCCTGACGGTAAAGCCTCCCTGATGGGTATTTTAAGCCCTGCAACTCATACTGACCTTCCCTGAAACAGGGGTGACATTGGAAAAGTGAACTATTTTTTACTGAACCATTTTCTACAAAGCGCCAATCTCAAGCAAGACCCAGTTGCTGTAAGGCTGGATGAACCTTTTGATGAGCGGTCTTTGGTAAAGATTTATGTTTTTTCAACCCTACGAAGAGAAATTGTAAAAAAAAAACATATTTTTTGTGCTCCGCTGGGATTCTAACCCATAACCATCCATTCACGGGTCCGAAGTGTTACCACTGGACTACGGTCCAGTCTGCAGTGAACAAAATTATAAAACCATGTATGGTTAGCTTGATAGTAACCTATAAGCTAGAGACAAAAACTGTGCCATGTATGGAAAACAACATAAAAGCTACAGTTTTCAGAAAACCCTTTGTGTATTTAGGCGCCCTCTGTGAACACATTCAAGGGAGAAAGCGCCACATTTCTGTCTCTTTTTGATGTTTGCGATCATTGCGCGAGGGAAAGAGATGGGTATTTTTTGCACGTTCAACTTGGAAGCTCTGTGAATGCAGTTTCCCTCAGGCGTGTGGAATACAAATGAAGTGTTTTTTGAAAAGGCGAAATCAGCCAAATTGGTGGCAAAAGTTGTCATTTTTCTTCTTCTTTCAGTGCCACTTGGACATCATGGGCCAACTGCAAGACACAATATCGACGGTTAAAAGGCAGTAGGGCGACATAAACTAAATTGTTCAGGAGAGCAGTTGAAAGTTTGAGATTGCAGAAAAATGGCATAACTTTTTTTTTATTTTTTATCATATCGTTAAAATCAAAACAGCTCTAAAGTTAAAAAAATAAAGACATTTATTGGCATTCCTATTAATGTGCTGTTACTAGGTTTTAGGATTTTTTATGTCACAAGCGCCTTTAGGACGAAAAAGGCCAAAATCTTGTCGGTTACACCAAAACCACACTTTGAAAACGCAGTTGTTTGCTTGAGCATAAACAACACAAAAATCATCGTAGAGCTATGGGAGTTAGCGCATTAGAAAGAGCGGAAAATTTCAAGTACGATAGCATTCATAACTCATTTTTGATCAAAATGTCCGAAGTGTTGCCACTGGACTACGGACCGGTCCAAGAGCTACAACAAAGATAATTTAATACTGTTATGTAAATATGTAAATATAAATATTGAAATAAGTATAGGTATTTGTTATAATTATAAGAATACTGTATTGTATTGGTAGGTAGGATTGATAGTTGTAGAGAAGTCTCTAGATATTACGTGAAGCATCGAGAAATAATAATTACTATGCCTTTCTGGAATTGTCTAGCAACTATAGGATCTAGACTATACTGCTTTAGAGAGTATAAAAGGGTGCAAATGGCCTGCAGGGCGAGCAGTATCATACGAGACTTACAAACACATAGAACTAACTTGATCAGTGAACAGAAACCAAGTGGAATAGTCGAGAAAGCTTTGTAAAAATAAATTCTGTAAAAGTGTAAAATAAATAACTGTATAAGAAGACCTGTGTATTTTAATTTGAAAGACTTTTTGAAACCCAATTTCGTAACAATACTGCCAAATAAATGATGCAACAGTCTGAGACGATCATCGTTGAAATTACAAAGAGCATTGTAAGCATTATTGTGACTTGTGAGGCGGTGTCAGAGGAGAGCTGTGCTTCTTGGACCGGTGTCAGAGGAGGACTGTGCTTCTTGGACCGGTGTCAGAGGAGGACTGTGTTTCTTGGACCGGTGTCAGAGGAGGACTGTGCTTCTTGGACCGGTGTCAGAGGAGGACTGTGCTTCTTGGACCGGTGTCAGAGGAGGACTGTGCTTCTTGGATCGGTGTCAGAGGAGGGTCTATTATAACGGTTCATCTGATATCCGATTAATAAATTTCAACTGTGCAGTTATTATTATTGTAAATTGCTCTGCTTAGTGGTTGCTGAAATGGTAGCATTGGCCTGAAATGCCTCTACACCCAGCATAATTACAGGGCATTGTAGATGTTGGCTGTGATACACCCCGCACAGTGCCTGACAGCTGAGTGACGGGGAAATTGTCCGACAGTAGCGTGACCGCATCCCTGAACGCTAGCGCTCACACGAAACTTCAGAAAACAGACGTTATTTTATATAAACGGAAAATTAGCAGTGTTCCTTGTAAGAATGTAGTGCCTTTGAAATAGTATCCAGAGTCATAATAAAAGGAGAGCTTGTATGAAAAAGGTTATGACTCTGGATGAAATGAAAAAAATATGTAAGGCGGTTGATCTGTAATGTTGGCGGCTAGGACTAGGGATTTTTGGATTAGAATTTCCGTCCAATAGCTCAGTTGGTAGAGTGCTTGCATTCCACCCCGCGAGCTCAGGTTCGAATCCCACCGAGGGTGTCAGAAATGATCTCCCGTTTCGGTGTTTATTTCTATAATCTATAATCTAAGCTGCAAAAGTATGTTTACATTTAAGGCTGATATTAAATGCATGCTCACAGACAGGCACATGTAGGTTAGCGCCTACACATTCTGCATTCTGCATACAAATAAACAAAATCTCACATGAACCTTGCAACTCCTGTCGCCGTTCCCTGAACGGGGTGGCATTGGCAAAAGTGAATCGATTTTTACAGCACGGGTGGTCAGCCTCATACCAACCTATCAGTCAAGGAGCCTATTTCATACCCTTTAATAAAATACTACTTTACTCAGCCTTCACAAGAAATGAGTATCAGTCCCGTCGGTAGCTGGGAAACCCCCACTTCAACTGAAGTGGTTGGCATAAGGCCGCCCCCTTACGTGTAAAAATAAATAGGTTCCACTCGCCACATGCCACCCCTTTAGGGATAACGCGGTCAAGACGGTACACTATATGTGTAGCGTATAAGTTGGGTTATTTGTTTTCCCGCCGAAAAAATTGAAATTCAGAACATCCGTACCGAAAGCCCTAACTCCATTCTGCCTTGTTGTTGGTATTTAGTGATTGTCAACTGCGCATGCCTGTACAATCATCTATCACTTGCACCTTCTATTTCCTTCTCAGTCCAACACCGCGCTCGGAAGGGAGAGGTTGTCCTTAATGTGAGACTCAAAAATACCCGAAAATGCCGCGAAAAAACGATCAACGTTGTGTGCCGGCATAACCTTAAAAATGTGCGTAATTAAACCGAAACCGACGATCTAGGATTGTTGTTTAAATAAAGGTTGAATATGTGTAAGCAAAGAAAATAACATTCACGTTTTTTTTCGTTTATTTTTCTCCTTCTAATCTAATCTGAGTAGCAAGGATATGTAACATTGGGGATTCACATTATATGCATTTTCACAAGCAGAGACGCATAATTTCGCGCTTAAACATGCCGCATGTGGACCTACAATATAAAATCCGGAATTTCAAATGGACATACACCCTGCAACTCCTGCCGACCTTCCCTGAAACAGGGGTGACATTGTGACAAAGTGAACCATTTTCCACAGCATGGGTGGTCAGCCGCATACCAACCTATAAGTCAAGGAACATACACAAAAATAACATTTTAAAAATAAACAAATGGATAGACATTAAAATCAAATACAAAATACAAAATTCTAATTTAAAATTTACGAAAATTTGGAAAACTTGAGAAACCTTAGCCCTAGCTGCCAGCATTACAGATCAACCGCCATTTCTTTCTGTCCTTTCATACTTCTTACATTTCATACAGAGTCATAACCTTTTGTATACAATCTCTCCTTTTATTTTGACTCTAGATATTCCATTCATTTGAGTTTTTTTATCGTTTTTACCAGGGATCACATAGATTTGTTACGTTTGACCGTCTTGGAATAATCTAGTTGTTTTTTTTTGTGACGAGTCTATTTGGAAAAAACTGTGTGTGTGAGTGTGTAACTAATGAATATGATAAAGTATAAGTAAACTAAAGAATGCCGAAAAATTATTATAAAATATTTTTTGTGAAATTCCTGAAAACAGTGATTGAAAATGCCATATTATTCTGTAGCTGTAGCTTTTCTTAATAAAAAGTACAAAAATATACAATCGTTATTCATGTGAATCACACCTCAAGAGCCATCTGCAAGCTAGGTCGTTACTAAACAAAGCGCCAGGCCCAGGTTCAGTGAAGCTGGATGGAAATTGTTTTGACCGGTCTTTGGTGAATGCAGATGAATTTTTCAACCCAGCTTAAATCTAAAATCTAAGTTGCAAATATATATTACATTTAAGATTTAAATTAAATGCATTTCCACAATCATACTTGGTATGCGGCTGACCACCCATGCTGTAGAAAATGATTCACTTTGAGAATGTTACCCCTGTTTCAGGGAAAGACGGCAAGAGTTGCAGGGTGTATGTTCATTTGAGATCTGGGTTTTTATATTGTAAACCCACATGCGGCATGTTTAAGCGCGAACTTATACGTGTCTGCTTCTGAAAATACATATAATATGAATCCTTAATCTAACACGTCTTTGTACTCGTAACTTAGATTAGATTAGATATTTAATCTTGCCCTTTCATAAAGAAAATGTACCTATAATTTAATATGCATTGAAACAATTAGTAAGTGCCACTACCATCAAGTTGTTGTATACACTATACAGTATCTCAGATAGTAGATCACTATGCGTAGATGTAATATTTTAGATTAGATTATGTGGTCAATTAGATGTCATCCATCTTCGTCTAACCAATTAATATTTGTATGGACATCGTATAGGGAGAAGTGAGCAAGTGCGTTTAAATGGTTTGGATTAAAGAAAAACACAAAGTAAGGGGACGATCTAAATCTAAATCTAAATCTAAGCTGCAAAGATATGTATCAATTGAGATTCATATTAAATGCATTCCCACAAGTAGACATGCATAATTTCGCGCTTACACATGCCGCATGTGGACCTACAATATAAAAAACCCAATCTCAAATGAACATAAGCCCTGCAACTCTTGCCGACCTTCCCTGAAGCAGGGGTGACATTGGCAAAGTGAACCATTTTTTACAGTATGGGTGGTCAGCCGCATACCAACCTATCAGTCAAGGAGTATCAGACGATAAGTATGCTATTTTTTAAGAAATCCTGTGCGGGAGATTTTAGAGACTCTAGGGGTCTATGACATTTGTTGTACTGCCGCAGAGGTGTTTACGAGCTTGGTCGTCGCTGTTAGGCTTCTGTAAAGTTGCTGTAAGGCTTGATGGACTTTCAGTAACCGGTCTATGAATTCTTCAACCTAGCGAAGAGCATATTATTGAAAATTTTAATCATATTTTTTTGTGCTCCGCCGGGATTTGAAAACGCAACCTTCCATTTACGAGTCAGAAGTGTTAATCACTTGACTACGGACCAGTATGTTAAGCAAACTACATATTTCGCTTAAAATTTGACATTCTGGTATTGAAATCAACTATTCATCTGAGACTATTACTGTTTCAGCATCCATAACGCTAAGGGTGACCAGCGCCCCAAAGGCCAGTGGGCCAAGAGAACAGTCTATTGTTTCTCTAGACATTTATGAAGTTTGTCAGATGATAACTTCTCCCCGTACAGCGACGAGATCTCACATAACGAGTTGAATCAATTGAACGAAATATCATGGTTTTCGTATATACGCATTTTTATAGTATGGAACTCATACTCAACATTAGCGTTTTACTAAAAAAATATTTTCGTTCTCGATGGTATTTTATGACATTCTGTCGGTGGACATTCTGTCGGGAGACATTTTGTCGGGGGACACTTTGTCCGTGGACATTATGTTGGTGGACATTCTGTCACTGGAAATTTAGTCGTGGAACCGTAAAAATTTGGTTAACTTTATCCAATGCCTCGTCGGTTTTAGGGAAAGGCAGAAGGAGTTGCAAGGTTTATGCTCATGTGAGGTTTGTTTGATTTTGTAGGTAAATATGCAGCTTGTTTAATGTGTAAGCGCGACCTTAAATGTGTCTATGGGCGTGTAATTTAATATTATATAAGTTGCAAAGATATGTAACACTGCAGAGTCACATTATATGCATTTTCACAAGAAAACACGTATAAGTTTGCACTTAAAAATCTCAAATGAACACAAACCATGCAACTTTTGCCGGTATTCCCTGAAATAGGGGTGACAATGGCAAAGTGAGCCATTTTCTATAGCATGGCTGGTCAGCCACATACCAACCTATAAGTAAAGGAACATACACAACAAATTGCATTTTTGAAATAAACAAATAATGTGTATAAACATTAAAAACAAATACAAAATTCTAATTTAAGAAACCGTAGGCCAATATTACAGATCAACCGCCATTTCTTTCTGTCATTACATACTTCTTTCATTTCATCCAGAGTCATAACCTTCTTCATACAAGTTCTCCTTTTATTATGACTCTAGATATTATATATTAATATAATATTAATATTTTTTCCGATTTACTCATCTAATTGGACATATATTTTGTTATAATGACTAATATAGCAATTATCCCAGTACTTTACGTCTTCTAATAATTTTAAATGTCACTGCTAAATTCTTTGAATCTACGCATGAATCATGGCAAGCGCAATTTCACGAACAGAGATGTGGAGTAAAAAAACAATGACTTGTAAAAAAAGAGCATTTGTCTCTGTCGCACTTAGGTTATGTGTGAATCATTGAAGAATCAGTGGTCCGTAACTGATGGCCCGCGGGAAGGTCAGACAAAAATAGCACGCAACTACGCTGCATACATAGTGGGACTTACTACGATCCCATGTTGAAAGCACCGGTTCTCATCAGATCACCGAAGTTAAGCAACATTGGGCGCGGATGCTACTTGGATAGGTGACGGCTAGGTACACCGAGTGTCGTTGGCATTCTTGACCGGTCCGCAGTCCAGTGGCAACACTTTGGACTCGTAAATGGAAGGTTGTGGGTTCGAATCCCGGCGGAGCACAAAATATACCATTTATATTTCCAAATGTGCTCTTCGCTGGGTTGAAAAAAATCATAAAACCTTTACCAAAGACCGTCCACTAAAGGTCCATCCAGCCTTACAGCAATTGGGTCTTGCTTGAGTATTGGCGCTTTGTAGCGACGACCAAGCTCGTACACCTCTGCGGCACTACAACAAGTGTCATAGACCCGTAGAGTCTCTAGAATCTGGGGAGTCTCCTGCACAGGATTTCTTAAAAGAAAAAAAACTACGTGCCTGGGCACATGCATACATTCAAACTCACAATAGGCTATACTAGAGGCGGACACATACACATAAGCAAGCCACGCAATCAGGCTCATAAGTTCGTAACAATATTTATAATCTAAGTTGCAAAGACATATTAAAAATTAAAGCTCAAATCAAATGCATGCCCACAAACAAACACGTGTAGCTCGAGCTTACACATGCTGAATGTGTACTTACAAATAAAATCCAAACCTCAAATGAACATAAGCCCTACACCTTTTGCCGACCTTCCCTAACACAGGAATGACATTGGCAAAGTGAACTATTTTTTACAGTATGGTTGGTCAGCCTCATACCAACCTATAAGTCAAGGAATACAAATAACAAATAACATTCCAGTATATAAAAAACAAGAAAAACTTAAAAATAAATCATTACAAAAAAAGTCAATACACAAAATATACAAAAAATGTAACATAAATGAATAAGCCAACATTACAAATCAACATTGCAGATTAGCCGCCACTTCTTCCTGTCCCTACATACTTCTTTCATTTCATCCAGGGTCTAATTCCATTTTTAAAGCCATCAATTGATAACACATCTCCAATCAACCATAATGTCCCATTAATTGTGGACATAAAACCCATTAAAACCCTGATATCTCATTTAACTACAAACTCCTATAATTATTTCTGCCTCA
This sequence comes from Agapetus fuscipes, assembly GCA_951799405.1. Classification (NCBI taxonomy): domain Eukaryota; kingdom Metazoa; phylum Arthropoda; class Insecta; order Trichoptera; family Glossosomatidae; genus Agapetus; species Agapetus fuscipes. The sequence continues at coordinate 8,722,482 of OX637351.1, read as the reverse complement.
TCCATTATTACATTTTTTTAATAGGGTGTGCCATTCCATATGTCGCGAGTCGAACTATTTAATAGTTTGTCCTTGAACACCGGTCCGTAGTCCAGTGGTAACACTTTGGACTTGTGAATGGAAGGTTGTGGGTTCGAATCCCGGCGTAGCACAAAAAATATGCCTTTTATGTTTTCAAATTTGCTCGAGTTGAAAAATTCATACACCTTTACCAATGACAACGGTCCATCAAGCCTTACAGCAACTGGATCTTGCTTGAGAAATGGCGCTTTGTAGTGACTACCAAGCTCGTAAAATGTCTGGCCGATAGCTCAGATCGTAGAATGCTTGCATTGTAAACTGAGAGCAAGGGTTTAAACCCCACCGAGGGTGTCAAAAATGATTTCCCGTTTCGGTGTTTATTTGAAACTCAAATACGGGCAAGGTTTAGTCAGTCTTCACGAGAAATGAGAACCAGCCCCCTCGGGAGCTGGGAAACCCCCACTTCAACTGAAGTGGTTGGTTTGGGGCAGGCTCCCTTATCCCGAATCGCCACAAGCGACCCCTTTCGGGAATAGCGCAGGCTCCTTGATTTATAGGTTGGTATAAGGCTGACCTGCTGGCTGGTATAAGGCTGACATGCTGTAAAAATCGGTTCAATTTTGCCAATACCACCCCGGTTCAGGGAATGGCGGCAGGAGTTGCAAGGTTTATGTTCATGTGAGGTTTTGTTTATTTGTATGCACACATGCAGAATGTGTAGGCGCGAACCTACATGTGCCTGCCTGTAGGCATGCATTTTATATGAGCCTTAAATGTTAACATATCTTTGCAGCTAAGATTATAGATAATAGAGGAAGTTACACTACATGTGTAGCTTAGTTGCGTTGTGTTTGCGTTACAATTTTGTCTATGCCAATTAATTTCAATTGCAAGTTCATTTCAACATTGTTAATTAGGACTAAAGAAGTGGTTCAAATCTTATAGAATGTAAAGTGAGTTGTTGATATTATGTGAGTGTGAAAGGCAAGAAAAAGAGAGACGAAATTAAAATAAAGTGTTGTGGTAGGAAGATAAGACATAGTGCAATGTTGATATGGCAAGAAAGTACATGGAAAAGCGGTACACAAAGCTGGTAAGAAGCCCACTGGGCACAAAAACACCAGAAGTCAAACAATTCTACTCGCAAGCAACACCGTTTGTGCAAAGAACGCAGTTGTTCCTAGATGAAGGCATCGAATCTCCAAAGAACGACCTCCAAGAGGGTAAAACCGATGCCACAACTGATGTAGAACACCCCAAAAAAGTTGCATACCAAGATGACATTGATTTTGACAAGATAGAAGTCTTAAACTCACCAGATTCCGTTTTGGATGACCCAATTCCCAGAGCGGCATGCTCCAGCAGTCCAAAAAGAAAAATATTCACATTCGCTGCGAGCAGAAATGTTTTGAGCTTCATCAGGAGCGCAGAAAATGCTGGAGATCAATCGTTCAAATCCAGACTGTTCAAGCTACAGTCCAGTCCTAAGAAATCTACATCCCAGAAGGTATGCACTTCTGGTATTGATGATTGCTTCAGTGATAGGGGATCAGGGTCACATGATGGAAGAGAGGTGGGATCTTTGTTGAATTGCGCTTCCAACAGTGGTTCCAGATGCGATGTTAGGTTGACCTCTTCGGCGAGATGTGACCTTGATACTTTGGCGAGGGATGGTGGACCGGGAGAGTATAAAAGACAAGAGGTTCCTGGCATCAGCTATGCTCCAGGATGGTCTTTGAAAGGAGAGCATCTGATGAAATGGCAGGAGAGTGGGAAAACTACAATACAGGTAAGAAAATAGTTAAATATCTGTTAGATTTACATAGGTTGGAATTACGGTCGTTTGACGTATTTACATTATAACTACGCAGTTAAAATTTATTAATTGGATACTACACGAACCGTTATAAGAGAACTTACATTATTCTCGACGTTTCGTTAGCGACGTAGCTAACGTCTTCAGGAGACACCCTCTCTGCACGAAAACTGAGGATGAACATTCGAGTCAATTATCTGTTTTATTCACTTAAGTTCCCGGAAAATGAAGTGAGCTGCTTCAAGAAAACCTTTTTATCGAAAATGTGACATGTATAACTACGATATCTTCGGCTTATTTTTTTCATTGCCCGTTTACCTATTGCGTTCCATGGCATGTGCATTATAAAAGGAAGAATCTGACACACCCAATCTATATATCTTTCTTTCAGTTATTGTTTCTTGTACGAAGTTAGCCAACAGTTAGCAAATGATCCTTTTTTTCACAGTATTTGTGGTCCTTGACTTACAGGTTGGCATGAGACTGATCACCCATGCTGTTATAATAGGCCAAACAAGCGCTGAGGGTGGGGGGGTGGTGGCTAATCTAATCTGATCTAATCTATAATGTCATTGTCCTGAAGATTCCTTATAGGCGAAAGTACTAGACAACAATAACATTTTTTAAAAGTGAACTAAAACTGTGTTAATTTATTTAATATACAATAGGCTTTCACTGTGTAAACCACCAAACCCTTAAAAATATTAATCTAATCTAAGTTGCAAAGACATGTTACATGGGAGATTCACATTACATGCATTTTCATTGACACGTACAAGTTCGCGCTTGCACATGCCGCATGTGAACCAACAACACAAAAACCAAATCTCAAATGGACATACACCCTGCAACTCTTGCCGTCCTTCCCTGAGACAAGAGTGACATTGGCAAAGTGAACCATTTTTAAGGGCGAATAAGTAAATAACTGTTTCCATCGGCTTCCCTTTTAAATAATGTAACAAAGTAGTTAAAAAACATAGGCACAAAGTAAAAAAAAATACATTTAAAACCAAAGAAACAATCCGTATTTTTCCCCCATTGAAACCTGTTTCAGGGAAGGTGGGTTAAAGTTGCAGGGTGTATGTCCATTTGAGATTAGGTTTTTATATAGTAGGTCCACATGCGGCATGTGTTTACGCGATCTTATTCGTATCTGCATGTGGGAATGCATTTTATATGAATCTCAAATGATATATATATATATATATATATATATATATATATATGATATATTCCTTTGCTGGTATTCCTTGACTGAGGTTGGTATGCGGCTGACCACCCATACTGTAAAAAATGGTTCACTTTGCCAATGTCACCCCTGCTTCAGGGAAGGTCGGCAAGAGTTGCAGGGCTTATGTTCATTTGAGAGTTGGGTTTTTTATATTGTAGGTCCACATGCGGCATGTGTAAGCGCGAAATTATGCATGTCTGCTTGTGGGAATGCATTTAATATGAATCTCAAATGATACATATCTTTGCAGCTTAGATTTTGATTTTGTTTTTGATATATCTTGGCAACTTAGATTTAGATTTAGATAAAATCTCTTATGCTTAGATTATGGATGACCTAAACCCTCTATTCAGTTGGAAAAATTCGCTTACTTTGGGTTTCTCCTATTGCGACAGAACGAGGCTACATTCTCTATTGCGAATCTCTCCCAGATTACATCGATCTGTGCGCCTGAAAGGAGTTTTCTTGCATTTTGGGGAAATGGAGTGAAAGGAGGAGATTAGGCGCGAGTAGGTGTGTGTGAAGGGTGAATATTTCACCCATTGAGTAATAACATGGAGGAACAGAAACTAACTTACTGCAATGATACTCACTATCTACCACTTCTGTATCAGTCCTGTCAAACGTTGCAGTTGTGTAGTCATACAAAATATGTTTTTACGTGACAGATTTCACGTTTCTTGCTTTCTCCATTTTGTGTTTACAGCACATGCCATAATGTCCTAAAATAGTGTATTGTTCCCATTAAATTTCGTCAATTTTATCGATCACAAGATTTATACCGCATGCGTCTAGATAAAGTCATCCAGAGTCATAATAAAAGAAGAGCTTGTATGAAGAAGGTTATGACTCTGGAGGAAATGAAAGAAGTATGCAAGGATAGAAAGAAATGGCGGTTGATCTGTGATGTTGGCGGCTAGGGTTTGTTAAAGTGAAATTGGTTTTACGATTTAGTTTTTTTTTTATGTCCATGTATATATTGTTATTTATTGATTTAAAAAATGTAATTTGTCATGTATGTTCCTTGACTTATAGGTTCTTATGCGGCTGACCACCCATAATATAAAAAATTGGTTCACTTTGCTAATGTCACCCCTGTTTCAGGGAAGGACGGCAAGAGTTGCAAGGCTTATGTTCATTTGAGATTGGGTTTTTATATTGTAGGTCCACATGCGGCATGTGTTAGCGCGAAATTATACATATCTGCTTGTGGGAATGCATTTAATTTAAATCTTAGATGATATATATCTTTAGAGCTTAGATTAGATTAGATTAGATTAGCGTCTATATTCGGACTGCTCCGGGCATAGTACGCACGCGGCAATGCTGCCACCTTTCTAGAAACATTTTTACATTCGGTAGAATTTGGCTACACATAGAAATGCTCCTGCGTAGTTCTTTATTCTCTTTCTTAATAATGACGCAACTCGCAACTACGCAACTAAGCTACACAATAGTGTAACTTCGTAAGGGGTCGCATGTGGCGAGTTGAACCTATTTATTTTATATTTAACAGGTAAGGGAGTCGGCCCTATGCCAACCACTCCAGTTAAAGTGGGGGCTTCCAAGCTCCCGAGGGGGCTGTTATTCATTTCTTGTGAATCAACTTTGCAGGTATTTTATTTATGGCTTGAAATAAACACCTAAACTCGGAATCATTTCTGACACCCTCGGCGGGATTCGAACCCGAGCTCACGGCATGGAATGCAAGTACTCTACCAACTGAGTTATCGACCGGCATAGTACGCACGTGACAATGGTGCCACCTTTCTAGAATCATTCTTAAATACGTCCGAGTTTTTTTTGTACACATGGAAACGCAACTGTGAAGTTCTTTGTTCTCTTTCTTGCTAATGATAATTTTAGTAAGTAGGTTGAAACAGATATACATTGTCTATGTTCGTTAAAATCATTTCTAGTCCACAGATATCTTAAGAGAATGATTTCACCTGCGGGGGTAAGTCAGGTAAGACGAGGGAGGAACTGAGAGAAAAATGTGAGAGAGGGGTGGAAGTGCACTCGAGGTGAATGTACGCTATCTCTCAATGCGATGTAGCAGTACAGAAAAATATGTATTGGAGGAAAACTTCTATTGAATTATTGTAGATGAGTCATACAGACAAAAAAACGGGCGAAATTTTAAAAAATATATCATCATTTTTTGAGGGTTCAATTCGATGAAAATTGCGGTGTTTACGGTATTTATTAAACCATTTGTATTTCTAAATATGCTTTTCGCTGGATTGAAAAAATCATAAAGCTTTAATCAAATCACTAAAAAGGTCCATCCAGCCTTACAGCAACTGGATCTTGCTTGAGTATTGACGCTTTGTAGCGACGACCAAGCTTGTAAAACAAGACCTCTGCGGCACTACAACAAATGCCATAGATCTCTAGAGTCTCTGAAATCAAGGAAGTCTAAAAAAAAACGTTGTAGTGGTATAGTCATACGAAATGAGGTCACTTTGTCCAAATCTATTTTGTGTCTTATTTGGTCTTATTGGTAAAAACATTATTTGGTCAAAATAAACTATGGCCGAGTGTTAACAAAAAAGTACGATGAGATGGTTCGGACATCTCGAAAGAATAGATGATGAACGACTTACGAAGAAAGTGTACAAAGAAAAATGTCAGAGGAAAGCGTGAAAGGAGAAGGCCGAGGAAGGAATGGATAGACCAAATAGGTGAGATTGCGGAAGAATGGAACCTGCAGAGTGAGAATAAGAGAAGAGTACCTATGTATGAAGAAAGTGATGAATGTTGAAGAGATGCAAGAGGTACCTATGCAACGACAGAAAAAAGTGGAGACGTATCTGCGGAGGTACCGGTCACCCCAAGTGGAACGGCGGCAGGATACAGTACAGTACAGAGACTGATCAGCTGTTCACTTGTGGCCATCTTGGATTGACAGGTCTTCATACAAATGCATCAAAAGTTTGTCAGAGCGTGGGCTCAACGGGGGCCTAAAATGCCTAAGAATAGCACCGTTTGTATTTTGTGAGTTTACATTATTCAAGCGCCAATAACATGGTAATTTTCAATTTCTTCTTGCAAGCATTCCCTCCGACTTCAAGTGAACTTGCACCCCTAGATTTGGGAACAAGTTGCCCGCGGCGGTTTTCCCAAATGGGATTCCAACCCCAAGTTCTTCAGGTGAACTCGCTGTTGCTAGGAAACTAAAAAATACCATAGGGGAATTACGCATCTAAGCTACAAATATAGTGGAACATCTTGCCTGTGTTATCCTAGACGGAGTCGCGTGTGGCGACTCGGGTCCTATTTTTTTACAGGTGAGGGGTCCGGCCTCACACCAACCACTTCAGTTGAAGTGGGAGTTTCCCAGCTCGCACTCATTTCTTGTGAAGGCTGAGTAAGCTATAATCTATAATCTAAGTTGCAAAGATAAATAGTAAAATTTAAAGCTCATATCAAATGCATGCCCACAAGCAAACACATGTAGTTCGCGTTTACAAATGCTGAATGAGTAGGTACTTACAAATAAAGTCCAAACCTCAAATGAACATAAACCATACAACTTTTGCCGACCTTCCCTGACACAGGGGTGACTTTGGCAAAGTGAACCATTTTTTACAGTATGGGTGGTCAGCTTCATACCAACCTTAGGGGAATACGCAACGCAACCAAGCTACACATATAGTGAAGCTTCTTGCCTGCGTTGTCTCCGAAGGGATCATGGAGCGATTCGGGACCTATTTATTTTTACGTGTAAAGGGGCCGGCTTCATACCAACCACTTCAGTTGAAGTGGGGTTTCCCAGCTCACGGGGGGGTGGTTCTCATTTCTTGTGAAGGCTGAGTCAACCTTGAGATCGAACCCTTGCTCTCGACGTATTCTACGAACTGAGCTATCGGCCGAACATTTTACGAACTTGGTAGTCACTACAAAACGCCAATTCTCAATCAAGACCCAGTTGCTATAAGACTGGATGTGGCTTGTTGCAGTTGCAGTGAAGGTTTCCCAGCTTCCGGCGGGCTGGTTCTTATTTCTTGTGCAGGCTGAGTACACCTTGCCGGTATTTATTTTGAAAAAGACACCGAAACGGGAAATCATTTCTGACACCCTCGGTGGTATTCGAACCTGGGCTCTCGGCATGGAATGCTAGCATTCTACCATCTGAGTTATCGACCGGACTTTTTACGAGCTAGGTCGTCGCTACAAAGCGCCAGTATCCAAGCACGACCAGTTGCTGTAAGGCTAGATGGATCTTTTGATGACCGGTATTTGTTAAAGGTTGTATGATTTTTTCTACCCAGCGCCAATTTCAAGCAAGACCCGGTTGCTGTAAGGCTGGATGGACCTTTAGTGACCGGTCTTTGGTAAAGGTTTTGTGAATTTTTAAGCCCAGTGAAGAGCAAATTTGAAAATATAAATGGTATATTTTTTGTGCTCCGCAGGAATTCGAACCCACAACCTTTCATTTACGGGTCAGAAGTGTTAACGTAAGTGTTTACTAGACTACGGAATGATAATATTTTGCGAATATGTTGGTCATAGATTGCAAAACTACGTATCTTACTTAGTTGTCAAGCAAAAAAAAATGAGGACAATGAAAAATTATGAAATTTTTTAAAGAGCTTTGTTTCAACTTACTGTTAATTCAACTACATATTATTATGCTGTAAGCAACTGCAGTTATTTCAACAGATAACAACTGCAGTTATTTTAACAGATAACACTGTTATTTCCTTATCAACACAGTGCAGTAACGGTGACATTCTTAAACTTTGTCTGCACAGGTATTTCTAGATACAACTAAGAGCCCCTCCTTAATGTTCGCTACACACGTGACACGATCATTCAGATTTGTCATTCTTGCATGTATATACAATACACTTATTAGAATGATTTATTTGGCGACAGCTGGTTTTGTGTGAATCACACCTCAAGAGCCCTCTGCGAGTTTGTTCGTCTATAGAAAGCGGCAATTCTCAAGCAAGACCCAGTTGTTTTTGTAATGGAACACGAATATTTCAACCCAGCAACGCAACTAAGCTACACATATAGTGTAACTTCATGCCGCGTTATCCCTGAACGGGAATTATAGATTATAGATTATATAGGTCGCATGTGGCGAGATGGACCTATTTATTTTTACACGTAAGGGGGCCGGCCTTGCGCCAATCACTTCAGTTGAAGTGGGGGTTTCCCAGCTCTCGAAAGGGCTGGTACTCATTTCTTGTGAAGGCTGAGTAAACCTTGCCAGTATTTGATTTTCGGGTGTAAAATAAACATCGAAACGGGAAATCATTTCTGACACCCTCGGTGGGATTCGAACCCGAGCTCACAGCATGGAATGCAAGCACTCTATCAACTGAGCTATCGACCGGAAACAAATTTGCGAAGAACAAATTTGAAAATATTAGATTAGAAGACAGTGATGAATGTCGAGGAGATGAAAGAAGTGTGCAGATGCGTAGACGCATTTGTGTAGGTACTAGCCACCCGTAGCGGAATGGCGGCTGGATACAAGAACAAGCCAAGAGTGACAAGCACAAGTGTTACGCGTGGATGATCGTGTGTGGGATTCAAAAACATCACGCAAGCGTGTTGAGTGTTGCACGATTGTCTGCAGGGAGGTATTATTAAGGGTGCATTTGTAAAACCTCCACTTATAAATATTCTAGCTCGCATCCTTAATATGAATTTGATTACATTTTCTACATTCAAAGGAATTAGTTTACAATATATTGCAAGGTAAACTTTACCCCAAGTATACTGAGTATAATAGTCGGTGTTATGGCCGAGGGGGCCAAGTGGGCTGATCTTTCTAGCATGAATGGAACAACGTTGGTTCGATCTCCGCTTGGGGCATTTGACTTTATAAAATTTTATATAAAGTTTGGTATACTGTATAAGTGGTACACACGAATAAACTCCCCCCCATTTGGGTTACTTATGGGGGGAAATATAAAAAAAAAAAAAAAAACTATATGGGTGGTCAGCCACATACCAACCTATAAGTCGAAGAACATACACAACAAAATGCATTTTTAAATTGACAAATAATTATATGTATATTTGATATGCGGCTAACCACCCATGCTGTTTAAATGGCTTACTTTTCCAATGTCACCCCTGTTCCAGGGAAGGACGGCAAGAGTTGCAGGGTGTATGTCCATTTGAGATTTGGTTTTTATGTTGTAGGTTCACATGAGGCATGTGCAAGCCCGAACTTGTACGTGTCTGGTTGTGAGAATGCATGTAATGTGAATCTCCAATGTAACATATCTTTGCAAATTAGCTTAGATTAGATTAGAAGAAACCCTAGTCCTAGCCGCCAATATTACAGATCAACATTACAGAAACTCATCCGGGGTAACGTGTCTTGCTCCGAACTCCTGTCTGAAGTGGGAATCCGAGTGCCTAGGATGACGTCAAGAAACACCAAAATCCAGCTCTATATTCCGTCTCACAAAACAAATTCATACGGAAACTCATTCCTCTTGAGAGCTTCGCGGTTGTTCAATGAAAAGTTTAGTGAACTGGATATTTTTTACCAATCGACCAATACTTTGAAAAAGTTAACGACGGCCATACTTTGCCCTTAATTCTTGATTAATGATGTAAAATAATAATAATAATAATAATAATTGTAATTGTAATAATAATGGAAACGTGTTCATGAAATATAATGAATTTTGACTAGAATTTCAGTGTGTAGGTATTAGTGAGTGGGAAAAATTAAAATTATAATTGAAAATATTGGCATGTTCAAGTGAATGTAAGGCTGATTTGATATATGTAATTCTGTTTTTATCTTTTATTGTTTGGTGTCATTACGGTTATCATGATTATTTTAATAGGTTTTTATATTTTATATTTTGTGTTTGAAAAAAAAAGGGAAAAATATCTTACTATCATTAGTATTGATACTTATATTCTTTTTTTTATTTTAATACTTATATTTAATGTCAACATTGTATGAAAAAATATCTTACTGTCATTAGTATTTATATTTATATTCTTTTTTATATTCTTTTTATTTTTAATACTTATATTTAATGTCAACATTGTAATTGGGAAGGTACAACATCAATTGTATATATTTTTATTATTGTTTTATATATTTTAATGTATTTTCCTGTTTTGTTGAATAAACTATTTAAAAAAAAAAAAAAAAAAAAAAAAAAAAAAAAAAAAAAAAAAAAAAGAAGCGCCTGACAGAATGACATCTCTAGGAGTTGACACCTTTGTTCCCAAAATAACAACACCAGTAATCTGCCTAATGTAGGTTCTTTAAATATCTCCCCTTCTTTATACCTCTGTAGAGATTCTCAAACTTTCTCTGTCCATTTCTAAAATATTTAAATTTAGAAATTTTTGACTTTTTTTGTATAGATTTATTTGTAAGATTTTGTTGTTTACTTAAATGTTATTTATTACTCGTATTCCTTGACTTATAGGTTGGTATGAGGCTGACCACCCATACTGTAAAAAATGTTTCACTTTGCCAATGTCACCCCTGTTTCAGGGAATGTCGGCAAGAGTTGCAGGGCTTATTTTTAATTTTAATTTTTAATTTTATTTAAAAAAAAATAGATTTGTGAAGAGGAATGCAATTCACCAACCTATTTTGCCTGGCCAGAAACAGGTATTAATATCATCATTTAATAATTCATTATTGTTTATTATTAATGAATTATTAAATAATAATTACCCAATAACATCTGTTGAACCAGGGTCAAAGTTAAAGTCAAGTGACCCAAGCGGGGATCGAACCAGCGTTGTTCCATTCGAAACACGCTAGAAAGATCAGCCCTCTTAGCTCCCGCGGCTATAACCCCGACAGCCTATGTTCGTTTGAGGTTTGGATTTTATTTGTAAGTACACAATCAGCATTTGTAAGCGCGAACTACACGTGTTTGTTTGTGGGCATACATCTGAGAGCTTTGAATGAATATATCCTTGCAACTTAGATTATAGATTATAGATAGACTCGACAGTCGAGTGATAGGGTGAGGAATGATTTTGTAAGAGAATAATGTGGTGCAAGGGAAAGCGTGAAAGTGAAGATTAAAAGAAGTTTGTTAAGATGGTTTGGACATATGGAGAGAATTAATAAGGAAAGACTGACGAAGAAAGTATATTTTGCAAGAATATATGAGTGTCGTGGTAGATGAAGACTGAGAAAGTTATGGATGGACCAGATTTCTGAAATAGCGAATAAATGGAATATCCACAGTCACAATAAAAGGAGAGCCTGTATGAAGAAGGTTATGACTCTGGAGGAAATGAAAGAAGTATGTAAGGACAGATAGAAATGGCGTTTGATCGTCAATATTGGCGGCTAAGACTGGGGTTTTAAAATTTTATTTTTGTATTCTGTATTTGTTTTGATGTTTAGGTATACATATTATTATTTGTGATTTAAAAAAAAAATGTTGTGTATGTTCCTTGACTTATACATAGGTTGGTATGCGGCTTACCAGCCATGCTGTAGAAAATGGTTTACTTTGCCCATGTCATCCCTGTTCCATGGAAGGTCGGCAAGAGCTTCAGGGTGTATGTTCATTTGAGATTCGGGTTTTTAAATATTTTAAGTACACATGTGGCATGTTTAAGCGCGAACTTATACGTGTCTGCTTGTGAAAATGAATAAAATGTGAATGCCCAATGTTAAATATCTTTCCAACTTAGATTAGATTAGATTATAGGTATCCTCTTTATCTTCTCTGCATTTTACTCAAAAAAGCGACCCCTTATTTCCATTCGGTGCTATTCTTAGCCATTTTAGTCGTCCGTTGAGCCCACGTTTTGAAAAACTAATGATGCATTTGTATGAGGACCTGTCAATCCAAGATGACCGCAAGTGAACAGCTGATTAGTCTTCATACAAATATTACCAAAATTCTGTGAGTAAGAATGCCCGTGGGGATGAGACTTCCAGCCCTGGCATCATTAGTTTGTCAAAGCGTGGGCTCAACCAATGACTAAAATGTCTAAGAATAGCCCCGTTTGTATTTGTACATTGCTGGTCACGGATTGCACCCTTGCACCCAAGGTTGGAATAAGGTGTTTAATTTTTATTATTATTAATTACGTCAGCTGTGGAACCACTGGTTTCAACAAAAATAGAAGATATCTACTGTGTAGCAAGAAGTACTTTTAGAATTCCTACTCGGGAATCGAACCCTGGTCTTTTCAGTTGAAAGTAGGCGTGGTAGCTGCTTCACGTCTTGTCAACTAACGTGTTGACATTGTTGAGCTATGCTCCAGCATGCTACAGGCGTATTAGATCTAATCTAATCTTATCTAAGTTGCAAATATATTAACGATAAAAGAAAAGCAGCTTTGTTTTCGATTACGTGAGTATGTTTATTTTTATACCCCAACCGGTTTCGCAAACATCCGTTTGCATCGTCAGGTGGATCAATTAATACTTATAAATAAAAATTGATCGACCTGACGATGCAAACGTATGTTTGCGAAACCGGTTGGGGTATAAAAATAAATATACTCACGTAATCGAAAACAAAGCTGTTTTTCTTTTATCCTTAATGATGAACGACTACAAAGTTAATGCCTCTACAATCAATAAAATTGCAAATATATTGTTATGCAAATGACAAATGCTATAAATGTTAGGTAGGTAGGTAGGTGTAGTATAGTTGAAATAATTATTATAGGTACCTAGGTCATAGAAATCTAAATACTCGAAGTAACTAGAAATTATAATCACTATGTACCTACCTACCCGAAGCTGTTAGAGCGGTCGAGAGCGTTCTAGCAAATTGGCTTCTAGAGACTACGGTTTCTATGGGTAAATACTATTTAAGGCGCAAGTCACCCGCAGGTCAGTTAGTTGATATACGTCGCTGTGCTTCTGAACAAGAAAGACATTGTAAAGTGAAGACCAACTGTGAAATAAATGTGAGTTGCTTAAGAATTGTAAAAGTGTAAAAAATAAATATACATAAATTGTAAAATAAATATCCATGAAAGAGGACCGGTTTTTTTTTAAATTTCAAGACTATCCGAACCTAAAAACACAACAATATGCAACATTGGGGATTCACATTATATGAATTTTTCCAAGCAAACACGGATAGTCTACTTTACGGCTCAATGTTTTATCGACACCTGACCTGCACGCGTAACGATATGAACACTAAAACACTCACGAGAGATGCTGTTTTTCTGTTTCAGCGATGGTTGAGTAAAATAGCCGCGCTGTTTTGTACTCGGGGTCTTAGGTTAGAGTTAACTGGTTGAGTGCCATCAAATTGAATTAAAATGGACGCGTTTCTAACAGCCGCACTTAGCCCCTCGTACGCATAAACAGCGCTAAGTGAAGTGATGCTGTACTCACACTAGGACATTTGACCGGTCCGTAGTCTAGTGGTTAACACTCCTGACTCGTAAATGGAAGGTTATGGGCTCGAATCCCGGCGGAGCACAAAATATAAACCATTTACATTTTCAAATATGCTCTTCGCTGGGTGAAAAATTCATAAATCCTTTACCAAAGACCGGTCACTAAAGGTCCATCCAGCCTTACAGCAACTGGGTCTTGCTTGAGAATTGGCGCTCTCTACAGCGACGACCAAGCTCGCAGAGGGCTCTTGAGGTGTGATACACCTAAAAACAGCGCTCACCAAATAATTCATCCTAATATTATTATATGTATATATATATATATATTTTTAAGAAATCCTGTGCGAGAGACTCCCTAGATTCTAGAGACTCTAGGGGTCTATGCCACTTGTTGTAGTGCCGCAGAGGTGTACGAGCTTGGTCGTCGCTACAAAACACCAGTACACAAGCAAGACCCAGTTGCTGCAAGGCTGGATGGACCTTTGGTGACCGGTCATTGGTAAAGGTTTATGAAGTTTTCAACCCAGCGAGTTTTCAAAGAGCAAATTTTAAAATATAAATAGTACTTTTTTGTGCTCCGCCGGGATTCGAACCCACAACTTTCCCATTCAGAGTCCGCAGGGCAACCACTGAGCTACGGATCGGTCTTCGTACTATATAGAGGCGTACTATACAGAGCTCGTAGATTTTTTACTGCAGCCCAATTGCTGACTCTGTATAAATCCCAAATCGGTCCGATTATCGAGTAAAAAAGACATTTCTGACCACCCATACTGTAGAAAATGTTTCATTTTGCCAGTCTCACCCCTGTGTCAGGGAAGGTCCGCAAAAGTTGTATGGTTTATGTTTATTTGAGGCTTGGATTTTATTTGTAAGTAGATTCAGCATTTGTAAGCGAGAACTACACGTGTTTGTTTGTGGGCATGCATTTGATATGAGCGTTAAATGTTAAAATTCTATATTTGCAACTTAGATTATAGACTTCAAAAGCTTACTTGCATTTTTCTCGAATACTCGATACTTAAAGTATTATGTAAAAACTCGTACTACGGGTATAGAATACAAAATTAATATTTAAAAACCCTAGTCCTAGCCGTCCACATAACAGATCAACCGCCATTTTCTTCTGTTATAACATATGTAGCTACTTCTTTCATTCCATTCTGAGTCAAAACCTTCCTCATAAAACATCGACGGTTCAAAGGAAGTAAGCGACGTTTTGGTCAAAAATGAGTTATGAATGCTATCCTACTTGAAAATTTCCGCTCTTTCTAATGCGCTCCCATAGATCTTTAATGATTTTTGTGTTGTGTATGCCAAAGCAAACAACTGTGTTTTCGAAGTATGATTTTGGTGTAACCGACAAGATTTTTGCCTTTTTTGTCCTAAAGGCGCTTGTGACATAAAAAAAAACCATAAGAACCCGTTCCCACTTGTCGGATGTCGGATCCGTATATTCATCGGAGGTTCCAGTTGCAGAACATTTCGGACAAAATCGGTTTGTGACAAGTGTAAATAGCTCCATACATAATGTTCTGCCTCTGGAACCTTCGACTAATATACGGATCCGACACCCGACAAGTGGGAACGGGCTCTAAAACAACGTTAAACCACATTAATAGGAATGCCAATAAATGCCTTAATTTTTTAAATTTTAGGGCTGCTTTGATTTTAAGGATATGATATCCAGAGTCATAATAAAAGGAGGACTTGTATGAAAAAGGTTATGACTCTGGATGAAATGAAAGAAGTATGCAAGGACAGGAAGAAGTGGCGGCTAATCTGCAATGTTGATTTCTAATGTTGGTGTATTCATTTGCTACATTTTTTGCATAGGAAATTTTTGACTTTTTTGTATAGATTTCTTTGTAAGGTTTTGTTCTTTTTTGTATTTAAATGTAATTTATTATTCATTCATATTCCTTGACTTATAGGTTGGTATGAGGCTGACCACCCATACTGTAAAAAATGGTTCACTTTGCCAATGTCACCCCTGTTTCAGGGAAGGTCGGCAAAAGTTGTGGGGCTTATGTTCATTTGAGGTTTGGATTTTATTTGTAAGTACACATTCAGCACTTGTAAGCGCGAACTACACTTGTTGGTTTGTGGGCATACATCTGAGAGCTTTAAATGAATATATCCTTGCAACTTAGATTATAGATTATTATAGATTATAGATAAAAATGAAAAAGTTATGCCATTTTTCTGCAATCTTAAACTTTTATCTGCTCTCCTGAATAATTTAGTTTTTGTCGCTTACGCCCTATTGCATTTTAACCGTCGATATAACCACTGATAGATTAATTATTATAATTTTTGTCGTTGTTTCTTTTGCTGGTCAGACAAAACAAAAAGCCAAACCAGAAGTGCCCACTTGACTCGCCATAACGCCGCTGGTTATATGTATTTATATCCCTGGAGGATCGCAGTGTTGGACTGAGAGTTGGGACGCTATTTCAGGTTTCAGTGTATGGACGGCGGTCGCGTCAGCTGTACGCAGGACGCCATCTTGGACCGCTTTCCCGCGTTCTAAATTCAAACTCAAGTGTAGAGTGCGGCGCGCGAAAAGTGGCGAGTGAATGTGCAGTGAAAAAAACATGTTGGTTGTTATTATGTGCATGGAAGCGTGCGTCGAAGTTAAATTGCTTTATTCGCAAAGTTGCAAACTTATAGACACGGCACCGTGCAAAATGATGAACCTAATCTAATCTAAGCTGCAAAGATATATATCATTTAAGATTCACATTAAATGCATTCCCACAATCAGACATGTATAATTTCGCGCGAACACTTGCCGCATGTGGACCTACTATATAAAAACCGTATATCAAATGAACATAAGCCCTGCAACTCTTGCCATCCTTCCCTGTAACAGGGGTGACATTGGCAAAGTATACCATTTTTAAAGCATGGTTGGTCAGCCGCATATCAACCTATAAGTCAAGGAACAACCTAACCTAACCTTTAACTTAAATATGAATGAGTTTAGAACAAAAAGTAAAGCAACATAAATAATAACAATAAATCACATTAAACAAACTTACCAGCGGCTGCCGTGCGCATAAGAATAATGAAACATTTAAGTCTACTAAAGTCTACAAGATCGAAAACGTTCGTAACATTAATTAAATTAAATTGATCTCTTGTGAAAAGAAACGGTGTTTTATTAGAATTTGTTTCTAAAAAATAAAAATAAAACAATAGAAGTCTACAAATATTTATCTCATTTTCGGAAAAAAAATCAAGTTTGCCGTCTTTGGTTCTGTATGACTCGTATCGGTGTTATTCACACGCATCTAAACCACGGCTCAACCACCACCTTACGTGGGTTTTCCGTACAAAAAAAAACGATGATCCGTAAATCAGCTATGAATCAATTTGCAGAGACAAATTTATTGAAATATTTTCTCTATCGGACGAGTGCTATCACGTGAACTCACACATTTTGATTCAAAATAAATTCATTGATAAAAATGAACTAATATAACGCATTAAGAGTGTTGTTTGAAAAAAACGGATTTTACTGACCGTGCAAAAGAGAAGAACGATTTTCTCTACGTTTCGTCGGAGTCATATCCGACGTCCTCAGGAGACATGTGTCCTCTATAAGGAGGAACCACGAACTGTTGAATTATTGTTGTTAGATCGAGGCCGAAGGTTGTAGGTATTTTTAGTAACCTTGTTGTTATATTGTCTATGAACGAATAGTAGTTAAATTATTATATTTATTGCCATCTTGAATTTCCCTGACACAGGGGTGACATTGGCATAGTCAACCTTTGTTTACAGTATAGGAGGTTAGCCTCATACCAACCTATAAGTCAAGGTTTGTAAATTGATTGTGTAAATACAAGTTTTGATAATTGATTGTGTAAACGCCCGTTTCTGGTAAGGCAAAAAATAATTGTGAATTAAATTCCTCGTAAGCAATTTATAATTTTAAAAAGTCGTTTGCCACGCTATGTCGCGCGCTCCACACCGCCATGTGTGTTGTTGTTTTTTCTCTTTATTTGTACGGCTAAAGTTTTGATACGATTCGCTGCCCGGACTGACTCTATACCTATTTATATATTTATTTTTAATTACCTACCACTTGCAATACTGAAAATGATTCATACATAAAAGCAGGAATAGACGCATTAAACAAAGAAAATATTATACCTTAAAGGTAAAACTGAATAATTGCTGAATCACTTATTTGAGAAATTGTTGATAAAACATTTTATTGCAAGTAACTTCTCATATATGGTAAGTGAGTTGCGTTGCGTACTGTTTGTTGACTAGCGGTGTTTACTGTTTACTCCTTGTATTGCCATGGAGAGGACAGGAATAGCTGAGAGAGGTGAACGCTCATCTCACATGTGCTACCTCCGGGGACATCTAACCAACCATCGCTATATAACACCTGCAGAAGCTGAGAAAGCAATCTTTTGAAAATAAAGAATGCGCTAACCCACTCATCATACAAAAATTCAGCTTCAGTCTATCGGTAACCTTCCAACTGTCAACAGGTGTGTTACCTAATTGGAAAAAAAACATATAAATAGCAAACAGGATATTTTCTAAACATGCCAACAAAATAAAATATTGTTTCGTATAAAATTTGCAATAATAGTTCACTTAAAAACTGTTTTGTATAATTACGTTGATAAAACTATCAAAATACTTTTCTCGCGAAAATGACAGCCATTTCTGGAACTAGTGATGCTCAAGTATGTACCTAGGTACTTGCTTATTCGAATATGTAACTTATATGTAGGGATGTAACGATACATTATTTTGCCGATACGATACCGATACCGATTTTTTTTATTAATAATCGGCGATACCGATACCGATACCGATTCCGATATAGATGACTTAGTAGATAAATCAATTAAATAAATAGTAAATATGTCTATTTATCATAATGTGTTGTGTATGTGTTACATTATTTAAGGAGGAGGCCTTGAGGAGAAGAGAAACAAAATGCACAATTAAAATTCAAAGATGACATATTTGGCAAAGTTTATAGTCAATCACAAAGTTAAATTATATAAAATAAAGTCAGTAATCAAAATTTATTTTAGGAAGATTTTTGTTTAGAAAACACAGTTTATTTAAGTTATCTGCAGATAATCTGTTCCGCAACTCATTTTGTATTAGGCCTGCAGCTGCAGTTGAAAAGAGTCGTTCTGAGGCAACTGAGCTCATCTGATAGGACAAATATTTCTGCGCAAGCATTTTTAATTTTGGGTATTTATCTTCATCGCGCCAATAAGTCCTTGGATCTTGTTTGATGGGTATATTTGGACATCTTATATAAGACTCCACCTCTTCTTGCTCAGGATGAGTAGTCATGTTTGATAAAGGCTCCTCTTCTTGTGCTTCTTTAATCAAACTGTCACAAGCAGACCAGATACCTGAGAATCTTTTCTCATTTTGATCTCTTTGTAACTCTACAAGATCAGGACTCTTCCTGTTAGTATTCGTAGTAATTAACGAAATCAGTATTCTTTTTTTCATAAGTGCTTGTAGATTGCAGAGTTGATGATTGCTGAGAGATTGCAGAGTTTTCGCGCGCATTTTGAACTGCTCGATATCGATTGTATGATAATCGGCCATGCCGATGTATCGGCCATGCCGATGTATCGGCCGATATATCGGTATCGGAATCGGTATCTTTACATCCCTACTTCTATGCTCGCGGTAATACATACTTGTGAAAATCACCCAGTCCACAATGCAAGATTTACTCAGCCTTCACAAGAAATGAAAATCTGTGCAATTTATAGCAAGAAAATCCAAATATCAAATGGCTACCTGCACCCTTACATGCGAAAATAAATAGTTTCTACTTTCCACATGCTATTCCTTCAGAGAAAACAACGCGGTATAAAGTTGCATTGTATGTGCAGCTTAGTTGCGTCATCATCTTTTAATTTCACTTAATTTATCGGATTTTCTTTATTATTTATGCTTTTGAAGTGTCAACATTTGGTGCATGTATCCTAGCCGGCGTTAGTCTGGAGCTATTTTTGAATATAGAATACCGCTTGTTCTCTTTTCAAACGTGTCGCTTCCGGAAAATTTCAAAGATGGCGGGCGGAAATGCTCGGGTGACGAATTTTACGCATTAAAATCATCGTTCTATTACGAACTCCTTATGAGGGCTGGGCTGGTATGATGCTGATCACCCATACTGTAAAGAATTGTTCACTTTGTCCATGTCACCCCTGTTTCAGGGAAGGTCGGAAAAGTTGCAGGGTGTATGCTCATCTGAGATTTGAATTTTAATTTGTAAGTACACATGCAGCATATTGTAAGCGCGAACTTACACGAGTCTGTTTATGGGCTTGGCTTGTCTTGTATCCTGCCACCATTCCTATAGGGGTGGCCGGTACCTCCACACAAGTGCCTCCACTTGACTCTGTCCTTGCATACTTCTTTGATCTCATCTAATTTCATGACTTTTCATGCATGCTGTTCTCTTGTTTTCTCTCTGTAAATTCCATTCATTCGGAATCTCACATAATATCTGATCAATCCATTCTTTCCTAGGTCTTCCCCTTCCACGCTTACCTATCATATTCCCATTGTATACTTTTTTGTCAGTCGGTCTTCATTCATCCTTGCAATATGTCCAAACCATCACATCACATTTCTTTGAACTTTCACTTTCACGCTTTCTTTTACTCCGCATTCATTAAGAACCCATTCGTTTCTCACTCTATCTTTCAGTGTTTTTCCTGTCATAGTTCTCAAATGAGCCATTTCTACGGTGCATACCTTATTTACTTCTCTTTCATTCACCGTCCATGACTCGCTTCCATACATCAGGGCATGCATTCAATATGAATTTTGTAAATGTTAATATATATCTCTTTGCAACTTAGATTATAAATTATTAGGCACTATTGTAGGAGTAATGAATAAACTTACAATATGAAAGCTGATCAGTACGTCCAGAATAAAAACATTGCGTTAACTCAAGGCTGCGTTAACGAATATTGGCAAGAGTTGCAGGGCTTATGTTAATTTGAGATTTAGATTTTAATTTGTAAGTCCACATGCGGCATGTGTATGCGCGAACTTATGCGTCTGATTATGGGATTGATGCATGTAATATGAATCTTAAATTTTACCATATCCTTGCAACGTAGATTATAGATTGTTTATTTTGAAGGTGTTTGAACCCATTATATCAAATGAACAGTTAAATATTTTGACCGTTGTGTACGCTTAATAATTTCGGACTTCCAAATGCGAAGTTTTGGGTTCGAATCCCTTTTTCGTAAAGCAAATATGATACAAACGTTTTCTGAATATTAATTTCATTCGGGGCTATTCTTAGACAATTTAGTCGTCGGTTGAGCCCAAACTTTGACAAATTAATGATGCCTGGGCTGGAAGTCTCATCACCACGGTCATTCTTACCTACCGAATTTTAGTCATATTTGTATCAAGACTAATCAGCTGTTCACTTGCGACCATCTTGGATTGACAGGTTTTCATACAAATGCATCATAAGTTTGTCAAAGCGTGGGCTCAACGGAGGACTAAAAGGTCTAAGAATAGCACCGATGTGTTTTTTCATTTTATTTTGAACTTGAACGAATATGGAGATGGTCAAGAAATTTATAATCTAACTTACAAGTCCGGTCGATGGCTCAGTTTGTCGAGCACTTGAATCCCATTCAAGAGGACAGGGTTCTATTCTATCCCCAACAAGGGTGTCAGAAATAATACTGTTTCTGTGTTTCTTACAAACTCCAAAATCCTCTACAAGAAATGCGAACCAGCCCCCTCGGGAGCTGGTAAACCCCAACTTGTAGAGAAGTTGTTGGCAATTTCTGTAGTAACGATCAATGTCGCAGAGGACTCTTGAGGTGAGATTCAAACAAAAACAGCGCTCACCAAATAAATCATCCTAATATTATTATTTAAGCTGTAGTCTATGGCCATATTATTAGCACTAATATATCGACAACTAAAAAGAAGTAAGAAAAAGGAATAAGCGACGTTTTGGTCAAAAATGAGTTATGAATGCTATCCTACTTAAGAAAAAGTTATTTCTAATGCGCTTTCTATCTCCCATAGCTCTACGATGATTTTTTCGTTGTTGATGCCCAAGCAAACAACTGCGTTTTCGAAGCTTGGTTTTGGTGTCACTAACAAGATTTTGGCCTTTTTTGTCGTAAAGGCGCTTGTGGCATAAAAAATCCTAAAACATCGTAAGTAAAACCACATTAATAGGAATGCCAATAAATGTCTTTATTTTTTTAATTTTCGAGCTGTTTTGATTTAAACGATGTGATACGAGTAAAAAAAAAAGTTATGCCATTTTTCTGCCATCTCAAACTTTTAACTGCTCCCCTGAACAATTAAGTTTTTGTCGCCTATGCCCTATATCCTTTCAACCGTCTATATACTTATTACCATGGAGTTCTATTAAATGGAGAGGATATTAATTATTTGATTTAGTTCTAAACACTGTGTTCCATACAGTCACTGAAATCTAATTTCGCCAGACTTTGTCCCTTGTTTTGTCTCGCTCGCACAACATACGTTTTTTGTTGTTGTCCTTTTCTATCACGTTATGTCTACTCCGTCGTTAATTTATGTAAGCAGGTAATATTGCTTAGCAACGAATTGTTGATGTTATTTTCGTTAACAACATAATTTAGTGTTGTCAAAGGTTTTGACAATATCTGATACTTCTTATGCTTCTGTTCCATAAACGTAAATATTTTACTTAATGTTACATAATTACTTGTGAAAATTATTTCAATTACATTTTTTTAATTTTAAGTTTTTTCAATGATGTTAGGAGTAATACCTATAGAAGACAAAGTTAAAAAAAAATATTCTTTTGAATCCAATTTCCTTGAAATATAAAAGGACAAATGAAACAAAAAGTGTAGGGTAGAAATTGAAATTTTGAATTTTGAAATACAGACCACTTCAAATACATACATTTCACAAAAAAAAATGTTCTCACGTGACGGTATCAGATACTATATTTTATCATCATCACATCTCTATCACTAAAAATGGCCGACGGTTTGACAGCGGGGCTATTGTTTTATGGCTAAAGGCATCTGCAGATAAAATATCAATTTAATATTCACTGGTAATTACGAGTGGAAAATTAATCCAGATTTTTTATTACAATTTCTCGTATTGTTTGTGCATTTGGAAAATGTGTGGCTTGGCATTTTGATGATTTTTCTTTCCAGTTAGGAAACACACCTGTTAATAGTTGGAAGGTTACCGATAGACTGAATTTGGATTTTTGTATGATGAGTGGGGTAGCGCATTTCTAATTCACAAAGGATTGCTTTCTCAGCCCATCCAGTCCTTACAAATCCATGCTTATTACGTATTTTTTTATAGCTGTAGTCAATGGCCATATTATTAGGACTAATGTACATTTAAGTGTGCCAATTTTTAAAGCAGTCCTGCCTGAATCAATTAGGAGCATAAATCAGTATTCTGACATACAGATGTCTGTTTTATTGATGCTGGTACAACAGTCTCCAAATGATTGAACCAGATTTTTAAATTCGCTCAAGGGTCAATTGACTTAAGTACTTTTTAAGTGTTCGCTTAAGAGTGTTGTATACCCTAAAACTGTCGTTTTATAAAAAAAATATGTTTCATTAACTTATGGTCTTTAAAAAATACTATAATGTTTAGTTCATTAAAAAAAAAGACAAAAAGTGTTATTTTAAGTATTTTTTTAAAGTTATGTACATTTTCTTTACCGCTTTAATTAACGTAAATAATCAATAAATTATATAAATAAAAATAAAAATCAAACACAACTAAGCTGCACATGTAGTGCAGTATAATTTTGGAAAGTGAATAAAATCATTCGAAATAAGGTTATTGCTTATCCATCTATTTGAGTATTTTTTTTATTCACCTGTTTCAGGGAATGTTGGCAAGAGTTTGCAGGGTGTATGTTCATTTGAGATTTGGGTTTAATGTCGTAGTTTCCCATGCCGTATGTGTAAGCGCGAATTTATACGAGTCTGCTTGTGAGAATACATATAATATGAATGCTTAATGTTTCATTTTTTTTTTTTTTTTTAAATAGATTTGTGGAAAGGAATGCAATCCACCAACCTATTTTGCCTGGCCAGTTGTCTTCATGCGAAAGCAGAAACTTGTGTGCATGCAACGGCATCGGTTGAACCAGGGTCGAAGTTATCGTCGCGGGATTCGAACCAGCGTTATCCGGTTCCAAATAACCTGTCTTGATCCCCGCGGCCATAAGACCGACATACATATCTCTGCAACTTAGATAAGATAAGATTATATCCAATGTGTAGAATCTATCATTGATTTACATATTTTTTTCTTTTCTGATCTCTTTCGTAGGCTATTTGGATGTACCTACTCGTAATAAAATATAACCGTTGATTCAATATGAACAGTCAATTCGAGAAAGTAATTAGACCCCCAAATACAGATTTTAAATGTCTTCACGTTGCGGTAGTAAATCTTCATATTATGCGCGAACTTCAATGGGTGCAGAAACACATAAAGTTAGACGTGTCGGTGACTCTAATAAACTGGAACGTGACTGCAGTTTCAATACGTTATAGATATGATCTAACTTACAAAATCATTCCTCACACTACCACTCCGTTTTTTCCCAATCATACTTCGGAAAAATCCTGAAAAAATGAATGAATGGAATATCCAGAGTAATAATGAAAGGAGAGCTTGTATGAAAAAGGTTATGACTCTGGAGGAAATGAAAGATGTATGTAGGGCGAAGAAAAAATGGTGGTTGATCTGTAATGTTGGCGGCTAAGGCATTTATTGAAATTTTTCATTTTTATTGATATTTTAGATATATTATTTTTTTACTTGGTCACTGTTTGTTTTATATAATTAAAAGTAATTAATTAATTATTTGTGTTCTTTGACTAATAGGTTGGTATAAAGCCGACCACCCAACTTTAAACAATGGTTCACTTTGTCAATGTCACCCCTGTTTCAGGCAAGGTCGGCAAGAGTTTCAGGGCTTTTGCTCATTTAAGATTGGGCTTAATGTTATAAGTCTACATGCGATATGTGTAAGCATGACTTCTTTTAAAATAGATTTGTGAAGCGGGATGCTCTTCGCCAACCTATTTTGCCTGGCCAGAAACAGGTATTCAGTCTAATCTAATCTAATCTAAGCTGCAAAGATATATTTCATTTAAGGTTTATATCAAATGCATTCCCACAAGCAGACATGTATAATTTCGCGCTAACACATGCCGCATGTGGACCTACATTACAAAAACCCATCTCAAATGAACATAAGCCCTGCAACTCTTGCCGTCCTTCCCTGAGACAGGGGTGACATTGGCAAAGTGAACCAATATCAATCCAGTATCAATCAATAACTCATTATTTTATGTTCTTGTTATTATGAATTATTATTACATTATTTTATGAATTATTCATTAATAATTACCCAGTGACATAATTATGTTGAAGCAGAGGAGAAGTTGCTGTCGATAGTACAGATAGACGCAGGCGGAGTTCGATCCAGCGCTAGTGTCAATAACGCAAATCCAAGTGTCAATGCCTTATATCCCTTTGACCCCTCAACTTACACGTATCTGCTTGTGGGACTGCATATTATATGAATTATTAATGAATTACATCTTTAAAACTTATATAATTTGACCGGCCGTCGTCCAGTGGCAACACTTCTGACTCGTAAATGGAAGGTTGTAAGTTCGGATCCCGGTGGAGCACAAAAAAATAAACCGTTTATATTTTCGAATTTGTGCTTCGCTGGGTTAAAAAAATCATAAAACCTTTAAAAGAACGGTCACTAAAGCAGCCTTACAGCAAATGGGTTTTGCTTGAGTACTGGCGCCTAGTAGCGATGATCTAGCTCGTAAACAACACCTCTGCGGCACTACAACAAGTGTCATAGACCTCTAGAGTCTCTGAAATCTAGGAAGTCTCTCGCACAGGATTTCTTAAAAAAATAGTAATAATATTAATAATCGATTACAGATACTTCATATATATTCCCCTTCAACCACATACCTAGACTAGATAAATTAATAAAACTAGATTATATGTGAAGACCCTTGTAGTGAAATTAACAATCTGTGATCTGTCACTTGACTCGTGCCACGTTTTCTGGAGTGTGCTGAGGTGACTGTCATTGTGCCGCGTGATGATTGCGACTTAGAGTCATGATCCCGACTTGTCTGAGGCCACAAAAGGGATCCAGTGATGACGTCAACGCGCCGTCTACTTCGTCAATCGTCCAGGTACACCAATCTCATCACTTTTACTAACAAAAGTTTACTAATACTGGAGCCTTTATAGCAGGGGTACTAGCTACATAGTGTTGTGTTGTGTGTTGCCTTGCCTTTGTTTTAAGGCACTGAAAGGAAGTGGCTTTCTTTTCTTTAAGAAATCCTGTGCTGGAGCCTCCTTAGGTTTCAGAGACTTTAGAGGTCTATGACACTTGTTGTAGTGCCGCAGAGGTGTTTACGAGCTTGGCCGTCGCTACAAAGCACCAATACTCAAGCAAGACCCAGTTGCTGTGAGGCTGGATCGACCTTTGATGACCGGTCTTTAGTAAAGGTTTATGATTTTTTCAACCCAGCGAAGAGCAAATTTGAAAATATAAATGGTATATTTTATATGCTCCGACGGGATTCGAACCCACAACCTTCCATTTACGAGTCAGAAGTGTTAACCACTATGGACCGGTCTGATATTGGTTTTGAATAGAACAAAGTTTGACCAGTCCAAACACATCGCACGTTTAATAATAAAGAGCAATAACTCAAAAAACATGAATGTTGGGAAATCACGTTTGAAGTTCAGACAACCAGTACAACTTGTATGGGATGAAAAAGGCGGCCAATGTTTTATCTCGGTCATATTCGTCCAAATTGAATGGCTGTCGCATTCTACCTATTCTTCTCGCATTGTTCTTGCGTTTTATTACAAAATCTCGATTTTCTTAATTTTCGAGTTATTTCTCTTTATTATTAAACGTGCGACATAGTCCAATGGCAACACTTCGGAATCGTAAATGGAAGGTTGTGGGTTCGAATCCCGGTGGAGTACAGAAATACAACATTTATATTTTCAAATTCTCAAGTAAGACCCAATTGCTGTAAGGCTTGATGGACCTTTTGTGACCAGTCTTTGGTAAAGGTAAATCTTCCAACCCAGCGAAAATAATTTTTGAAAATCTAAATGATGTAAGTACCTATTTTGTGTGCTCCGCTTGGATTTTAACCCATGACCTTCCATTAGTTGGTTTGAAGCGTTACCACTAGACTGCGGATCGGCACTCTATTCTATATTATTTGAATACTACCATTTAGTTGCGTCACACTGGCATTGTGTGTGTGTTCAAATGGTCTGTGACTGTGCTTTACTGAATATACATACCATGGTATATTAAACCACAGTCTCTAAATATATATAGTTCTCGTGTCACAGTGCTTGTGTTCACACTCCTCTTTTTGATTCTAATGAAATTTTGTACGCATACCTACGAAGAAAGTTTACGTTGCAAGAATAGATGGATGTCGTGGTAGAGGAAGACCGAGAAAGGTGTGTATGGATCTAATTTCTGAAATCGCGAATGAATGTGAAATCTAGAGTCATAATAAAAGGAGAGCTTGTATGAAAAAGGTTATGACTCTGGATGAAATGAAAGAAGTATGTAAGGACAGGAAGAAGTGGCGGCTAATCTGCAATGTTGTCGTCCTCACCACATCTGAATATACCTATTTAATACTAGAATGAATGGACTGATGCGTGAATGGAAGGTTCTGCTAGAAAGACGAATGTTAGAATGATACATTTATATTGTTTTGATTTTTTTTGCATAAATTATTGTTTTATTTTTATAATACTTGAATTACATTATAATTTTATGGTATCAACTGTCATGTTATCTTGTTTCAATAAATAAATAAATAAAAAATGTTGAACTGTAAAAAAATGGTTCACTTTTCCAATGTCACCCCTGTTTCAGGGAAGGTCGGCAAGAGTTGCAGGGCTTATGCTCATCTGAGATTGGGTTTTATACTGTAGGTTGAAGGTTCACATGTGGCTTGTTTAAGCGCCAACTTATACGTGTCTGCTTGTGAGAATATATTTAACACAAATCTTAAATGTAATGTATCTTTGCAAATTGGATTATAGATTACAGACCCAAATGGTGTAGTGAAACACGCCGGGTACAGCTAGTAGTAGTATTATACTGAAGTGTATTATGCCACGGTATAATACTATACTTAAGTGTATCATGCTGGAGTATATGCTAAGTGCGCAGCTGTGAAGGCGCCACAGCATGAAGGGAACGTACGGAGAGTTCAACAGGAGAAAAGGTGGTTCAGTCTCTACCAGTGGCGAAGGGTGCCATACAACTCGATTCCCATCGGTTTCCCGTTTAAAATGAGGCAAAAATGATAATAAAGTAGACTGCATGGTTTAAATGGGGAAAAAATATGTATTGTTTCTGTGGTTTTACATGTATTTTTTTACTTTGTGCCTATATTTTTTAACTACTTTGTTGCCTCATTTTAAAAGGGAAGCCGATGGAAATCGAGTTGTATGGCACCCTTCGCCACTGTCTCTCTACACACATTGTCATTAAATTACTTCGTCATTTTCGACTACCCTGTCTTTTAAATGTAATAAACTACATCCTTCCTTTATATGGTCTTTCCTACTGAAAACTTATATTTTGAAACCCTATGGACTTTTTGGAGAAAAATCACGGTGTTGGGCCAGGAACAACGACCTTGAGGAGCATTTTGTCTAGCCTGTAAAAACAAGTTACATAGCCTCAGTTACAAAGCCCCCAAAGTTCCTTTCCTTGGAATTTGGGAGACCTATCACGGCCGCCGTTATCATTTTTTCACATTATATGCATTTTTGCAAGCAGACACGTATGAGTTTGCTCTTAAACATGCCGCATGTGGACTTACAATATAAAAACCCAAATCTCCAATGGACATACACCCTGCAACTCTTGTCGATCTTTCCTGGAACAGGGGTGACATTGGCAATACCCGTGCTCTAAAAATTACTGAGCACATCACACCCTCACTCAGGGATAGGCTTCATTGGATAAAAATAAAAGAGAGGGTGGAGTACAAGGTCTGCTTAACTGTATTTAAGTCCTCGCAGAACATTGCGCAACTGTGTGTCTTAGGACATTGTGAAAACTGAACACTGAAGAACGTAAAAACGTAAACATCTTGCACATCTTTGAGACAGGGTTTGTAGCTTTATTTTGAGACGTGTGCGTAAGACTTGAACCTCCTTCGCTAATCTGAATAAGACGTCGTGAGTCACCGCCCTATAGTGGTTATTGTTATTGTTTGTCTTGGGACTTGTGAGTAGAGTCGCAGAGAATAGTGGAAGTGAGAGGCTTCCAGAACCAGCAAACACTGACAACTCACACTTATGTATGCAAAAACTGTGACCCCGTCAATAATCTATAATGGACCTTTTCAGGTGTCAGAAAAAAATCCAAAATAAAATATCGGTAAAGTTACTTAGCCTTTAGAAGAAATGAGTACCAGCGCCCTCGCCTAAAATGAACGGGTAAAATCATATCTGTCTTCGGTTTGAAGAACCTAAAAACCAGTCCGTAGTCTAGTGGTTAACATTTCTGACCCGTAAATGGGCTCTTGAGGTGTGGTACACACAAAAACAGCGCTCACCAAATAAATCATCCTAATCATAATTAATTGGCACAACCACAATTTATTTACCTGTCTATTTTGTTATTATTTACTGAAGTGATTGGCATAAGACCGGCCCCCAAACTCTTAAAAAAAAATAGGTCTCGAATTGCCACATGAGACCCCTTCGGTGATAACGCAGGCAAAAAGAAGCACACTACATTAGAAGTACACAAGAAAAAGTACGAAGCAGCTGCCTGGACATTCCTGCAAGAAGGCCCCGCACTGTTTTTGGAGACAGAGCATTCAAGGCGGCCGCTCCAATGACTTGGAACACTATTCCCGCCTCACTGAGGGAACTGGATATGGAGAGACCATTTAAAATAAGCCTCAAGACTTACCTCTTCGTCCAATCATACGGACAAGCGCCTCTGTAGTGACACACTGTCATAAAAGGCACTATACAAATTTTGTCTTATCTATCGTGTGTAGCTTAGTTGCGTATGAATGTAAGAAATTCAAGAACTGTTGTTGCTTGTTGTTGCAGATTTACACAGACTGGGCGAACCACTATCTGGAGAGGGGACGGAGCGCGCGCAGGGTCAGGAGGCTAGCGGAGTGCGCAGACGCGGAGCTCCTGAGGGATCTTCTGGAGGCAGTCACAGGACAGAGGGTGCCGGCAGCCAGACAAGTAAGTCCACAGCCATCCAACACTTGTTCTCCCTCCACCAACCCAAGCCCTGTATATCCATCCCATCAGGAGATCTGTCACAGGATGATGATGATGATGATGGATGATTTCTTTCCTGTGGCGCCATTTAATGGTTCAGGACCATCTCAAGGGCGCCATGGCTTCTGGAGAAAAGTAGTGCCTTCAGTTCCTTTCTGAAGGTGGTGGTAGGCTGGTTCGCGCGAACACCGATGGGCAAATTGTTCCAGGCAACCGGCCCGGCCACCGCAAAGCTTCTGTGTGCAAAATTTGATGTGTTCGCTCTATTGGGCACTATAACCTTGTTGACAGCAGTAAGGGCAGAGCGTAGTGGTCTTTTTGAAGTCCCATCGACAGAGCATAGCTCAGCGAGACATAGGGGTGCCGTGCCGTTCAGGGCCCTATGTACAGTGAGGCACAACTTAAATTCCACCCTCTCTCGGATCCTCAGCCAGTGCAGTTCTCTCAGCAGTGGCGAAATATGACAGCTCTTTTCCTGTCGAAAAATTGCCCTGGCAGCAGCATTGAAAGCCATTTGCAGCCGATCAAATAATTTCTGCGGTAGTCCTAGGTAGCTAGGACAGAGGGTGCCAGCAACCATACAAGTACCTAAGTCCACAGCATTTTTTTTTAAAATAGGTTTGTGAAGAGTATTGCAATTCACCAACCTATTCTGCCTGGCCAGAAGAGTATTAATATCATCAATTAATAATAATTCATTATTTTTTATTTGAATGAATTATTAATTAATAATTACTCAATTTAATCTGTTAAACCAGAGTCAAAGTTACGGTCAAATAACCCAATAATAATAATTAAATAATTAACTAGGTTTATATGCGCCTTTTTGTGATTTACATCACTACAAAGGCGCATGTGGGCTCTAGCGGGAAAACAAGAATGCTTTTGGTATCTTCCTGAACCCAAGCAAGGAACGAACCAACGTTATTCTATTCCAAACACGCTAGTACGATCAGCCCACTTGCCCCCCTCGGCCATATTACCGACTAGCCATCCAGCAACTTCCATGGGTTCGATCTCTACCCAAGGCTGAAAGTCTCATCACCACGGTAATTCTTACCTAACGAATATCGGTAATATTTGTATGAAGACCTGTCAATCCAAGATGGCCGCAAGTGAACGGCTGATTAGATTTCTAATCTAATCTTATCTAAGTTGCGAAATATATGTAACATTAGAGATTCACATTATATGCATTTTCACAAACAGACACGTATAAGTTCGCGCTTAAACATGCCGCATGTGGTCCTACAATATAAAAACCCGAATCTCAAATGAACATACACCCTGCAACTCTTGCCGACCTTCCCTGAAACAGGGGTGATATTGGCAAAGTGAACCATTTTCTACAGCATGGGTGGTCAGCTGCATACCAACCTATAAATAAGTCAAGGAACATACACAACAAATTCCATTTTTAATATCAACAAATTATAACATCTATGAACATCAAAAACTAACAGAAAACAAATTCTAATTTAATTAATCCTAGCCGCCAACATCACAGATCAACCGCCATTTCTTTCTGTCCTTACACAGTTCTTTCATTTCCTCCAGAGTCATAACCTTCTTCATACAAATATTACCGATATTCGGTATGTAAGAATTACCTTGGTGATGAGACTTCCAGCCCTGAAGTTTTGGTAAGTATCTAATTATAAAATTATTAGGATGATTTATTTGGTGAGCGTTGTTTTGTGTGCATCACACCTGAAGAGCCCTCTGCGAGCTTGGTCGTCGCTGTAGAAAGCCCCGATTCTCAAGCAAGACCCAATTGCTGAAAGTCTGGACGGACCTATAGTGGTCGGTCTTTGGTACAGGTATATGAATTTTTCACCCAGCGAAGAGCATATTTGAAGATGTAAATGGTATTTTTTTTGTGCTCCGCCGGGATTTGAGCCCACAACCTTCAATTTACGAGTCAGAAGAGTTAACCACTAGACTACGGACCGGTCCTAGTACTTCCTGATGACGCAAAGTATTAGTGCTGTGCGGCTGAATTCGACTCCATTTGTTTATTTTACGTTTTAACAAAACAGTTGCGCACGAACAATGATATAATTGTTGAGAGTTATTGGCCCACCTTACGGGTCAGTGGCGGCCAACTGCAGTTAGTCACGTGAACAAAGGAGAGCGCCACTGGCCGCCTATGTGGGACCCGTACTCGTACAACAAACAGCCATGCACAACCTTGCGCTTACAATTTTTTTCTTACTTTAAAAAAAGAGAAAGTTTTTAGGCTTTCACGGCTGGACTCTGATACTTGAATTATTCTTCCGTGTCTTGACCATAGTTCATTGTTTTTTTTTTCTCATAATTTTTGTTTAATAATAATAATAATAATAATAATAATTGGACAATTTGTATACAGCGCCGTTTAGTGGCACTAGCCACCCCAAGGGCGCTTTTATGTGTTGAAGCTTCTGTTAAACAAATGTGTCTTAAGCAACTTCCTGAAACTGCCAACACTGGTCTCTGTTCTCAACTCCAGAGGTAGACTATTCCAGCAGGATGGACCAGCCGAACTAAAAGCCCTGTCTCCGAAACCAGTTCTGTTCCGTCGAAGAGGCAGTTGAAGCCTGTTTACGGCGTCACTCTGTGCAGAACGAAGAGTGCATCGTTTTCCACCTATCTGGTCGACTCTGCACAATTCACACAAGTACGATGGGGCAACTCCTCTGAGGGCATTAAAAACAGAAACACATATTTTGTACTCAATCCTCTCTGGGACTCGCAGCCAATGAAGGCGCCGCAACAGAGGAGAGACATGGTCAGTTTTTCGTCCTCCTAAAAGTAATTTGGCTGCAGCATTAAAGACGGACTGCAGTCTAGACTGCTGAAACCTTGGAAGACCCCAGAACAGACCATTGCAATAATCCAGTCTCGACACAACAAAGGACGCAATGAGAATCTTAGCAGCTTCGGATGTCAAACAGTTTCTGACCCATCTCAACTGCCTCAGGTGAAAAAAACAGGAGCTCACAGTCGAGCTTATTTGCGTACTCATGGAGAGAGTATTGTCAAGATGGACCCCAAGAAACTTAATTGAGCTAGATGGATATACATCCAGGCCCATTACTTTAATTGGTGAAGAGCCAAGCAAGTGTTTCCTACCAGGAGACGACATCCAGATGAATTCTGTCTTGTCTGGATTCATTCTAAGGCGACACCTTGCCATCCACTCAGCCACCACTTCAATGCACCGGACCATCTCAAGACTACAGGCATCTGTCATAGATGGCTGACAGAAACGACAAAGTAGAATATCATCAGCATAAGAATAGTAGCTGGTGCCGTTCATCAGTACAGTGCTCTCAAGATCATTTGTGTACAGGGTAAAAAGTAAAGGCCCGAGCACAGATCCCTGAGGCACACCACAGTCCATGGGCATACCTGATGACTCACCATCAACATCCACAGTCTGACATCTGCCTTTCAGATATGAAGATAGCAATTTAGATACTCCTCCTCGGACTCCGTACAACCTATCAAGCTTAGTGATGAGTATACTGTGATCAACAGTGTCGAAGGCAGCGCTCATGTCAAGTACTGCCACCATGGCAAGAGCACCGTCCCCAACCGCAGCTATCACATCATTCACAATGCGAAGTAAGGCAGTCTCAGTGGAATGAGCTTTTCTATATGCTGACTGAAACTTAGACAGATATCCGCCTCGCTCCATGTGCTGAGTGAGTTGCCAAACAACGGCCTTCTCAATAATTTTCGATATAAAAGGAACGGACGACACAGGTCTATAATTTTCCACAAAATCAGCTGGAAGGCTTGATTTTTTGAGAATTGGTGTAACAATTGATTTTTTAAGTTCCGTGGGAAAAATACACTCTGTAGTGAGAGACTTGTTGACCAATGCTGACAGAATAGGTGCCACCTCACTTAAGCATCTTTTGACCAGCCATGTTGGAATTGGATCTAGTTTACATTGCTTGTTTGGACATGTGAGTACAAGCTTAACAACATCATTCAACAAGACAGGCTTAAATGAAAAAATAACATTGCAACAATTGTTTGACTCTGGGGGATTAAAAATGGTCGCTGCACTGGATTCTCTTATTCTTCGTAACTTCTCTGAAAAGTGACGAGAGAATTCACTTGCAGGAAGCTCCGGATGCTGAGTAGAACTTTTTCCCAGGACAAAGCTCATCGACTTCCACAGCGCCCTGGGGTTCTTGGCTTCGGTCTCCATTTTTCTGGTCCAGTAGGACGACCTTTTCCTCCTTATCAAAGTCCAATAGATGGTCTGGGCATTCATTTGTTCATTTAAGTCCGGTAACTCTGTCGCCATTCCGCTAGGGGTGGCCAGAGCCTCTGCAGAGCTGCCTCCATTTTTTCCTATCTCTTTCAATTCATTCATATTCATTGTCCGCTCGATAGCTCAGTTGGTGGAGTGCATGAATTCCGTGCCAAGAGCTCGGGATCGAATCCAACCAAGGATGTCAGAAATGATTTCCCATTTCTGTGTTTATTTAAAAACCCAAAAAAATACCGGCAAGGTTCACTCAGCTTTCACAAGAAATGAGTACCAGCACGCTTGGGAGCTGGAAAGCCCCCGCTTCCACTGGAGTGGTTGACGTGAGGTCAGCCTCCTCACCCGTAAAAATAAATATGTCCCAAATAACCACATGGCCTTCGGGGTAATCGCAAGCAAGAAGTTACACAAAATGTTTAGCTTAGTTAGGTTTTTTGAGATAAAATTAAGTAAATCAATTAGATAACAGATAATAGATGAAAACCACTGATAATGTAGTTTAATTATATTAGAATGATTTTTTTGGTGAGCGCTGTTTTTGTGTGCATCACACCTCAAGAGCCCTCTGCGAGCTTGGTCGTCGCTGTAGAAAGCGACAATTCTTTAGCAAGACCCAGTTGTTGTGAGGTTAGATGGACCTTTCAGTGACCGGTCTTTGGTAAAGGTTTATGATATTTTTTAACCCAGCGAAGAGCACATTTGGAAATATTAATGGTATATTTTTGTGCTCCGCCGGGATTCGAATCCACAACCTTCCATTTACGAGTCCGAAGTGTTGCCACTGGACTACGGATCGGTCCAAGATGGTTGTCTTTCACTGCATGCAGAACAATGGACCGATACTGCGAGAATGAACTTTGAACGGACTTTCAAATAACCTATATACACATACGTACATACTTGTATGTATACGAGGTTTGTTTAGAAAATTCGGTGATTTTTAATATTCATTGAAAAGTATTTATTTATTTGTAAATTTATATTTCACCCCTTCACTGAGGCTGACCACCCATCCTGTAAAACATGATTGACTTTTCCAATGTCACCCCTGTTTCATGGAAGGTCGGCAAAACTTGCAGGGTTTATTTTAATATAAGGTTAAGATTTTTCATTTGTAAGTAGGTACACATGCAGAATTTGTAAGCGTGAACTTACACGTGTCTGTTTGTGGGCATGCATTTTTTTTTTTTTTTTTTTTTTTTTTTTTTTTTTTTTTTTAAGGAATCCTGTGCGGGAGGCTCCCCAATTCTTGTGAGTCTTGGGGGTCTATGTCACCCTGGAAGGGTGCCGCAGAGGTGTTGCTTGAGTTCTTGGTTCTGTCGTGAGGCGCTGCAAGGAAGTGGTGATTGATGTTGGTTTTGAATAAAACCGGATTAAATTGGGAAGGGAACACAGATACTGGTAGACCATTCCATAAACGGGCAGTTTGGCAAAGGAATGAGTCATGAAAACGCCAAGTTCTCATAGTTTTGAGATCGACTGCAAAGGGATGAATGAGAGTCGTACTACGAGTTTCCCTTTCTGAAATGCGAGGGGGAGGGATTAATGAATGGAGCTCATTAGAACAAGCTCCGTGGTAATATCGATAAAAAAGACTGAGCATTCCAACTTTTCTTCTGTGCTGGAGCGGCTGCAGATCGGATGTCAGAGAAGGATCATTGATCAACCTCACTGCCCTCCTTTGCACAGAATCAAGTTGGTTACTCAACTTCTTGGACATACCACACCAGAGATGGCTGCCATACTCGATAATGGGGCGGATTTGGGATTTATACAGAGTCAATAACTGGGCTGAAGTAAAAAACCTACGGGCTCTGTATAATATGCCGAGTCGCCGGAAAGCGGAAGTTGTGCGAGACTCAATTGCATCATGGTATTTTAACTCTGATGATAGAGAAACACCAAGAAGATTTAAGTGTTCATGGTTAGAGAGGGAGACATTGTCGAAAGTTGGGAGATAGTTGTTTGGAATCCTCTTTAAGGATATCAGACATGCTTGAGTCTTTTTGACGTTGAACTCTACAAGGTTGTCAGTGCCCCAACGGCTGACAGCCCTGAGATCTGTATTGATCTTTGAAGCTAATGATTCACGAGCAATAGATATCGCTGAACTATTTGGGGGCTTTGTAAAAGAGAAACCGTCATGTATTGTACTGTCATCGGCATAGCAGTGGATAGGAGCACAGGATAGTAAATCATTGATGTGCATAAGAAAAAGTGTCGGAGACAAGACGGATCCTTGGGGGACACCGGAATTGATTGGTAGCAGGGCTGATTTACTACCATCGATGACTGTTTGGATAGATCTGTCTTTTAGAAAGCTGGAAATCCATTCTATGAGGAGAAGGGGAAGTCCAAATGATGACAATTTGTTAAGGAGGCTGGAGTGCCAAACTCTATCAAAAGCTTTGGAAATGTCAAGAGCAACAGCTTGTGTTTCGCCCATAAGATCGAGGCGTCGACCCCAGACGTGTGTGACATAAGTGAGAAGGTCACCACTGGAGCGGTTACGGCGAAAACCGTATTGGTGGTCGCTAAGCAGTTTATGGGTTTCCAGATATTCCATAAGCTTATCGTTTATGATCCTTTCCATGACTTTTGAAAGTAAGGAAGTGATTGCGATTGGACGATAATTGGCAGGGTCAGAGCGAATTCCCTTCTTGGGGATGGGATGAACGGTTGCAACCTTCCAGTTAGAAGGCACGGTACCGCATCCAAGGGACAATTTGTACAGTTTATAAAGGGGTGGAGCTAGTTCATTTGCGCAGTTTCTTAATACTAAGGCTGGAATACCATCAGGGCCGCTGGATTTGCGTGTATCTAACCCTTTTAGAGCAGTGAGCACATCTGTGTGTGTTATTTTGGGCATCTCCATAAAGGAGCCGCTATGGGGAATTGATAAAGGTGATTTGCCATTATCGTGAAGTGTGGAATTATTGGCAAACAAAGTACACAGAAGATTAGCTTTGTCCGGACCGGAGTGGGCTAATGTGCCATCAGGCTTAGTTAGAGGAGGAAAGGACGAAGCGCAAAAGTTACGACTAATCAGAGCAGACAAAGACCAGAAAGATCGATTTCCGCTGGGACAGGCGGAAAGTTTTTGGCTTATTCTGAAGTCGTGATCAAGTTTAGCTCTATTAATGGTGGCTTTACACTCTTTGGACACTTTGTTGAAGGCTTTTTTATTTGCAGTGGTGTTTGATTTGGTCAAAGTTTGATACGCAGAATTTTTGCGTTTGACCGCAACCGAGCATTCTTGATTAAACCAAGGATTGGTTTTTGACCGCAAGGGTTTGTTTGTGGATGGAATGAAGTTTTCCATTCCACATTGGACTAACTTAACGAGTTCGTTAGAACATGAAGAGGGGTCATTATGCTCATTGCAAATTTTGTTCCAAGGAAGATCTTTAAAGTATTTCTTTAAGCCGTCCCAGTTGGCCGACTTATAATGCCACATTTTCCTACTGGTCTTCTCGAGCAGTGGGCGGGGTGAAGTGACAGAAGTGGACGTTGTCACCAGGCAATGATCAGATGATCCGAGAGCAGCCGTGACCCTTACCTTATACCCATGTGGTTTATTTGTAAGAAATAAGTCAAGGAGGTTAGAACGATGCCCTTGAACATCGGGAATTCTTGTTGGATCAGAAACAAGCTGGGAGAAGCTGTGGAAGCTTGCAAAGTGTTCAGCCAAAGTTCCGGCGGAGTCCGTGGATCCAGAAAATTTCAACCATGAAACATTGTGGACATTGAAGTCCCCGAGGATCACGATCTCCGCGGATGGGTGACGAAGCCAAAGAGTAGCCACAGATTGTTCTAAGTACTCAAACAGCGAAGATGTGTCTGATGTACTCGAGTTAGGGGAGCGGTATACGCATGCATAAAATCTGATAACAGAAGAGATATACACACGCACCCACAATGTATTAAAACGGGAATCCTCAATGTTATGCAGTCGTGTGCAGTCTAAGCTGGAACGTGCATATACACAGACACCACTTTTAGGTTTGAAATTGCTCTCGAGGATGTAACCTTGGCAGCGAAGGTGGTTATCATCGGAGGGAGGAGAAATCTGTGTCTCAGTGAGGAATAATAGATCGGGGTGAAGGGACTGAAGGTGATGAAAGACAGGGTTCAAATTGCAGTTGAGACCACGTATATTGCAGAAGTCAACACTTAGAGTGGTCCTCTTCTTCTCTGCTGGTCTTGAGGTGGGAACTGTGTGTGTTGGCAGGACCGGATGATTCGGTGGACGTGGCACAGGAAGACAGATATGTTGCTTTCGCTGCAGACATAGATAAACTTTACGACCGGCACGTTTCCCACGATAGTGTTTCTTGTTATCAATCAGTGATGACTTGGGTGAATGACATCTGACAGTTGTATGTAAACAGAGATCTGTCAGAGTCTGTTTTAGTCTATCATTGATGACACTTGCACAGTGCTGCCAACCCACTAATTGTTCAAAGATATGAATTTTGTATGAATTTAAATGTTAATTTATCTTTGCAATGTAGATTAAAGATTATAGATCAATTAATAATAATTATATGACATTTATTGAACCAGAGTCAAAGTTATCTTCCAAACGGTATGACAGGGCTCGTACCGGCAGAAGATTCTATTCCCACCGTCTTGTCCGCTCGACCATAACGTTACACTTTTTTTTTAAGAAATCCTGTGCGGGAGACTCCCTTGCTTTCAAAGACTCTAGGGGTTCATGACACCTGTTGTATTGCCGCAGAGGTGTTTACGAGATTGGTCGTCGCTACAAAGCGCCTTCACTCAAACAAGACTCAGTTGCTGTAAGGCTGGATGGACCCTTACTGACCGGTCTTTGGTAAAGGGATATAATTAATTAAAGGTACAAAATTATAACGCGTGTTACCTGTCAGTTGGCAGCCATTATTATTCGCAATCGTACCAACTTTTTAGGAACATTTTTACATTCTCCCGACTTTTTTTGTACACACGAAAATGCAACTGTGAAGTGGTTTTGTTCTCTTTCTTACTAACGATCATTTATGTAAGTACGTTGAAACAGATATATAGATAATGTCTGTTTTCGTTAAAATAACTTCGAGTCCACAGATATCATAAGTTAAGGTGCGTAACACTCAGGTGTTGTCATATTGCACAGTGGAAGGAATTTGCCGTGTGAGGTCATGCTGAGGAATTGTGCTTGTGAATGGAGAACCCTGCTAAGTCATGATGTGTTCCCCGTCTATAGTCTTTATCTTACGTCCGACTTTGTATTTTAATTTGGGCCATTTCCTAGTTTCAATCTCTGTTTTTTTTTCTAGATTTTTAGTATCTATCCAGGGCTGGAAGTCTCATCCCCACGGTAATTCTTACCTACCGAATATCGGTAATATTTGTGTGCAGACTTATCAACTGTTCACTTGCGGCCATATTGGATTGACAGGTTTTCATACAAATATTACCGATATTCGGTAGGTAAGAAGTACCGTGATGATGAGACTTCCAGCCCAACACAACTGTACGGGCGATAGGTCAATCGTTAGAGTGCTTGCATTTCATGCCGAGAGCTCAGGTTCGAATGCCACCGAGGGTGTCGGAAATGATTTCCCGTTTCGGTGTTTATTTCAAATTAAAAAATTAAGCACCGGCAAAGTAGCCTTCACAAGAAATGAGTACCAGCCCCGTCGGGAGCTGAAAATGGGAACCCCCCACTTCAAGAAGCTCAAATTTTTTTTTTTCGAAAATGTTATTCGCTGGGTTGAAAAATTATCAATGACCGGTTATCATGTTCGGACTGCTCCGGGCATAGTACGCACGCGGCAATGCTGACACTTTTCTAGAAACATTTTACATTCGCCCGAGTTTTTTTTGTACACATGGAAATCATGCTACTGTGAAGTTCTTTGTTTTCTTTCTTACTAATGACCATTATCGTAAATAGTTTGAAACAGATATATCGCACGCTTAATAATAAAGAGCAATAACTCGAAAATTCGGAAAATCGAGATTTTATAATAAAACGCAACAACAATGAAAGAAGAATAGGTAGAATGCGACAGCCGTTCAATTTGGACGAATATCTATCTATAATCTAAGCTGCAAGGCTATGTTAACATTTAAGGCTCATGAAATGCATGCCTACAGACAGGCACATGTAGGTTCGCGCCTACACATTCTGCATGTGTGCATACAAATAAAGAAAACCTCACATGGACATACACCTTGCATTTCCTGCCGCCGTTCCCTGAACCGGGGTGGCATTGGCAAAAGTGAATCGATTTTTACAGCACGGGTGGTCAGCCTCGTACCAACCTATCAGTCAAGGAGTGACCGAGATAAAACATCGGCCGCCTTTTTCATCCCATACAAGTTGTACTGGTTGTCTGAACTTCAAACGTGATTTCCCAACATTCTTGTTTTTTGAGTTATTGCTCTTTATTATTAAACGTGCGATATATTGTCTATTTCCGTTAAAATAATTTCTAGTCCACAGATATCATTAGTCAATGGGTATTGCCTAAAAATTGGTGCTTTATGTAGTGAAGACTAAGCCCGCAGAGGGCTCTTGAGGTGTGGTTCACACAAAATCAGCGCTCACCAAATAATTCATCTTCATATTTTTACTTTATAGCAGTCCGAAGGACTGTTATAAAGTATTGTATTCGTCCGAAAAAAAAAAAATGAGGTTTCAACGGAAATGAGTTGTCCTGCACCAGGACATGCAAAAAAACCTAATTTGTCGAACCTGTCCGTCCGTCCGTCCGTCCGTCCGTCCGTCCGTATGAGTGTATGTCCCAGCCGAAACTACTGATCACAGAGACACAAATTTTTGGATTTAGAGAATTGACAACCACAGATTTTGATGGGCCGACTGGCATGGCACCACCCTGAAAATTCAAGATGGCTGCCATACAAAAAAAACATAAAATGGCACTTTTCTCAAAAACGGCTCTAACGATTTTCTTTAAAATTTCAGTGTGGTCGTTGCTTAAACTGTCGCGAAGAAAATTTGTTATGGCAACACTCTTCCAACCTGCGTCTATGAGTTGCCATATGAAAGAAAAAAACGATTGTGATTATCTCGGAAATGGCTGGGTTGACAAAAAAAAAAAGTTCTACAATATTACGCGCAATATTAATTTCTACAAAAATTTAAAGAATACTTCAAAATTTTTTGTACTTAAAGTACCGTTTACACGATCTCAAAATTTTCATCGAAAATATTAAAAAGACCCATAAAAACGCAATTTTTTAAAACTTTTTTTAGGTTCACAAGAAAGAAAAAATTATCAACTTCTTTGCACTATAATTTGTTTTTCACTATTTTGAGAATTCAAGATGGCTTCCAAAGAAGAGAAAACTTCAAATGCAATTTTCTCAAAAATGGCTCGAACGATTTTTTTTAAATTTTCAGTAAAGTAGTTGCTTGATACATTCTTACTAAATTTAGTTATGGCAACATTTTTGCTAATCTGCGTCTATGAGTTGCCATATGAAAAAAATAAACAATTGTGATTTTCTCAGAAGTGAAAACGTTGACAAAAAAGATATGTTCTACAATATTATACGTAACATCAAATTCTAGAAAAAAATTAAATAAACTTTTTGAAAATACAAACATAAAGGGCCGTTTACATGATATCAAAAATTTAAATTAAAAGGCTACAAAAACCCATTAGAACGCAAAAAACTTTTATGTTTCTTAACTTGATCAGAAAAAACTTTTTTATCACTATAATTTATAGTGAAACATTTTTCAAATTTTAGAAAATTCAAGATGGCTTCCGAACAGCTGAAAATTTCAAATGAGATTTTCTCAAAAACGGCTCCTACGATTTTCTTCATTTTTTTTTAATAATCGTCATTATAATACTGCTATGTAACAACAATAACCATTGCCTCATAATTTTCTTTGTTTTGGGGGTTGCCATACAAGAGAAAAAAATAATTTAAAATTTCTCGGCAGAGGAAGGGTTAACTAAAAAATAATGTTCTACAATTGAAATGCTTTTATATATACCTACATACATGAAGCATTACTTTTTTCAAAAAAATATTATAAAGTATAGCCACCATACAAAGTGACAAATTTTCATACAAAAAATTATTGTAATATTTTTGGTAGCAAAACGTCTAATACCCATAAATAAACCTACATAACAATTCGCTCAATCAATTGCTATACCACAACAATAAGCATTGCCTCTTAATACTCTTTGTTTTGGGGGTTGCCATACAAGAGAAAACAATATTTTTAATTTTCCCGGCAGAGAACGGGTTAACTAAAAAATAATGTTCTACAATTGAAAAGCTCTTATATATACCTACATACATTAATCATTACTTTTTTCAAATAAATATTATAAGGTGTAGTCACCATACAAAGTGACAAATTTGAATACAAAAATAACTGTAATATTCTTGGTACTAAAATGCCTAATATAAAATACTAGGCTACGAGTCTTAAAATCTAGTAAGTTGTACCCATATGATAATCAATCATAACTTTCCAAAATATCAATGAAAAGTATAGGTACCCACCAAACAAAGTGTTAGTTTTGATACAAACGAGATCAATGATAATACTGCAAAAAGACGATTGCTCAAAAAGATTAGCTTCATTACTTACACACAACTAAATTTTTTGTTATGAAAATTGGCTATGACCTAAACATGACCGTATTTTGTGCTATAAAGTCCTGTGCAGTCCACTGTACAATTGATTTATTTATCATTCCTAAAAAATTGAACTTCAAATTATTTTGTTTACTTATTTATTGTTAAGTATATAACCGTGCATTTTTTTCATATCCTAGCATTTTTTCGTCAAAGCAATAATGCACCTTTTGCAGGATGGCATAGAGGTCATAATCGCGATGCGTTTAATGTGCACTTGGTGGCTTCTTTCGTTGTGAAGTCGCCATCAATATAAAATTTAATATCATGCCCTCATAGTGCGAACCGTTATTACAGAGCTTCTAAAACTGTGGTGAAGAAAAAAAAAATAAAAAAAAAATACAAAAACCTAACGGCATATTTCCGAACTTACATCTGACTTATAGGTTGGTATGAGGCTGACCACCCATACTGTAAAAAGATGGTTCACTTTGCCAATGTCATCTCTGTTTCAGGGAAGGTCGGCAAGAGTTATGTTCATTTGAGATTGGGTTTTTATATTGTAAGGACCGACATGTGTACGCGCGAACTAAAGAGCTTCTGCTTGTGGGTATACATTTAATATGAATCCTAAATGCTAATATATTTGTGCCAATTAGGTAAGTTTAGATTAGATAGGGGTGACATTGACAAAGTGAACATTTTTTTACAGTATGGGTGGTAAGTGGCATACCAACCTATAAGTCAAGGAGGCTCATTAATATATCGATGGTTAAAAGGCTACAGCGCATAAGCTACAAAAACTATTTTTTTTAGGAGAGCAATTCAAAGTCTTAGATTGCAGAAAAATGGCATGACTTTTTTATTTTTGATCATATCGTTAAAATCAAAACAGCTTTAAAACTAAAATAAAGGCATTTATTGGCATTCCTATTAATGTGGTTTTACGATGTTTTACGGTTTTTTATGTCACAAGCGCCTTTAGGACAAAAAAGTCCAAAATCTTGTCGGTTACACCAAAACCATACTTCGAAAACGCAGTTGTTTGCTTGGGCATAAACAACAACAAAAAATCATCGTATAGCTATG
Organism: Agapetus fuscipes; assembly: GCA_951799405.1. Classification (NCBI taxonomy): domain Eukaryota; kingdom Metazoa; phylum Arthropoda; class Insecta; order Trichoptera; family Glossosomatidae; genus Agapetus; species Agapetus fuscipes. Next base: position 8,678,733 of record OX637351.1, on the reverse strand, counting down.
GGAGTTAGCGCATTAAAAAGAGCGGAAAATTTAAAGTATGAATGCTCAAAAATGAGCATACATAACTCATTTTGACCGAAACGTCGCTTATGCCCTACGGCCTTTTAACCGTCGATATGCATTTTCAGAAGGAGAGCATGTATGAGTTCCGAATCTTCCAAACATCCATGTGAACATTCCAACGTTATTTAATCTAGTGAATACAAAAATTTAAGTAGGATAGCATTCATAACTCATTTTTGACCAAAACGTCACTTATTTACAAATAAACTGCTTCCTTTTAACCGTCGATATTTTATTTTTGTTAGCGTACGTTTGAGAAGCTGCTATCCCCTGCCATCAACTTTTGTCCTATAGCCCGCGGTCAGAATATTTGAGCGAAATAAATCTCCCACACCGAAATATCCAATCACAGCGGCCCCATACAAAAAACATAGCCAGCAAAAAACAGATAGACACTGTGCGTACAAACCATTGACTTTTCTGTGGATAAGAAATTATTTTAATGAAAATAAACATCATATATATCTGCTACAACCCACTTACGAAAATGGTCATTAGTAAGAAAGAGAACAAAGAACTTCACAGTTGCGTTTCCATGTGAACATAAAAACTTGGGCGGATGTAAAAATGATTCTTGAAAGGTGGCAGCATTGCCGCGTGTGGCAGTATTGTAGAAGCAGTCTGAACGTAGACTTTAATCTTTATATAACCTAAGTTGCAAGGATATATATTTATTTAAAGCTCTCAAATGCATGCCCACAAACAAACACGTGTAGTTCGCGCTTGCAAATGCTGAATGTGTACTTACAAATAAAATCCAACCCTCAAATGAACATAAGCCCTACAACTTTTGCCGACCTTCCCACACAGGGGTGACATTGGCAAAGTGAACCATTTTTTACAGTATGGGTGGTCAGCCTCATACCAATGACGCATGCGGTATATATCTTGTGATGGATAAAATTGACGAATTTTAAAGGAAAAAGGCATTATGGCATGTATTGTAATTGGGTGTCAAAAGACAGAATGGAAAAAGCAAGAAAACATAAAAGTTGACACGTAAAAATATGTTCTGTATGACTACTCCACTGCAACGTTTGACAGAACTGAGACAAATGTGGGCTATAGTATGTATCAATGGAGTAAGTTAATTTCCGCTCCTCTATGTTATTACTCCATGGTACAAACTATACAACAGTCTTCACTGTTGCAAAATATAGTTGGATCTTCCACCTTTTTTATTTCGATATTCTAATCTAATCTAACTAATAAAGAGAAAATAAAGAGGATAAAATCTAATCTAATCTAAGTCGCAAAGATATGTAACATTGAGGTTTCACATTATATGCATTTTCACAAGCAGACACGGATGACTTGGCGCTTAAACATGCCGCGTGTGGACTTACAATATGAAATCCCAAAGCTCAAATGAACATACACCCTGCAACTCTTGACGAGTTTTGTTAGTCATCCTCATATATCAATCAAAGAACAAAAACTGTACAATAGAAATTTTTATAGATATCGCAAGCTTCTTTGATAAAATAATTTTAAAAAAATCCAATAATGGTTTTTTTTATTTTTTTTTTATTCGGCTATCATTCATAGAATTCTTTTCAATTTTAAAATAAGGAAAATGAGAACCTCTGTTAGTTTAAAATGAGTTATATAAAACCAGAGACGTCTATCTGGGATTTATATCGAAAATTAAATAAATTATACAAAAACACATGACATCATTTTCTTATCATTTCCATACACATTTATCTAATTTAATTATTTTTTTTCCTAGATTGCCGTATTTGATTTTAAGCAACTTGTATGCATTTTAAGAACACAATGTGTCGGAATTTTTCGGTTAAAATTTCAATGCGGAACATCTTTGCCAAATTCATTTTTACACGGCCGTAAAAACATGCCAGTCACTCTGAGTGTATTTGAAATATAAAACACCATTTTAATAAATAAAATTTCACACTAAATTTTTTCTCTCTATACTTCTGACTGATACATGTATCTATAATGTATAACATAAGTGGACCGGATCGTAGTCCAGTGGTAACACTTCGGACCAGTGTATGGAAGATTGTGGGTTCGAATCCCTTCGGAGCACAAAAATATCCCATTTATATTTTCAAGTATGCTCCTCGCTGGGTTGAAAAATTCATAAACCTTTACCAAAGACTTGTCATCAAAAGGTCCATACAGCATTACAGCAACTGGGTCTTGTTTGAAAATTGGCGCTTTTTAGCGACGACCAAGCTCGCAAAAAGCCTGGTAGATAGCTCAGTTGGTAGAATGCTTGCATGCTATACTGAGAGCAAGGGTTCGATCCCCACCGAGGGTGTGCCTTTACAAGAAATGAGAACCTACCCCTCGGGAGCTGGGAAACCCCCACTTCAACAGAAGTGGTTGGTGTATTTTTTGTGCTCCGATTCGAACCCATAACCTTTCCATTTAGAGTCCGCAGTGTTACCACTGAGCTACGGACCGGCATTTAACATGAATATCAAATCTTAACATATCTTTGTGCTTAATTTAGATTATAGATAGATTTTTTCTCGCTATGTGTTCCGGTCAAAGCGACATAAAAAAAATCCTAACTGCTTGTTGTGACGGGATTTTTTAGAGAACAGGTTTCGTGTGTGGATCACTTGGCCACACCTGTTCCAACATCTTAAACGACAAAGGAAGAGGAAGTGAGGTTTTTTAACATCACACTTGTGTCACATTAGACCAGAAGCGTGCACTGGGAATAGGTTAATATATTTCGAATCTAATGTAAGTTGCAAAGATATGTTACATCGGGGGTTCACATTGTATGCATTTTCTGAAGCAGACATGTATGAGTTCCAAATCTTCCAAACATCCATGAGACCATTCCAACGTTATTTAATGCAATGAATACAAAATCTTAGACGTAGTAGTGGTGTACCGCAAGGTTCACATCTAGGGCCATCTTCAAATCTTATCTAAGATGCAAAGATATATAACATTGACGATTCACATTATATGCATTTTCAGAAGCAGACACGTATGAGTTCGTGTTTAAGCATGCCGCATGTGGACTTACAATATAAATACCCAAATCTCGAATGAACATACACCCTGTAACTCTTGTCGACCTTCCCTGGAACAGGGATGGCATTGGCACAGTGAATCAATTTCTACAGCATGTGTGGTAAGCCACATACCAACCTATAAGTCAAGGAAAACCTTAAAGGTGGCAATAAATATAATAATATAACTAATATTCATTCATAGACAATATAACAATACTCATTATGCGTTAGATTAGTTTTTTTTTCTTAATTTATTTATATTGAATCAACACGTGTGAGTTCACGCGTTCACAGTCGGCCCATAGAGAAAATATTACAATATTATGTTTGTCTCTGTATTTCCCTCCCATACAAAGGCAACAATGACTCGAGAAGAATTAATGCAGTCCATGTAGGTGCTCGACTTATGATATCTGTAGACTATAAATTATTTTAACGAAAACAGACAATGTATATCTGTTTCAACCTACTTACGAAAGTGGTCATTAGTAAGAAAGAGAACAAAAAACTTCACAGCTGCATTTCCATGTGTACAAAAAAAAAAATGGGCGAATGTAAAAATGTTCCTGGAAAGTTGGTAGGTACTATTGCGAATAATAACAACTGCCAGTTGACAGATAACACGCGTTATAAATATTGTAATCGCTAAAACCCGGGCGAATATTAAAATGTTTCTAGAAAGTTGTCAGCGTTGTCGCGTGCGTACTATACCCGGATCAGTCCAAACATAGACGGATGCGGTATAAATCTTGTGATCGTCAAAATTGACGTACTTTAAAGGAAAAAGGCATTGTTTTTAGACATTATGGCACGTGTTATGATTGAGTGTCAAAGCACAAAATGGAGAAGGTAAGAAAACATGAAATTTGACACGTAAAAACATGTTTTGTATGACTACACCACTGCAACGTTTGACAGGACTGAGACAAAAGTGGTAGATAGTATGTATCAATGCAGTAAGTTAGCTTCAACTTCTCTATGTTAGTCCGAGTACTCAATTGTTAGGAGGGATATTTTTAATGTATATTTTACTCGAAATCGTTGACTCTGGATGAAATGAAAGAATTATGTAAGGACAGGAAGAAGTGGTGGCTAATCTGCAATGTTGATTTGTAATATTTATGGTACATTTTTTGTAAAGGGAAGAATTGACTTTTTTTGGATAGATTTCTTTTTAAGGTTTTGTTTTTTTTTATAAATTTATATATTATTACTTATTTGTATTTATTGACTTATAGGTTGGTATGAGGCTGACCACCTATACTGTAAAAATGGTTCACTTTGCCTATGTGACCCCTGTGTCAGGGAAAGTCGGGAACAATTGGGTGTATGTTTATTTGAGGTTTGGATTTTATTTGTCAGCACACATTCAGCATTTGAAAGCGCGAACTTCGTGTGTTTGTTTTTGGGCATGCATTTGATATGAGCTTTAAATTTTAATAAATATCTTTGCAACTTAGATTAAAGATTATTTTTAAAGATAACAAAAACTGTATTAGTCCGCATAATTTCAAGAAAATGCTGATCCAGCGCTTGCGGTTTCGTGGCTTGGAAATATTTATAATAATAATGCACAAAAAATATTTGAAAATAACAAGAAAACACACGTAATTATATGTAATATTGAGATGATTTATTTGGTGAGCGCTGTTTTTTGTGAATCACACCTCAAGAGCCCTCTGTGAGATTTGTCGTCGCTGTAGAAAGCGCTAATTCTCAAACAATATACCCAGTTGCCGTAAGGCTAGATGGACCTTTTAGTGACCGGTCTTTAGTAAAGAATTTGGAATGAATTTTTCACCCAGCGAGGAGCATATTTGAAAATATAAATGATATTTTTTTGTGCTCCACCGGAATTCGAACCCACAACCTTCCATATGCTGGGCAGAAATGTTAACCACTAGACTAGTTTTAGTTTCGTTTATTTGTTTCCCAAATGTGCGTAAAAGACCTTAAACATGTTTTTCTATTGTAGTCATTATAGCATGTATAAATACAGATTAATATTGCATATACCAATTAACTCCTTGGTTCTATTATTCCTTTTGAAATAGATTATTCTCAAAATCCAAAAACTACCACTTTATTTTGCAGAAAAGAACTAAAAGCATATTACTTATTATTTCAATTACAACCTCAATCGTACGTTTAAATAGAGTTTAAAATTGCATTCACTAAAAAACTAGTTGGTTCTATTTTTCTTTTGAGAGACAATACAATTAAAATATAATCATTATTGAATTTTGCACAACAGAATTAAAAGTATATTTTACCATTTTAATTATAACCCTTATCGCAAATATAAATACAGTTTAAAATCGCATTCACTTAAAAACTACTTGAATCTATTTTTCTTTTGAGAGACAATACAATTAAAATCTGTTGTTAATGCACCAACCATCCAAAATATCAATTAAAATCTAACTATCATTTAATTTTTCACAACAGAATTAAAAAAAAATATTTTGAAATATGAATTATAATCCTTATTAAACATATAAATACAGTTTAAAATTGCATTCACTAAAAACTACTTAGTTCTATTTTTCTTTTGAGAGACAATACAATTAAAATCTAACTATCATCCAATTTTGCACGACAGAATTAAAAAATATTTTGCATTATTAATTATAACCCTTATTACACGTATTAATACAGTTTAAAATTGCATTCACTAAAAAACTACTTGGTTCTTTTCTTCTTTATGTAAGATAATACAATGGTACTTTTAAACCAGTCGTGGCCAAACCTTGGTCGCTGTTGGACGTGCTTTGAAAATTTACGTCAGTCGTTTTTGTATACAAAAAACATCGTAAATTTTTTACGAAAAATACGACCGTTAAAATATCGTGTTCGTCTTTTTTGCTTTAATAAAATAACAGTGAAAATTAAAAATGAAATAAATAAAACAGTGAAGTTACTTTTAATTTAAATCTTGGAATTAGTGTCGTTTTATATGCTTCCAAATGAATTCATATTTAAGAAAGAGTAGCGATTTTTTTTTTGGCGAAAAGTTGCAAGAGAACTTGCATCTAAAAACTAAGTTGCAAAGATATATTAACATTTAAAGCTCATATCGAATGCATGCCCACAAAAAGTAACGTGTAGTCGGCGCTTACAAATGCTGAATGTGTAGGTACTTGCAAATAAAATCAAACCTTAAATGAACATAAACCCTACAACTTTGGCCGACCGTCCCTGAGACAGGGGTGACATTGGCAAAGTGAATCATTTTTGACAGTATGGGTGGTCAGCCTCATACCAACCTATAAGTCAACGAATACAAATAATAAATAAAATTTAAGTTTATAAAAACAACAAAACCTTTAATATAAATCTATACAAAAAAAGTCAATACTTCCCTATACAAAAAATGTAACATAAATGAATAAGCCAACATTACTAATCAACATTGCAGATTAGCCGCCACTTCTTTCTGTCCTTACATACTTCTTGCATTTCATCCAGAGGCATAAACTTTTTCATACAAGCCCTTCTTTTATTATGACTCTGGATATCCCATTCATTCGCTATTTCAGAAATTTGGTCCATCCATAACTTTCTCGGTCTTCCTCTACCACGACATCCATCTAGTCTTGAAACATATACTTTCTTCGTCAGTCTTTCATCACTCACATCATCTTCACATAATTATCGAAATTTTGCAGCCAACGTTTTCAGGAGTTACCCTTGTTGTGTGACGATTAAGGATGAATTATGCAAGTTCTCTTACAACGTTTCGTCAAACACCCGAAGTATTAATTGATTTTAAAGAGACTTTTAATTTGTAAACATTAATTACTTTATATTCTTTATCGTTTGTGTATTAACACTGTGAAAATTCATATTGAAATTATTTAAAAATTCAAATGGGTAAAACATAGTTTTAATTCACTTATATATTTCTTTTTTTGAGCTCGAACATTTTCGCCTGAGGCATCTTCAGGAGCAGATTGGTAACAAATTTGAATTTTTAAATAATTAAAAATGGACTTTCCACCCTAAAAAATATATCATATTTAAATTATTATTATTAGAATTTTTTCTAAAAAATAAAAAAATAAAATTAAGTTATTTTATTTGAATTGCTGAAATGTTTTGTGTTGTTTTTAAATTAAAGAACTCTTAAATACCGTATATAGGTGTGTGCAATTTTGTGATTGTGTATTTATTTAAAAGAAAACAGTGAAAAACGGACAAGTCTGTTCTGTAAGTATTTGATATTTCATAATAAAACTCGTTAAAAATAGTAGAGCTTAAAAAAAATAAGTACACCTTTTTCAATGCCATTAGATGCCACCATGATTTTTAAAGTTTCTAGGTGTTAAATTCAAGCTGAAATATCAAACAGAATACTCGTAAATCCTGCAACTATTGCAATTTTGCCTGAAACAGGGGTGACGTTGACAATACATCCTCTTAGTGCTTGTTTGTCTTATGTCCATCAGACTTAATTTCACAGGAGCAATGTTTGTATGCGTACTGGACCAATGTGTCTTATGAAAACTGGAAATTGATTTTGAAAAAAATTCAAAAAACTCCTACATTATCGTGTTTTACGTTTTTTTTTCAGCTCAGATTGTGTAGAATGTGATTTTTAAGACAATTTCATTGAAAGGTTATTTTTTAATTGTATTGTAGATAAGCCAAACAAGCGCTGAAAGGAGGGGGGAGGGCGAATAACTAAATAACTAAATCGATGTAAGATTACATAGATGTAAGTTTTTTTACTTCACTTTAAATTAAAATCATATTGTTACGAACTAAGGATTTGAAGTACCCACGCGCGCCTGAACATGTACACTAGCGTGTAAAACAATCTGGCTCTAGTATGATGGTAGTAGTAAGGTACATAGAACGGTGGTCTGGTATGAGCGAGAGATCGAATGATCTGGAATATGGAAGAATGATCCCTTTTGTACCTATATATACGGATTGCAAAGGGCAGCTTGAGGATTAGTAGCATCCAGCATTTGGACGTGAATACCATATACGCAGAGATTATCAATTATTGTAAATTGTGAACCAAACCTTAATAAATAATTGCAGTTTAATTAAAAGAGAACCCAAAGTAAAATCATAATAATATATTTCGTACAACTTTAACTAATCTACACATATAGTGTAACTCCCTGCCGTGTTATCCCCGAAGGGGTCGCATGTTGCGAGTTGAACCTATTTATTTTTACAGGTAAGGGGGCCGGCTTTACGCCAACCACTTCAGTTGAAGTGGGGGTTTCCCAGCTACCGAGAGGGCTGGTACTCATTTATTATAAAGGCTGAGTGAGCCTTGCCGATATTTTATTTTGGGGTTTGAAATAAACACCGAAACGGGAAATCATTTCTGACACCCTCGGTGGGATTCAAACCCGAGCTCACGGCATGGAGTGCAAGCACTCTACCAACTTAGCCATCGACCGGACAACAACAACAAAAAACGCAACGGTGTAAGGTTCTCATTAGAGCGAGTGCTAATTTTTTCGACACGGAAGTTTTTTGATGCAAATAAAAAATTCGTTTCGGATTTCAATCACTCTGCTCGCTGTGTGTCAAATCATTCGAAATCCGATACCACGACGAATGTCAGGACAATTATGTATGTATGCATGCGCAGGCAAGAAGTAACACTATATGTGTAGCTTAGTTGCGTAGTTGCGTTGCGTTTGCCGCCCTAGGCTGGAAGTCTCATCACCACGGTAATGCTTACCTACCGAATATCGATTATATTTGTATGAAGACCTGTCAATCCAAGATGGCCGCAAGTGAACAGCTGATTAGTCTTCATACGAATAATAATAATAATAATATTAGGATGATTTATTTGGTGAGCGCTGTTTTTGTGTGTATCACACCTCAAGAGCCCTCTGCGAGCTTGGTCGTCGCTGTAGAAAGCGCCAATTCGCTCCCCCAGTTCTTGTTTATCGTATACGCCAATCTTGTCAAAAATGTATTTTTCATGCAGTTGTCTTATGAATCAAATTCTACACAATCTGAGCTAAGAAAAACCGTAAAACTCGATAATCTGACGGTTCTTTTAAATATTTTTTCAATAAATTTCTTGTTTTCATAAGACACATTGGTCCAGTACACATGCAAACATTGCACATGTAAATTTTTCTCAATGGCGATAAACAAGAACTAAGGCAGCGAATTCTCAAGCAAGACCCAGTTGATGTAAGGTTGGATGGACCTTTCAGTAACCGGTCTTCGGTAAAGTTTTATGAATTTTTCAACTCAGCGAAGAGCACATTCGAAACATAAATGGTATTTTTTTGTGCTCCGCCGGGATCCGAATCCACAACCTTCCATTTACGAGTCAGAAGTGTTGCCACTGGACTACGGACCGGTCCAAGGTGCCAACGACACGCGGTGTACCTGAGCGGTAACCCATCCAAGTACTGTCCGCGCCCAATGTTGCTTTACTTCGGTGATCTATGGGAACCGGTGCTTTCGACATGGTAACGTCGTTGACGAATATTACCGATATTCGGTAGGTAAGAATAACCGCCATCGTGAGGTAGGAATTTAGGCGCCGCTGAGATCTTGTGTGTCAAGGTGAGACTGTGGTAGGATGCACTTTCATGCACCAACTACTTCATGTACATACTAAATGCCATTAAAGCAGCTTTACTGTGTTTTATACGTTGAACTATTAATTACAGTTTACTTATATGTCTTGGTATATTGTGGGTGGACGCAAAGCAACTAAGCTACACATATAGTGAAACTTCATGACGCCTTTTCCCCGAAGGAGTGCTTTTCTAGATATTACGAAAAGATGGTTTACTTTGCAAATTTCAACGAAAGTAAGGTCCGGTCGATAGCTCAGGTGGTAGAGTGCTTGCATTCCATGTCGAAAGCTCGGGTTCGAATCCCACCGAGGGTGTCAGAAATGATTTCCCGTTTCGGTGTTTATTTCAAACCCCAAAATAAAAATACTGTCAAGGTTTACTCAGCCTTCACAAGAAATGAGTACCAGCACTCTCGGGAGCTGGGAAACCTCCACTTCAACTGAAGTGGTTGGCGTAAGGCCGGCCCCCTTACCTGTAAAAATAAATAGGTTCAACTCGCCACGTGCGACCCCTTCGGGGATAACGCGGCAAGAAGTTACACTATATGTGTAGCTTAGTTGCGTTTTTTTTTTGCGTTGCGTATACGTGTCTGCTTGTGAAAATGCATTTAATATGAATCTCAAATGATGTATATCTTTGCAACTTAGATGTAGATTTTAGATTTAATAATGTAACTTGTTGTATATGTTTCTTGACTTATAGGTTGGCATGCGGCTGACCATCCATGCTGTAAAAAAATGGTTCACTTTTCTAATGTCACCCCTGTTACAGGAAAGGTCGGCAAGATTTCATTTGAGATTTGGTTTTATATTGTAGGTTCACATGCGGCATGTTTAAGCGCGAATTTGTACGTGTCTGCTTGTGAAAATGCATTTTTTTTAATTTCAAATGATATACCTTCATATATCTTTGCAACTTCGATTATAGATTATATATTCTACCAGTGATTAATAATCTGGGACATATCCATCATGGATTCTAAACAATGCTCACAGTAAAACATCTCGAACACAATGGCCGTCCTAGCAGGTAATGATTACATATCGATGGTTAAAAGGAAGCAGGGCATAAGCGACAAAAACTTAATCGCTCAGGAGAGCAGTTTAAACTTTGAGATTGCAGAAAAATGGCATAATTTATTTTATTTTTTATCATATCGTTTAAATCAAAACAGTTCTACAATTTAAAAAAATACAGGCATTCCTATTAATGTGGTTTTACGATGTTGTGGGACTTCTTACGTTACAAGCGCCTTCAGGATAAAAAAAGGCCAACATCTTGTCGGGTACACCAAAACCATACTTCGAAAACGCAGTTGTTTGCTTGGGCATAAACAACACAAAAATTATCGTAGAGCCATGGGAGTTAGCGCATTAGAAAGAGCGGAAAATTGTAAGTAGGAAAATTGTACCTCATTTTTGACCAAAACGTCGCTTAGGTATGCCCTACTTCCTTTTAACCGTCGAATTGGATGGCATGGTAGGGGAGGGGGGGCGGGCGAGTAAGTCTAGTGCTGTTGTCGAGGTTGCTGATTGATGGTGACGAGACGGGTTTTGAGAATCAGTGACGTCACTGGGCCGCGGGTCAAACGGCGGAGACGAAAATCCAAGTCTAGGGATGGGCAGTGTTTGGAATTTTTGAGAGTAAAAAATAACATTGTTACAAACATTTAAATGATGGTAACATAAGCCCTCCAACTCTTGCCGACCTTCCCTGAAACAGGGTTGGCATTGGTAAAGTGAACCATCTTTTACAGTATGGGTGGTCAGCCTTATACCAGCCTATAAGTCAAGGAACATACACTAATCTAATCTAATCTAATGTAAGCTGCAAAGATATATACCATTTAAGATTCATATTAAATGCATTCCCACAAGCAGACATGTATAATTTCACGCTAACACATGCCGCATGTGGACCTACATTATAAGAACCCATCTCAAATGAACATAAGCCCAGCAACTCTTGCCGTCCTTCCCTGAGACAGGGGTGACATTGGCAAAGTGAACCATGTTTTCACAGTATGGGTGGTCAGCCGCATACCAACCTATAAGTCAAGGAACACAAACACAACAAAATACATTTACAAAATCAACAAATAATAATAATGTATGGACTTAAAAACTAAAACAAAATATTATACAAAATTCAAATTTTAAAAACCCTAGCCGCCAACATTAAAGATCAACTGTTTTTTTTTCTGTCCTGATATACTTCTTTCATTTCCTCCAGAGGCATAACCTTCTTCATACAGGCTTTCGTTTTATTATGACTCTGGATATTCCATTCATTCGCAATTTCGGAAATTAGGTCCATCCATACCTTTCTCGGTCTTCCTCTACCACGACATCCATCTGTTCCTGCTACGTATACTTTCTTGGTCAGTCTTTCCTCAGTCATTATCTCCATATGTCCGAATCATCTCAACAAACTTCTTTTAATCTTCAATTTCTCTTGCACCGCATTGCTCTCTTACAAAATCATTCCTCACCCTATCATTCCATTTTTCACAAGCATACTTCTTAGAAAGTCCATTTCAACAATATGGACTTCACTTACTTCACTTTCATTTGCCGTCCAGACTTCGCTTCCATACATCTAAGTGGGTATCGCCAATCAAGCATTTTTAGATATTTCTTGATTTTTAGCGATATACAGTTAAGAAGTAGCACCCATGTCAGTTCAAGTCAAAATTAGAGGCCAATTAATAGTTTTTTTTAACTACAAAGAACCTCCTTTCTCATGTCATGTGACGTTATGTCATGTGTTGTTTTTATCCTGTCACCACTTTACACATCACTACAACTTAAACTTACACAGATCCGCCTTCCTTGCTCTGATAATATTATTACAAGAAAGTACGTGCCGACCTTGCACGTACGTACAACAATATAATAACGCATATTTTTCTTGACTGATTATCTCTGTACAACAATGACTGAATCATGACTTTGGTGGTAGGGACGTGACCGCATAGCACATTCAATAATCTAATCTAATCTAATCTAATCTAATCTAATCTAATCTAATCTAGATTAAAAAGTAAATTGTCCTTGACAAAGAGCATTTCCCGATCAATGGGTAAAAGAAAAATGCAAGTTGAATGTGGACTTACGAAAAAAATTGTCGGTGCTATGGCCGAGGGGGCCAAGTGGGCTGATCTTTCTGGCGTGTTTGAATAGAACAACGTTGATTCGATCCCCGCCTGGGTCATTTGACCATAACTTTGACCCTGGTTCAACAGATGTTATTGGGTAATTATTAATTAATAATTTATTAAAACAAATAATAATAATTATTAATTGATGATATGAATACCTGTTTCTGGCCAGGCAGAATATGTTGGTGAATTGCATTCCCGTTCACAAATCTACTTTAAAAAAAAAACGCAATAAATTACTAATATAGTGTAACTTCTCGCCTGCGTTATTTCCGAAGGGGTCGCATGTGGCGATACGGGACCTATTTATTTTTATGGGTAATGGCAAGGAGGTGAACCTCACACCAACCACTTTATTTGAAGTGGGAGTTTCCCAGCTCCCGAGGGGGCTGGTTCTCATTTCTTGCGAAGGCTGAGTAAACCTAGCCGGTATTTGGGTTTGAAATGAACACCGAAACGGGAAATCATTTCTGACACCTTCGATGGGGATCGAACCCTTTTAATCTAATCTAAGTTGCAAAGATATGCATTGGACTGATTACATTGGAGATTCACATTACATGCATTCTCACAACCAGACACGTACAAGTTCTCGCTCGCACATGCCTCATGTGAACCTACAACATAAAAACCAAATCTCAAATGGACATACACCCTGCAACTCTTGCCGTCCTTCCCTGAAACAGGGGTGACATTGGCAAAGTGAACCATTTTTACAGCATGGGTGGTCAGCCGCATACCAACCTATAAGTCAAGGAACAAGGAACAACAACGTTGCTCTCCGCATAGAATGCCAGCATTCTACCAACTCAGTTATCAACCGGAATTTTACGAGCTTGGTCGTCGCTACAAAGCGCCAATTCTCAAGAAAGACCCAGTTGCTGTAAGGCTGGATGAACCTTTTCAAAATAACCCAAACCTCACGTGAACAAAAAACTTTGCAACTTTTGCCGCCTTCCCCTGAAACCTGGTGGTGGCTTTGGCAAAAGTGAACCAAGTTTTTACAACATGGGTGTGCAGCCTCATACCACCCTCTTTTGTTCATTATTTCTCGATGTTTAGTCAAGGTGACAGAAAGTTCAAAAGAAATAAATAATTTTTTATTGCTTTGCAATTAAAAGGATATTTCTTAACCTTTTTCTTAACCTTTTTTATTGCCAATAAAATCCATATTTAATGAGAAAAGCAACAATTTATTTATAATTTTATTGATTCATTTGCACCTTTCAAAATCTTTTCTCCGAGTATGTATTTCAAAAAACCTTAGCGATCTACCTGATAAATTGCATAGATAATTTGAGCGGTATGTAGTCTAGTGGTTAACGCGTCTGAGTCGTAAATGGAAGGTTGTGGGTTTGAATCCCGGCGGAGCACACAAAAATAAACCATTTATATTTTCAAATTTGCTCTTCGCTGGGTTGAAAAATTCACAATCCTTTACCAAAGACCGGCCATAAAAAGGTCCATCCAGCCTTACAGCAACTGGATCTTTCTTGAGAATTGACGCATTGTAGCCACAACCAAGCTCGTTGAAAGTCTGATCGATAGCTGAGTTGGTAGAATGCTTGCATTCTACCAACTCAGGGTTCAATTTCCAACGAGGGTCTAAGAAATGAGAATTGGCCCTCCCGGGAGCTGGGAAACCTCCACTTAAACTGAAAGTGGTTGCTGTGAGGCCGGCCCCTTGACCCGTAAAAATAAATAGATCCCGAATCGCCAGATGCGACCCCTTCGGGAATAACGCGGGCAAGAAGTGACACTATAAGTGTAGCTTAGTTGCGTTTACTGGAGAAAGAAAGCGGTAGACAGACAGCGTTTATCAGTGGTTGATCAAGGAGGCCAGAATCCATCCCGGGTTGTCGTGTCATGAATGATGATGATGATAAAGTATACTCTTGGGTTTTCGTGTACAAAAGCGTATTATATGGTTGTGTATTAAAGTTGTATGAAGGGCCGGTTGCCATATATGGCTAACAGAGATGGCCAGGTTTTTACACTTTCGTAACAATACTCAACTACGGACCAATATGGCTCCGCAATGCACCATCAGCATCATCAACATCATCATCATTATCATCATCGACCGGTCCGTAGTCTAGTGGTTAACACTTATGACTCGTAAATGGAAGGTTGTGGGCTCGAATCCCGGCGGAGCACAACAAAAAATATACCTAGTACCATTTATATTTTCAAATATGCTCTTCGCTGGGTGGAAAATTCAAATGCTTTTAGCAAAGACCGGTCACCAAAGGTCCATCAACTAGGTCTAGCTTGAGAATTGGCGCTTTCTACAGCTTGCAGTGGACTCTTGAGGTGTGATTCACACAACAACAGCGCTTACCAAATAATTCATCTAATCTCTAATCTCAGTTGCAAAGATATGTAACATTGGAGTTTTACATTATATGTATTTTCACAAGCAAACACGTAGAAGTTCGCGCTTAAATATGCCGCATGTGGACTTACAATATAAAAACCCAAATCTCAAATGAACATTCATCATGCAACTCTTGCCGAACTTCCCTGGCACAGGGATGACATTGGCAAAGTGAACCATTTTCTACAGATTGGGTGGTCAGCCGTATACCAACCTATAAGTCAAGGAGCATACACAACAAATTACATTTTTTTAAATGGACAAAAAATATATGTATAAACATCAACACCCTAGCCCTAGCCGCCAACATAACAGATCAACCGCCATTTCTTTAGACACATTAGTCCAGTACACATACAAACATTGCGCGTGTGAAATTACCTATGAAGGACATACAACAAACAATCACTATGGGGACGAATCGTCGAATTTCTCAGGTCACCGACCCTTTTGAATTCTGTATTATGCAATTTCTCCCATATAAGGTGGACGAGTTGGTTTGAGCCAAAAGAAACGCAAACTCGGGGAGTCTGGGCTCGAATCCCAGAGGGGCGCAAAAAGCGGTCTCTCCAAAAATAGCAACGCACCAATATTGGATACAAGAGGAACACAAAAAAGAAGGAATTCATTTCGGGCATTGATCCCTTTCCAAAACTGCATTCGCTTTGGATGAGGTCGACACATTTGAAAATGACGTTTACACAACCGGGTTCTTTTTTTTAAGGAATCCTGTGCGGATTTTTTAAAAATATTTTTTTAAGGAATCCCCAATTCTTGAAAGTCTTGGGGGTCTATGTCACCCTGGAAGGGTGCCGCAGAGGTGTTGCTTGTGGTGTTACTTCGTTGCAAGGAAGTGGGTTCTCATTTCTTTTCTGCGTGTGGCTATTTGGGGCCTACTTAGTTTTACGTGTAAAGGGGCCAGCTTCACACCAACCACTTTCAGTTGAAGTGGGGTTTCCAAACTCCCGGGGGGGCTGGTTCCATTTCTTGTGAAGGCTGAGTAGGTACACCTTGGAATCGACCCCTTACTCTCGGTATGGAACGCAATCATTCTACCAACGAGCTGTCGACCGGACTTTTTACGAGCTTGGTCGTCGCTACAAAGCGCCAATTCTCAATCCTCAGTTGCTGTAAGGCTGGATGGACCTTTTGATGACCGGTCTTTGGTAAAGGTACCTGTATATGAATTTTTAAGAGCATATTTGGGATTCGAGCCCTCGACCTTCCATTTTTACGAGTCAGAAGTGTTAACCACTAGACTACGGACCGGTCAATATACTTATAAAAATGTGTCTGTTACCACGTGTATATATTATTAAACATAAACATAAACAACAAATAAAATCATTCCACGAAGATATCGGTTGACCTCTGTATAGACTACAAGATAATGTGTAGGGATGGACAAAGCAAAAAGTATCTGATACTTACAGTAATTCGATATAAGTTCTTCAAAGACCTATCAAAAGCTCGGTATTTTCAAGAATAGCAGAGTTCACTAAAATGCTATTTTAGTTAAATTTTCATAATATTTCACTCACTCGCTGATGACGCAGTATTAATTGTTGATTCAGCAGCGGAGCTCCAGACAATGCTTTCTAGTTTGAACCATGCTCTGTGTGTGAACAAGTTGAAAATTAATGCAAGTAAGACGAAAGTACTGATTTTGGACAGAAGGGATGAAACTGAAAAATGCACGTTCATGTTGAATGGTACGAAAGTTGAAATTATGGATGAATTTCGATACTTGGGAAGTATGTTTGAAAAGAATGAAAAGATGACAAGAGAACTTGAGAATAGGGTGTGCAAGGGAAAGCAAGTGGTCGGTGCAATAGGAAGAATAGCAAAGAACAAGCGATTGACGATGGATCTGAGAATGGCGGTACACAATGGCATATTGTTACCGACTTTGATGTATGGAAGTGAAGCATGGACAGCGAATGATAGCTAAATGAGTAAAGTATGTACGGTGGAAATGAAGCATTTGAGAAGCATGACAGGAAAAACTTTGAAGGATAGAGTTAGGAATTAATGGGAAAATAATGAATGTAATTTGCAAAAGAATATGATGTCATGGTTTGGGCATGTGGAAAGAATGAATGATGATAGACTGACAGAGTATAGATACAAAGATAGTTTGAAAGGAAAAAGAGGGAAGGGACGACCGAGATAAGTATGGAGTGATCACATTGAGGATATTGTGAAAGAATGGGATATACAAAGTGAGCGTAAAAGAAGAAAATGCATGAAAAAGTTGATGAATATGAATGAATTGAAAAATGTATGTTAGGATACGCTCACCAAATAAATCAGCGTAATATTATTATTATTTTAATTATCTTACACATCTCTAAATGATTGAACGTTGTTTGTCCGTATTTTTTTCTTCACCGCGAACAAAAAATCGTTTTTTGTTTCACTCGCCGCGTCGGTAACCGAAACCTTCAATCAGAGCCATGGGAAACGCTCGCCTACCTGTAAAACTAAACTCCAATCAGTGTTCCCGTCAACTTCTTCGTCTTTTACTCGATCTGGCTTCTTCTTTTTCTTGCACCTATTCAGTGAAGATTGGTGATAGAAATTTAGTAATAGTCTAGTGGTTAACACTTCTGACTCGTAAATGGAAGGTTGTGGGTTCGAATCCCGGCGGAGCACAAAAAAAAACCCATCTATTACAGCATCTAGGTCTTGCTTGAGAATTGGCGCCTTGTAGCGACGACCAAGCTCGTAAAAAGTCCGATCGATAGCTCAGTTGTTAGAACGCTTGCATTCCGACAGTCGGTAGATCTTACCGTATTTATTTAAAGATAGGACGGAATAAAACATGGAGATGCCTGAACAGGTGATCGTTGTTTCATATAAAATGTATCATCTGCTGATACGGTGCCATGTTTTATTCCGTCCTATCTTCAAATAGATAAGGTACAATCTAGCAACGGTAGATCTACTGCAACCGAATTACAGTTACACCTTTTTGGAATCCGAAATAGTTTCCTAAAATGGAGCCGAAATGATGTCAGAAAATAGCGACGAAATGCCAGCCGAAAAGGAGCGAGAAACGCGTTCATAGCTCCATAGTAAAAAAAATATTTTTGTTTTTGCATTTATACTTTTTACAGGTGTGTTCAGTACTCTTAGTACGAGTTGCAAAACATGAGAAAAGTAAAGTTTAGGAAAAATATT
Organism: Agapetus fuscipes; assembly: GCA_951799405.1. Taxonomy (NCBI): domain Eukaryota; kingdom Metazoa; phylum Arthropoda; class Insecta; order Trichoptera; family Glossosomatidae; genus Agapetus; species Agapetus fuscipes. Next base: position 8,660,376 of record OX637351.1, on the reverse strand, counting down.
AAAGAGTGATTTCTCCCAAAATTTGCCGTTTTTGTTTCTTACACTTTGTGGTCTTAGCAAAAGAGTTACAGTGATGAAGAAAATCAAGTCAAACAAACAAAAACGGCAGATTTTGGGGGAAATCACTCTTTAATAATTGCCGTAAACTTTATATTACTCAAGTTTTGCAAATCGTACTAAGGGTACAGAACGTTGACAGTTTTTTGTTATATCATGTTAGCAAGGACCGTGCAATTCATACAGGCAAATATACCTGTAATCAGTGGTAAAACCTCTATAAAGAAAATGGTTATTGCCGAAAGGTAGTTGTGCGTCATGATAAAAAATACTACTAAAAAAACGCAACGAAGCTACTCACATAGTGTAACTTCTTGCCTACGTATTTTTTTTTTTACTGGTAAGGGGGCCGGTCTCACACCACCCACTTCAATTGAAATGGGGGTTTCCCAGCTCCCGAGGAGCCTGGCTTTCATTTCTTGTGAAGGCTGAGTACACCTTGCTGGTATTTGAGCTTGAAATAAACACCGAAACGGGAAATCATTTCTGATATCCTCGGTGGGGATCGAACCCTTGCTCTCGGCATGGAATGCGAGCATTCTACCAACTGAGCTATCGACCGGACTTTTTACGAGCTTGGTCATCGCTACAAATCGCCAATTCTCTAGCAGCATCCAGTTGCTGTATGGCTTGATGAACCTTGTGATGACCGGTCTTTGGTAAAGGTTTATGAATTTTTCAACCCAGCGAAGAGCATATTTGAAAGTATAAATGGTATATTTTTTGTGCTCCGCCAGATTTCGAAGCCACAACCTTCCATTTACGAGTCCAAAGTGCTACCACTGGACAATGGACCGGTCTTTTTGAAAAGCGAAGTGAACCTGAAGTAAATCGACACAATATGGATGAATGTAAACGAGTGGACTGTAAAAATCTTATCACTCTACACGTTTTTAATCTCCTAACATGACGCGAAACTCGAATCAAGTAATGAATTTAAATGTATGCGCATAATCGTGGTACGACACAATGGTGGTCGCGTGGTTGCGGCGCCCGACTTGCAGAGGCGCGGTCCATGGTTCAAAGCCCACTGACGACCTTGGAAAAATGACTTCATACATCACCACAGTTTTTTTTTTTTCTTTATGTTTTTCCTTGACTTGTAGGTTGGTATGAGGCTGACAACCCACACTGTAAAAAATGGTCCACTTTGCCAATGTCACCTCTAGGCTCTATTTCAGGGAAGGTCAACGACGATACCATGTTGAAAGCACCGGTTCTCATCAGATCACCGAAGTTAAGCATCATTGGGCGCGGATGCTACTTGGATGGGTGACCGCTCAGGTACACCGCGTGCTGTTGGCATTTCTTGGACCGGTCCGTAGTCCAGCGCCAACACTTCGGACTCGTAAATGGAAGGTTGTGGATTCGAATCCCGCCGAGCACAAAAATATACCATTTATATTTCCATATATGCTCTTCGCTGGGTTGAAAAATTCTTAAACCTTTACCAAAGACCGGTCACTGAAAAGTCCATCCAACTTTACAACAACTGGGTCTTGCTTGATAATTGGCGCTTTCTATAGCAACAATCAAGCTTGCAGGGGACTATTGATGTGTGATTCATACAAAAATAGCGCTCACCAAATAAATCATCCTTATATTATTTTTATTAAGGTCGGCAAAAGTTGTAGGGCTTATGTTCATTTGAGATTTGGGTTTTTATATTGTAAGTGCATGTGCTCCTTGCACGGCCTACCAGATAAACTTCGTAATATGGAGCCAGAGAGCTTATTCAGAAGCGGACTAAAGACCCACCTGTTTGCACGCTCATATACATGCGCCTTTGGGATGATTACAAGTCATGAAAAGGCGCCATGCAAATCTTGAATTTAGTAGTATTATTATTATTACTGACGCTGTGCTGTTGTGTTGTGTGTTGCAGTGCGACCTGCTGACGTCGTGCCTGCAGTTCCTCCACGCGCTGCGCGTGCCCGGCATCGAGCACGTGTCCGCGCAGGAGCTCAGGGAGGGCAGGCTCAAGGCCGTGCTGGCGCTGCTGTTCGCGCTCAGCAGGCACAAGCAGAGCCACAAGCACCAACAGGTATGTCCACAGCACCATGTGTCTCCATACAGGAAGTCTCCATGCAGGAGCTCAGGGAGGTCAATAATAACAATTATTGGATGTAATATTAACTTCTTTCAGGGCTGTGTAGCCGTGGTCTGGTTGGTTTTTATTCCGTACAGTTTCGCCCATAGGCTTCGATGGGCATTGTTAACGGTTAGCCAGCCGCTTCGATCTTCTCAGAGGTTCTGCTGTACTTGCTGGCCTTTCAGACTCAAACCAACTCAAAGGCCAGCGTCGGTTCAAGTTACTTCAACCATTTGTTTGTTCAACTGTTGATAATGCCCATCAAAGCTTATGGGCGATACTGCTTGCAATAAAACCACCCAGACCACGGCTACACAGCCAAAAAAAATGAAGCTATTATACGAGTATGTCAACTACCAGCTGTGAAAGCTTTAATCTACAATATTTGGATAATTTCATATAGCGCTGTTTAGTGGCACTAAGGTCGTAAGTCCTGTGACTCTAACTTCATTCTGACTTAGTTCAGCGTACCTGCCAGGGTAGATTTCAGGCCAGATTGTGGATTGCTCAGTGTTTTCCATAAATAGGTATAAATATTGTTATGAAAGAGTAATAAAACCTTGGATTAGTGACTTAATAGCCCAAAATAAATCAGCATTTTAGTCAAAGCATGCAAGAATTGAGAAGAATTCTTCTGTGTTACAGCCACAAAACCAGCATGTGACTTCCACCAAGCCAGAGTCTCCGTATTCTAGCTCCAGGATGACAGGAGGAGCAGCATGTGAAGACTTGGTGTCTGCAGCCATGCTGCAAAACAGGTAACTTCTACCACATTATCTTATTTTAGCGTTTTAAATAATATATTTTCCATTATTTTCATTGTAAAATTGAAGCAAGAATCAAATTTGCAGCAGCTGTCAGTGTAAATTTTTGGAGTAAACGACATCTAGCGTCGAATTTGTAAAGTTTGTTCTTTAAATTACTTGGTGAGAGAAAAAGCTTTCAACGTTTATACACAGATGCTGCAGCACACTTTATTAATTTTTTTAGTTATTTTATTAATTTTGTTTACGGGTCATAGAATAAAAAATGGGGGATCAGTGAAATTTTGAGGCAAGTTATGTTCATTTAATTTGATTATTCAATTGCAGGAGAATATTTTGGATGCGGGCTGTGTATAAAAGCTAATAATAATCAGCATTGAGAGAATAAAAGTTTAAGTATCGGAATTCGAATCCGAAGGTAGTACTTAGGTTTACAATAATTATAACTACACAGTAAAAAAATGATTTCCGGATATTACACGAACCGTTATAAGAGAACTTATATTATTCTCGACGTTTCGTTAGCGACGTAGCTAATGTAATAGGCTGCTGACAGAGCATTAAAAAATATCATTTAGGTACACATATATAGTGTAACTTTGTGCCGCGTTTTTCCCATAAGTATCGCATGTAGCGAATAGAACTTTTATTTGTACAGGTAAGGGTGCCGGTCTTATGCCAACCGCTTTAAGTAGTTGAAGCGGGGGTTTCTCAGCTCCCGAGGATACTGGTAATATTTTTTTGTGGAGGCTGAGTAAACCTTGCCGTTATTTTAATTTGGGGTTTGAAATAAACACCGAAACGGGAAATCATTTCTGACTCACCCTCGTTGGGATTCGAAATCAAGCTCTTTACTGAGAATGCAACCATTTTACCGACTGACCTATCGACCGGACTTAAATTTCAAAAATTCTTATCTATGGGTTGAAAAAATCCATATTTTACAATAGGTTTTCAAAGACTGTTCACAAAATTTCACCCAGTCTAGGTATTTTCTCCCATTCCTTTAAAATAACTTATTTGAGATTTCCCGAGGTGTTAACGATAGAACAATGGAACTTAAACTTTAAAATCTGTATAACATCGAGACATTTATAAGCATTTCTATTAATGTGGTTTTACGATGTTATACAATTTTTTTTTATCTCACAAGCGCCTTTAGGACAAAAAAGGCCAAAGTCTTATCGGTTACACCAAAACCATACTTCGAAAACACATTTGTTTGCTTGGGCATAAACAACACAAAAATCATCGTAGAGCTATGGGAGTTAGCGCATTAGAAAGAGCGGAAAATTTCAAGTAAGATAGCATTCATAACTCAATTTTGACCAAAATGTCGAAACAGTTTTTTGTACTATGTATTGCCTACCTATTAGTCGCACGTGCCTGTATAGGATGCACGCTCCTGAGCCTAAGGAAGGAACAAAGTCGACACACAACAGCGGAGCTTGGAGCTAAAATTAGGACGGAGATTCTGCAGTCGACCGATCAAAGGAAAAACGACAGGCTAAAGGCCTGACTCACTGGGAAACTCTGGCATTTCCGATTGTTGCAAAACGCCAGACTAATTTGTAAAATTACACACGCTTATTACTCAGACCGATCCGTAGTCTAGTGGTTAACACTTCTGACTCGTAAATGGAAGGTTGTGGGTTCGCATCAATCGATTTTTCTTTTGTCAAAATTAAGCGTGATTTCTCTCATAAAATAAAAAAAAATTGCATATAATGTGTAAATCAGCTGATGTACATCATATTTTAATTCTTCAATAATAATAACTACACAGTTAAAATTTTATTTATCGGATATTAGACGAACCGTTATAAGAGAACTTACATTATTCTCGACGTTTCGTTAGCGACGTAGCTAACGTCTTCAAGAGACATCCTCACTGCACGACGACTGATGATGTTAGTTCTCTTAGAACGGTTCGTCTAATATACGATAAATACAATTTTGACTGTGTAGCTATTCTTATTGTAAATATGTCAAACGACCGTAACTCCAACCTAAACCAGCGATCAAATTTTCCGTTCAAATTCCATCATACATTATTACCCACTTCCGAGAAATATTTAACCGAGGTCCTTACCAGAATTAAGCAATAAAATTTGATGTGTCAAATAAATATTGATTGGAGGTTGGTGCAACAGGCCCTTAGTGTTTCATCAAGGGTTTTGTTTTCAAATTTGAGCAAGTACCTTCTGATGGGTAGTCCGCAGCGTTGGCCACTAGACCACGGAGCTTTCTGATACCTTATTGCAGGCATTTCCTGTTGATGTAGTTTTTGTATGGAACACTGTCATGCCCTCTACAAATAATAATCCCTCACAATGAACCATTGTCTCCTTGTTTTTTTTTTCTAATACAACGTGTATGTTCGCGCTTACGTATGTGTTCATCTCTCTGTAGCAGTGGCTCTTAACCTTTTGTGGATCAGGAACAGAAAAAGTGGCGATCGATCTGCAATGCTGTTCTTATCTATATAAACTAATCTAAGTTGCAAAGATATGTAACATTGGGGATTCGCCTTATATGAATGAGCTTGCGCTTAAACATGCCGCATGCGTGGACTTCCAATATAAAAATCCAAATCTCAAATAAACATACACCCTGCATCTCTTGCCGACCTTTCCTGGAACAGGTGTGACATTGGCAAAGTGAACCATGTTCTACAGCATGGGTGGTAAGCCGCATATAGTGTAACTTCTTGCCGTGTTATCCCTGAAGGGTCTCGCATGTGGCGAGTGGAACCTATTTATTTTTACCGATAAGAGGGCTGGCCTTAGGCCAACCACTTCAGTTGAAGTCGAGGTTTCTCAGCTCCCGAGGGGGTTGGTGATCATTTCTTGTGAAGGCTGAGTAAACCTTGACGGTATTTTATTTTGGGTTTTGAATAAAAAAACGCTGAAACGGGAAATAATTTATGGCACCCTCGGGGGATTCGAACCCGGGCTCTCGGCATCGAATGCAAGAACTCTAACAACTGAGCTATCAACTGGACGAAAAAACGAAATGGCACGACTAAGTTTTCCCTTCGTCTTACCTTTCCACGGATTGTTTCGAACCACTCTAAAGGATCTCAAACCAATGGTTGAGAATCACTGCTCTATGTACCTAGCTGTACACTTGTCAGTATTATCCTTTTTTTGTCAAAGGAGTTTAAAAAGCATAGAGGACTCGATGCGAACCAAATTGAACCAAAAAAGTTTGAGTGACTGCAACTAAGTACATATCTATAAATCTGTTATAAGGTTCCAAATAAATGAAATGTATGCCTACTAGCATACACGTATAAGTTCGCGCTAACACATGCCGCATGTGAACTTACAACATAAAAACCCAAATGTCAGCCAAGCAACTCTTGCCACATTTCCTGAAGCAGGAGTTACATTGGCAAAGTGAACCTTTTTTTAGAGTGTAGGTGGTCAGTGGTCAGCCTCATACCAACCTATAAGTCAAGGAACTACCCTAGTGTAGAACATCGCTTACAAAAAAATATATGAAAATTAGGGGAGTTAATTTTTTTAATTGTATTTTTTTCTTCTATTAACGCGTTGATGGAGAATTAACATACTTACATGCATACTGTTCTCAACCCGCATTTTCGACAGTTTATGTCGCTCCATTGTTATTCCTATTTACAAACTTTGTACGCACGCAAACAATACAACTTTCTTGAATTTGTCTGTCTCACTCGTACTTGTTACTTTCGATGAATCCGTCCCTTTTCCTCGCTATAAAGGAAAAGCGAAAGCTACGCAGGCGTTTGTTGTATTGGTTCATGTCAGTGTCCCACACAATGTACCGCCATCCGCCATGACAGCTCTGCGTCATCAGGTTGCATGGTAGAACGGCACATGACAAAACATCACATTACAAAACATCACATAAAATATATTAGATAATACCAAAAAACGTCAAAAGGTACAAGAGTAAACGGAACAAATGCATATATTTTGCAACAGCATAGTTTGAATTTACATCACATGACAAAACATCAAATGACATTACATTATATTGACAATACATTTCATGAAAAAAACATTACAATGATAAAAACATCACAGGAAAGTACATCACAATGAGAAAACATTACATTGCAAAACAGCACACACCTAAAACAGAACATACTTTAAACGGCACACTATGTAACTTGTTGTGTATGTTCCTTGACTTATGAGTTGGTGTGTGGCTGACCACCCATGCTGTAGAAAATGGTTCACTTTGCCAATGTCACCCCTGTTTCGGGGAAAGTCGGCATGAGATGCACGGCTTCTGTTCATTTGAGATTGGGTTTTATATTGTAGGTTCACACACGGCATGTTTAAGCGTGAACTTAAACGTGTCTGCTCGTGGGAATACATTTTATATAAATCTTAAATGTAATACACCTTTGCAACTTAAATTATAGATAGACTATAGATTATAAACATGACAAAACATCACATAAAGCAAAACAGAAAAATATACCAAAAACGACAAAAGGTACAAGAGAAAATGGAAAACATATAGAATAGAAAAGGGGCCGTCCATAAATTACGTCATCGATTTTGGCCGATTTTCGACCCCCCCCCCCCTACAATCATCCTATAGTCATTATCTAATGACCCCCCTCCCCCCTCTTGCTGTAATAATGGATGAGCTTAATAATTAATAATGTTACATTACTTGCATACTATTTTGGATATTGTGTAAAAATTGGTATTTACAAGAACGACGTCACTTCTGGGACTCGTACATCATTTACCATCATCCGCAGACCAGACCCCTCCTCCCTTAATGCGAATGACGTAATATATGGACAGCCCCAAACATGCATTTATTAATAAATGTTTATGATGTTTTGTCAATCGGCATGTGATGTTTTTTCATGTGCCTTTAAAAGCATGTTCAGTTTTAGGTAAGTGAGTTATTTTATGTGATGTCTAATGATGTCCTTGTGTTGTTTTAACATTGTGATGTATTTTCTGTGTTGTTTTGTCATTGTGATGTTTTGTCATGCGATGGTGTGTCATGTGTCGTTCTGTCATGTGTCGTTTTGTCATGTGATGTAAAGTCATGTGACGTTATCTCATGTGACGTTATCTCATGTGTTGTTTTGTCACTTTGCTGTTCTACACTATCACCGTGTCATCAAATGAACCGTAGCTATAAAAAAACAACCACAAATGACAGATCTCATGTTTTGTTTATGTCATCATGTCAGAAAAGGGTTCATCTTTTATTGTATACAAATCTCTGCCGTCATAAAAAGTTATACAAAAAATACTTGGTTGAAAATATCTGTTTCTTCTTCTTCTTCTTGTACCTCTATAATGATGATTGCGGATCATCGTAGCAATTTGCACCTTCGATATTGCTGCACCAAAGACCGATGTTATGCTTCTGCCAAGCCACTGACCTGGAGACCGTCATCCGTCAATTCTTCCCTGTATGATGAGATATAGGAGTGAACATTTCTCGTAGTCTAGTGGTTAACACTTTTGACTCGTAAATGGAAGGTTGTGGGTTCAAATCCCGGCGGAGCACAAAAATATACCATTTATATTTCCAAATGTGCTCTTCGCTGGGTTGAAAAATTCATAAACCTTTACCAATGACCGGTCACTGAAAGGTCCATCCAACCTTACAACGACTGGGTCTTGCTTGAGAATTGGCGCTTCCTACAGCGATGACCAAGCTCGCAGAGGGCTCTTGAGGTGTGATACACACAAAAACAGCGCTCACCACATAAATCATCCTAATATTATCATTATTATTAACTGAATGGGATATCCAGAGTCATAATTAAAGGAGAGCTTGTATGAAAAAGGGTATGACTTTGGATGAAATGAAAGAAGTATGTAAGGACCGAAAAAAATGGCGGCTGATCTGTAATGTAGGCAGCTAAGGACAAGAATCAATTTTAATTTTAATAGATGTTTTGTAGATTTTCTAGTGTTTGTTTGTTTGTATAACTGGATGTAATTAATTGCTTATATTCCTTGGCTTATAGGTAGGTATGAGGCTGACCACCCATACTGTAAAAAAAATGGTTCACTTTGCCAATATGTCACCCCTGTGTCAGGGAAGGTCGGCAGAAGTTGTAGGGCTAATGTTCATTTGAGGTTTGGATTTCATTTGTAAGTACATACACATTCAGCATGTGTAAGCGCGAACTACACGTGTTTGTTTGTGGGCATGCATTTGATACTTTAAATGAATATATCCTTGCAACTTGATTATAGATTATAGAGCTATTGACCGAACAATTCTTTATTTGGTAACTTCTCCTTTGTTGCAATAAAAAAGTGACTTATATGCTTTAATTGGCTGCGAAAACTCGGCGCGAGTTGTCAGACCGTGTCACGTGGCAGCATGTGTGATATGCCATAATAAATCTTATGCTGTTGGTCGTAAAGGCTATTATTAGCTGCCACTTGCACGGCGACTTGCGCCCTCGGGTGTCTGAACTCGGTTACTTATTATTCTCGTACTGATTTATATTTTAGGGTTAATGAAGGGAACGCTAGATGTTAAAAGCAACAAGTCTTAATTTGTAAAATTGCATTTTTATTTCTATTTTTGCGTTATAACATGAAAAACACATTTTCTTAGCTACCTGAGATAAAATCTAAGTTGCAAAGATATGTTACATTTAAGATCTATATCAAATGTATTACCACAAGTAGACACGTATAAGTTCGGGCTTAAACATGCCGCATGTGGACTTACAATATAATAACAGGGGTGACATTGGCAAAGTGAACTATTTGTTTACAGTAAAGGTGGTCAGCCACATACCAACCTATAAGTCAATGAACATATTGTTACGGCGTATGGTAGTATTAGTGCATACGTGATTCTAATCACGCTGGTGAAACAACGCTGTGGAATCATCCACTATGCGCGAGAAATCAAGAGCAGTCGAGAAACGTCCGTATTGTTATGTAAATATGAAATATAAATATTTAAAATAAGTAGGTATTTGTTATAGTTATAAGAATTCTGTATTGTATTGTGTGGGTAGGAATCATTGAATAAAAATACTTCATTGAATAACAGAAGCATCGAGAAATAATGATTACTACGCCTTTCTGGAACTGTCTCGCGAATATGGATCTAGATTGTGCTGTTTTGAAGAGTATAAGAAGGGTGTGAGTTGCTTGCAGAGCCGGTGTATCATACAAGCTTTACTACTACATACATTGAACCAAAACCAGTGAACAGAAACCAAGTGTAATGGAATAGTCCAGACTACCTTTGTGAAAATAAATTATTAAAAGTGTAAAATAAACAACTGTATAAGAAGACCAGTATTTTTAATTAAAAGACTTTTGAACCCTAAATTCGTAACAGTATGAACGTATATAAATGTAAGCCGCAATCGTGTGCAGGCCAGACTGTCGATTAAAACATTGAGCCGTAAATTCGAAAGCAAGAGCTGGAAGTCAGTAAATTGTAAATTGTGAACCAAACCGTGTAAAATAAATTCTGTTAAAATAAATAATTGCAGTTTAACTAAAAGAGAACCCCAACGAAAATCATAACAAAATACAACCATGGTAGGTCTTGGGTTCGAATCCCGGCGGAGCACAGACAATACACTATTTATATTTTCGGATTTGCTCTTCGCTGGGTTGAAAAATTCACCAACCTTTACCAAATACCGGTCACCAAAAGGTACCTCCAGCCTTACAGCAACTGGGTCTTGTTTGAGAAATGGCGCTTTCTACAGCGACGACCAAGCTCGCAGAGGGCTCTTGAGGTGTGATACACACAAAAACAGCGCTCAACAAATAAATCAGCCTAATTTAATTAATTTTAAGAAGTCATTAAAAAAAGTCGCATTAAAAAAAATAGTGAAATATGCAGTTGTGTACTCTATTGTCTGTCCCCACGACTTTCAAACAGAGTTAAGTTACAGATTTAGTATCGCCCTCAGGAGTATTTACGGCCTCTCTTAGCGGGCGAAGGTAAACCCAGGCGAATGCAATATGACTCGATGGTTAGCGCGTCTGCTTGCCAAACGGAACACCCACGTTCGAGTCTTACTTCATAAAACGCAACAAGGATCTTTCTCTTCCTCTCTTCCCCTCCAAGCCACCAATCACAACCAGTCGTTCCAGCCTATCGTCATTGCCACGGGCAACGTGTCCCAAGAATCCACAAAGCCAACGCAAATAAGCTACACATGTAGTGTAGGTAACTTCTTGCCGCGTTATCCCCGAAGGGTATCGCATGTGGCGAGCGGAACCTATTTATTTATACAGGTAAGAGGGCCGGCCTTACGTCAACCACTTCAGTTGAAGTGGGGGTTTCCCAGCTTCCAAGGGGGCTGGTACTAATTTCTTGTGAAGGCTGAGTAAGCCTTGCCGGTATTTTATTTTGGGGTTTGAAATAAACACCGAAACGGGAAATCATTTCTGACATCCTCGCGGGTGGGATTCGAACCCGAGCTCTCGGCATGGAACGCAAGCACTCTACCAACTGAGCTATCGATCGGACATCCATTGTGTACATACACAGATACACCTGTCCATAGTCTAGTGGTTAACGGTTCGGACTCGTAAATGGAAGGGTGAGGGCTCGAATTCCGGCGGAGCACAAAAAAATATATCATTTATGTTTTCAAATATGCTCTTCGCTGGGTCAAAAAAATCATATACATTTACCAAAGCCCGCTCATTATAAAGGTCCATCCAGCCTAACAGCAATTGGGTCTCGCTTGTGTATTGGCACTTTCTACAGCGACAACCAAGCCCGCAGAGGGCTCTTAAGGTGTCAGTCGCACAAAAACAGCGCTCACCAAATAAATCATCCTAATATTATTATTATAATTATGGCGGTAATATAGTCAGTGAAGCTGATTTTTACGTAAAGCTCATTCTCCAGCCCATCTCTAGCCTGCTGTTATACAGTATATTGTATCTATTAGTTGCGTGGAATAGTGTTGTGCCGTTAGGGAGTTCCGGTCCTGTAGGTACATTACGTACCGCGCAGTCCCCTCTAGATATTCCCCTCACTGCTCGTGCCTAACACACACACACACACAGCCGTACTGGGCTCCAGCCTCAGCTGATTACAGTATGGGGCAAGTAGCCTGGCGAAAACGATAAAACCAATCATGAATCAAGTTCCTTGATTTATAGGTTGTTATGAGGCTGACCACCTACTCAGGATTCTAGTGGTCGTTTAAACGTCGTCATAAACGTTTCCAGCTTCCAAGAAAAGCTTCTCGCCATCACGTGCGGGATTTAATGGGGTGAGCTGGGAAACCAGAGTTCAAACAATGTTTGGAGAGCGTGCATTTGCAGTTGTTGGTCCTCTGGCCTGGAACCACCTGCCACATCATGTGAGAAAGCTAGAGGACCATGGAAAGTTTCGGAATGCACTTAAGACAAGCAAATTTCTGGCATCACATGCATTGTTCCTTGACTTATAGGTTGGTATGCGGCTGACCCCCCATGCTGTAAAAATGGTTCACTTTGCCAACGTCACCCCTGTTTCAGGGAAGGACGGCAAGAGTTGCAGGGTGTATATCTATTTGAGATTTGGTTTAAATGTTGTAGGTTCACATGAGGCATGTGCAAGCGCGAACTTGTACGTGTCTGGTTGTGGGAATGCATGTAATGTGAATCTCCAATGTAACATATCTTCGCAACTTCGATTAGATTATTATAGATTAAACATGTATAAGGGTTGACTACATCACGAAACGGCGCTATAAAGAAATCATCAACTCATCATCATCAACCAATAGTGAAGACTCGGAAGGTGGTGGACAGCCGCCGAATAATCGGCCGAATATCGAATATTCGGTATTCGGTGGTTGACCGAATACACTATTCGTTGCATCACTAATTTAAACGCATTTACTGAGCAGCACGTATACACGTTATTCTCGAAGGGTCACATGTAGAGTATGGAACCCATTTATTTTTACAGGTAAGGGGGCCGGCCTTACGCCAGCCACTTCAGTGGCAGTGGGGGTTTCCCAGCTCCCGAGAGGGCTGGCACTCATTTCTTGTCAAGGCTGAGTATACCTTGCCGGTATTTTATTTTGGGATTTGAAATAAACACCGAAACGGGAAATCGTTTCTGACACCCTCGGTGGGATTCGAACCCGAGCCCACGGCATGGAATGCAACAACTCTACATACTGAGCTAACTACCTACTTCCCTTAATAAAAATCCCTATAATCTCTATAATATCTATAATCTAAGTTGCAAGGATATATTCATTTACAGCTCTCAGATGCATGCCCACAAACAAACACGTGTAGTTCGCGCTTACAAATGCTGAATGTGTACTTACAAATAAAATCCAAACCTCAAATGAACATAAGCCCTACCATCTTGCCCACCTTTCCTGACACAGGGTGACATTGGCAAAGTGAACCATTTTTTACAGTATGGGTGGTCAGCCTCATACCAACCTATAAGTCTAAATCTAATACGTATTTATGTACATATTTTTTTTTCTGTATTTTTCGCCAATTCTCGCACGCCGGCTTGCACGAAAGCCTCTCTTGCATTGAGGAAGCTTTGCTTGCATCCCATACGGCAGTCGCGTGCCCTCTCCGAGCCCGCTCTGACGCGTGCGCGCGCCCCCTCCCAGCAGTCGCCGCGGTCGCGTGCGGCCGCCTACTGACGCGAGATGGCGCCACGCGAGACGTGTTTACATGCAGTTCCAAATTCAAAACAATAAACAATAACAAGACGTGAATTCGAATTTCAAACTTTTATACCTACGATTTATTGGTGTCGGTAATTTTACTATTGTCTATGTGTTCTAAATTTGAATTCGAATGCTATCCATCTAAAACAATTAGTGAACCTACGTAATCAATTGTGAATTCAAAATTTTTAATGTTTGTACCTATTAATGCTGTATAGTGTATGCAATCAATTATTGTCTATGTGTTTCAAATTTGAATTCGAATGCTATCTAAAATAAGTGTACCTACGTACTAATCATTTATGTGATTTTTTTTAAATGTTTGTAGGTAGGTAGGTACCTATTACTGGTGTATGCAATCAAGTAGATATTGTCTATGTGTTCCAAATGTGAATTCGAATTTGGAATTGTGTTAACTATATGTGGTGGTAAAACGTACGTTTTGTTTATTAGTGTGTGTTCTAAATAAAAAATAAAAACAAAGGCAATGTGAAAATAAATAATTAGAGATAAACGCAAACGCAACGCAACTAAGCTACACATATAGTGTAACTTCTTGCCGCGTTATCCCCGAAGGGGTCGCATATGGCGAGTTGAACCTATTTATTTTTACAGGTAAGGGGGCCGGCCTTACGCCAACCACTTCAGTTGAAGTGGAGGTTTCCCAGCTCCCGAGAGTGCTGGTACTCATTTCTTGTGAAGGCTGAGTAAACCTTGCCGGTATTTTATTTTGGGGTTTGAAATAAACACCGAAACGGGAAATCATTTCTGACACCCTCGGTGGGATTCGAACCCGAGCTTTCGGCATGGAATGCAAGCACTCTACCACCTGAGCTATCGACCGGACTAGAATATGCGAATCCGAATTTTAATTTTTCATATCAGATTACTGGTGTTAGTAAAAAATTAAAATAAACAGAATACGTACAAGTTATATTAGAAAAAGGATTTGATACTAATCTAATCTAATCTAATCTAAGCTGCAAAGATATATATCATTTAAGATTTATATTAAATGCATTCCCACAAGCAGATATGTATAATTTCGCGCTAACACATGCCGCATGTGGACCTACAATATAAAAACCCAATCTCAAATGAACATAAGCCTTGCAACTCTTGCCGTCCTTCCCTGAAACAGGGGTGACATTGGCAAAGTGAACCAATTTTTTTACAGTATGGGTGGTCAGCCGCATAACAACCTATAAGTCAAGGAACATACATGACAAATTACATTTTTAAAATCAATAAAATAACAATATATACATTGACATAAAAAACTAAATCACAAAACCAATTTTACTTTAACAAACCCCAGTACAATTCACTATAGATAGTTCCTTGACTTATAGGTTGGTATGCGGCTGACACCGCATGCTGTAAAAATGGTTCACTTTGCCAATGTCACCCCTGTATAAGGTAAGGACGGCAAGAGTTGCAGGGTGTAGGTATGTCATATGAGATTTGGGTTTTTATGTTGCAGGTTCACATGCGGCATGTGCAAGCGCGAACTTGTACGTGTCTGCTTATGAGAATGCATGAAATCTGTAATGTGAATCTTCAATGACACATATGTTTGCAACTTAGATTAGATTAGATAGAATTTACTCAAAAGGGTTCGAACCCACAACTTGCAGTTTGATAAAGCAAAAAAATCCTAGTGAGCTACCGATTGCACCATCTAATTTTGGGCTCAAGTTCATTGCCACGATGAATAGCGGTAATTAGTATAAATTATTCAGTTCGGTTTATTCATGAATCTTAATTAAAATTAATCGCTGCTATTAAAACGCATTTAGTGGGATTAACAATGAAAACCTCATCTACAATTTATAATCTAAGTTGCAAATATACTACCTACTTATATTAAATTTAAGATTTATATTAAATGTATTCCCTCCAGCAGACACGTTTAAGTTCGCGCTTAAACATGCCGTATGTGGACTCACAATATAAAAACCCGAATCTCAAAGGAGCATACACCCAACTCTTGCCGACCTTTCCTGAAACAGGGGTGACATTGGCAAAGTGAATCATTTTCTACAGCATGGGTGGTCAGCCACATACCAACCTATAAGTCAAGAAACATACACAACTAATTACATTTTTAAAATTAACATGGACATCAAAACTAAAACAGAATACAAAATTCTAATTTAAAAAACCCTAGTCCCAGCCGCCAACATTACAGACCAATTTTAAATGAGATAAATAATTAATATATGTATAACAACTCGAAATTTCTTTATTTGAAAAAATAAATTTTTGATTGTAAAGATTTAAATGTTTGTGAACAATGTTGCAATTTAGTTGATTTGTTGGTGAACAAATCACATTTATTATTGTTCTGAATTCAAAAATTGCACCGCTCGCCATTAGAACGCTATTCAAATTTAAATTTGGAACGTGCTGAGAGAGGCTGCCAACTTGTTTATGAAAAAGTGGAAAAAATGTTTTTTTTATAATACCTATCTATAATCCAAGTTGCAAAGATATATTAATACATGTATTCCCGCAAGCAGACACGTATAAGTTCACGCTTAAACATGCCGCATGTTAACCTTCTATGTAAAACCCAATCTCAAATTAATATAATCCCTGCAACTCATTGCCGACTTTCCCTGAAGTAAGGGTTACATTAGCAAAGTGGAACATTTTTTATATCATTTTATTTGATATAACTTTTCCCTTGTTTACATTACATCGTTGCAACTTGCAACTAAGATTATTTAATTGTTTTTTCATTAATCAATTTATTATTGGCGTAGCACGTGACGGGTTGGCGTAGCCAGCCTCCTTACTTGTGAAAAAAAAAATAGCTCCAAAGCCCTTGAGGTTTACGCATTAAGAAGTTTCACTATACATGTGCAACTTATAGGGATTGCTTTGAAAGTATGTTTATTTTGTGCTGGAAATCGAACCCTGTACCTTCCGATTACAATTCCAAAGCTTTAACCACTGAACTATCGAGCCACTAATGTACTCAGCACAAATTTGAATTTCGAGCATTTTTCTCGGTGTTTTTTTTTAAGAAATCCTGTGCGGGAGACTCCCTAGATTCTTGAGACTCTAGGGGTCTATGACACTTGTTGTAGTGCCGCAGAGGTGTACGACCTTGGTCGTCGCTACAAAGCGCCAATACTCAAACAATACCCAGTTGCTGTAAGGCTGGATGGACCTTTGGTGACCGGTCATTGGTAAAGGTTTATGAATTTGTCAACCCAGATACGTGCCATCTATGAAAATAGTTCGGCATGTGTAAGAGTGGATGGGAGATATAGTGACTGGTTTGATGTATATAAGGGAGTGAGGCAAGGCTGCGTGATGAGTCCATGGTTGTTTAATATAATCATGGACAGTTGCATAAAAGAAGCTGGAATATCAGAGAGCGGAGTGAAAGTGGGTGAAACAAGAGTTGGAGTACTTCTTTATGCTGATGATGCTATAGTTTTAGCTGACTCGGCGGAGGAACTCCAAACGATGTTAACCAAACTAAATGATGCATTTTGTAAGAATAGCTTGAAAGTAAATGCGAATAAGACAAAAGTATTAGTTTTTGACAGGAATGAAGTATGTGAGGAACTTACAATTAATTTGAATGGAATACAAGTTGAAGTAGTGAATGAGTTTGACTATTTAGGAAGTAAGTTTGAGGCGAATGGTAAGATGACGAAAGAATTAGAGAAGCGTGCCAGCAAAGGAAGATGCGTGATAGGAGCGTTTGGTAGAATAGCGAAGAATAAAAGGATACCAAAGAAAATGAAAATGGCGGTACACAATTGTATTTTGTTGCCGACCCTGATGTATGGAAGCGAGTCATGGACGTTGAATGAAAGAGAAGTAAATAAGGTATGCACCGTAGAAATGGCCCATCTGAGAAGTATGACAGGAAAAACACTGAAAGATAGAGTGAGAAACGAATGGGTTCTAAATGAATGCGGAGTAAAAGAAAGCGTGAAAGTGAAAGTTCAAAGAAGTGTGATGCGATGGTTTGGACATATTGAAAGGATGAATGAAGACCGACTGACAAAAAGAGTGTATAAAGGGAATGTAACAGGTAAGCGTGGAAGGGGAAGACCTAGGAAACAATGGATTGATCAGATAAATGAGATTGCGAATGAATGGAATCTACAGAGTGGAAACAAGAGAAGAGCATGCATGAAAAGAGTGATGAAATTAGATGAGATGAAAGAAGTATGCAAGGACAGAGTCAAGTGGAGGCACTTGTGTGGAGGTACTGGCCACCCCTAGAGGAAAGGCGGCAGGATACAAGACAAGACAAGACAAGCGAAGAGCAAATTTGAAAACATAAATGGTTTATTTTTTGTGCTCCGCCGGGATTCGAACCCACAACCTTCACATTCAGAGTCCGCAGTGTTACCACTGAGCTACGGACCGGTTTAAAATTTAAGGTTCACTTCTGCCAATGTTACCACTGTTTTAAGGAAAGTCGGTAAGAGCTGCAGTACGTACTTATGTTCATTCGAGATTTAGGATAATCACACTTGCAACATAATATGAATATAAACACAAACTTACACGTGTCTGTTAGTGGACGTGCAATAAATATGAAACTTAATTGTTAATATACTTTGTAACTTACATTATGGGTTATAGTTTTTTTTATATTCGGATGTGTACTTCTATTTTTTGTACAAAAAGATCAAAGGGGAAAAAGTATATTTACAAAAAACCGTCCCCTCATTTTTAAGGGTTGGACGCACAAAGTAAAAGTTGTAGTAGTTATGTGTATAATAATTATCGATTTGTGGACATTATAATAATAATAATATAGAGGAAGGGTGGGAGCCCTTAAAATGAGGGGGAGAGAATTAGTGACTATGAGACACAGGGTTGGCAAACGAATTCATTTTAATCCCGCAAATCCCAGGATCTATTTAACAAAAATATTTTTTTCTTTATTACAATTACAAGAAGCATCTAAATCTAAGTTGCAAAGATATCTATCATTTGAGATTCAAATTCAATGCATTCCCACAAGCAGACACGCATAATTTCGCGCTCACGCATGTGGACCTACAATATAAAAACCCAATCTCAAATGAACATAAGCCCTGCAACTCTTGCCGACCTTCCCTGAAAAAGAGGTGACATTGGCAAAGTGAACCATTTTTTACAGTATGGGTGGTCAGCCTCATACCAACTTATAAGTCAAGGAATTCAAGCAATTAATTTCATCCAGTTATACAAACAAACAAACACTAAAAAATCTACAAAACATCTATACAAATGAAAATTGATTCTTGGCCATAGCCGCCTACATTACAGATCAGCCGCCATTTTATTTCGGTCCTTACATAAGCATGGAAAGTGATAAATCAACAAAACTTAAATATTGAAAATTTAAGGACAAAGGCTATACTTGATATAATAATCTTAATTTAATAATGTAAAAATAAAAAACAAAGTTGTTCTTCAACAGTTGATTTACTCCCTCGAGCGCTTTCGGTGTCAACACACTAT
The DNA here is from genome assembly GCA_951799405.1 of Agapetus fuscipes. Classification (NCBI taxonomy): domain Eukaryota; kingdom Metazoa; phylum Arthropoda; class Insecta; order Trichoptera; family Glossosomatidae; genus Agapetus; species Agapetus fuscipes. The sequence goes on along the minus strand of OX637351.1, from coordinate 8,641,316 downwards.
TATATAGACAACAACTATTGTCAAGCGAGTTTATTTTTTATTTCAAATGAAAAATGAATCTTCACCATATCAATACACTCACCCTTAAACTTTTTTTTCTCTCAATATAAAACACCGTCAAGGTACCAACTCAGGCTTCACAAGAAATTAGTAGCACCCCTCTCGAGAGCTGGGAAACCCTCACTTCAACTAAAGTGGTTGGCGCAAGGCCGGTCCCCTTGCCTTTAAAAGTAAATGGGTTCCACTCGACACGTACAATCTCTTTGGGAACAACGCGATAAGAAGTTATACTATAATATATTGCTAATAGCGATTTTATGGGATTATAAATGTATCGGGATTAGGAGCGCCATAGTGCTGGCAACCCTGTCTCCACCCTACCGTGACTGTTCACACCACAGAGATCCATCTTGCTTAATGCACTCTTGGTGGATGAAAAAGCTTCTTCTTCTTTTTCTACTTCCATTATTCAAGCCTAGAAGGCGCGTGCAGAAGTGCACACATTCTAATCTAATCTAAGTTGCAAAAATAATATGTAACATAGGGGATTCACATTATATGCATTCCCATAAGTTCGTGCTTAAACATGTTGCATGTGAACCTACAACATAAAAACCCAAATCTCGAATGGACATACACCCGCAACTCTTGCCGTCCTTCCCTGAAACAGGGGTGACATTGACAAAGTGAACCATTTTCTACAGCATGGGTGGTCAGCCGCATACCAACCTATAAGTCAAGGAACATTAACAACAGATTACATTTTTTAAATCGATAAATAATAATTGTAATTTAAAAAAAAAACCCTTGTCCTGGCTGCCAATATTACAGATCAACCGACATTTCCTTCGTTTCTTACATCTAATCTAATCTAAGTTGCAAAGATATGTTAAATTGGAGATTCTAATTACATGCATTCTCACAAGCAGACACGTACAAGTTCGCGCTTGCATATGCCTCATGTGAACCTACAATATAAAAACCAAATCTCAAATGGACATACACCCTGCAACTCTTGCCGTCCTTCCCTGAAACAAGGGTGACATTGGCAAAGTGAACCATACTTACATACTTCTTTCGTTTCATCTTCAGTCATAATATTTTTCTTACAAGCATGACGGCACAGTACATCTTAGCTAAGACCACTTAAGGCCGATTTTCCCCAGATTTGGCGCGTGTTTTGACAGCTCCTCCTTGTCTTGACGCCGCGTCACTCTTCTCATTTTTACGCCGCGTCACCCCGCGTAATTGTCCTGCGGGATTTGCGCCGTTATAACGGCTCGTCCCAACGGAAATAACGATCGTTAGACGGAGCCGTAACGACGCTTAAAAGTGTGAATAAAAATCCCTAATGCGAAAATGCGAAATCTTCGACAGATCTATAATCTATCTATAATCTTCAAATAGCATAAATAAAATCAAATAGCGATTGTTAAGAAAAAATCTAAAATTATTACTTTACGTTGGTATGGATAAGGGCGGTTAGAGTAATGCGAAAGCCTGTAACTTCTTGCCTGCGTTTCCCCGAAGGGGTCGTATGTGGCGAGTTGAACGTATTTATTTTTACAGGTAAGGGGGCCGGCCTTACACCAATCACTTTCAGTTGAAGTGGGGGTTTCCCAGCTCCCGGGGGGCTGGTTCTCATTTCTTGTGGAGGCTGAGTAAGCCTTTGAGATCGAACCCTTGCTCTCGGCATGGAATGCAAGCATTCTATCAATTGAGCTATCGACCTTTTTACGAGCTTGATCGTCGTCGCTACAAAGCCAATTCTCAAGCAAGACCCAGTTGCTGTAAGGCTGGATGGACCTTTGGTGACCGGTCATTGGTAAAGGTTTTATGAATTTTTCAACCCAGCGGAGTGCAAATTTGAAAATATAAATGGTATATTTTTTGTGCTCCGCCGGGAATCGAACCCACAACCTTCACATTCAGAGTCCGCAGTGTTACCACTGAGCTACGGACCGGTTTAAAATTTAAGGTTCACTTCTGCCAATGTTACCACTGTTTTAAGGAAAGTCGGTAAGAGCTGCAGTACGTACTTATGTTCATTCGAGATTTAGGATAATCACACTTGCAACATAATATGAATATAAACACAAACTTACACGTGTCTGTTAGTGGACGTGCAATAAATATGAAACTTAATTGTTAATATACTTTGTAACTTACATTATGGGTTATAGTTTTTTTTATATTCGGATGTGTACTTCTATTTTTTGTACAAAAAGATCAAAGGGGAAAAAGTATATTTACAAAAAACCGTCCCCTCATTTTTAAGGGTTGGACGCACAAAGTAAAAGTTGTAGTAGTTATGTGTATAATAATTATCGATTTGTGGACATTATAATAATAATAATATAGAGGAAGGGTGGGAGCCCTTAAAATGAGGGGGAGAGAATTAGTGACTATGAGACACAGGGTTGGCAAACGAATTCATTTTAATCCCGCAAATCCCAGGATCTATTTAACAAAAATATTTTTTTCTTTATTACAATTACAAGAAGCATCTAAATCTAAGTTGCAAAGATATCTATCATTTGAGATTCAAATTCAATGCATTCCCACAAGCAGACACGCATAATTTCGCGCTCACGCATGTGGACCTACAATATAAAAACCCAATCTCAAATGAACATAAGCCCTGCAACTCTTGCCGACCTTCCCTGAAAAAGAGGTGACATTGGCAAAGTGAACCATTTTTTACAGTATGGGTGGTCAGCCTCATACCAACTTATAAGTCAAGGAATTCAAGCAATTAATTTCATCCAGTTATACAAACAAACAAACACTAAAAAATCTACAAAACATCTATACAAATGAAAATTTATTCTTGGCCTTAGCCGCCTACATTACAGATCAGCCGCCATTTTTTTCGGTCCTTACATAAGCATGGAAAGTGATAAATCAACAAAACTTAAATATTGAAAAATTAAGGACAAAGGCTATACTTGATATAATAATCTTAATTTAATAATGTAAAAATAAAAGACAAAGTTGTTCTTCAACAGTTGATTTACTCCCTCGAGCGCTTTCGGTGTCAACACACTATTATATAGACAACAACTATTGTCAAGCGAGTTTATTTTTTATTTCAAATGAAAAATGAATCTTCACCATATCAATACACTCACCCTTAAACTTTTTTTTCTCTCAATATAAAACACCGTCAAGGTACCAACTCAGGCTTCACAAGAAATTAGTAGCACCCCTCTCGAGAGCTGGGAAACCCTCACTTCAACTAAAGTGGTTGGCGCAAGGCCGGTCCCCTTGCCTTTAAAAGTAAATGGGTTCCACTCGACACGTACAATCTCTTTGGGAACAACGCGATAAGAAGTTATACTATAATATATTGCTAATAGCGATTTTATGGGATTATAAATGTATCGGGATTAGGAGCGCCATAGTGCTGGCAACCCTGTCTCCACCCTACCGTGACTGTTCACACCACAGAGATCCATCTTGCTTAATGCACTCTTGGTGGATGAAAAAGCTTCTTCTTCTTTTTCTACTTCCATTATTCAAGCCTAGAAGGCGCGTGCAGAAGTGCACACATTCTAATCTAATCTAAGTTGCAAAAATAATATGTAACATAGGGGATTCACATTATATGCATTCCCATAAGTTCGTGCTTAAACATGTTGCATGTGAACCTACAACATAAAAACCCAAATCTCGAATGGACATACACCCGCAACTCTTGCCGTCCTTCCCTGAAACAGGGGTGACATTGACAAAGTGAACCATTTTCTACAGCATGGGTGGTCAGCCGCATACCAACCTATAAGTCAAGGAACATTAACAACAGATTACATTTTTTAAATCGATAAATAATAATTGTAATTTAAAAAAAAAACCCTTGTCCTGGCTGCCAATATTACAGATCAACCGACATTTCCTTCGTTTCTTACATCTAATCTAATCTAAGTTGCAAAGATATGTTAAATTGGAGATTCTAATTACATGCATTCTCACAAGCAGACACGTACAAGTTCGCGCTTGCATATGCCTCATGTGAACCTACAATATAAAAACCAAATCTCAAATGGACATACACCCTGCAACTCTTGCCGTCCTTCCCTGAAACAAGGGTGACATTGGCAAAGTGAACCATACTTACATACTTCTTTCGTTTCATCTTCAGTCATAATATTTTTCTTACAAGCATGACGGCACAGTACATCTTAGCTAAGACCACTTAAGGCCGATTTTCCCCAGATTTGGCGCGTGTTTTGACAGCTCCTCCTTGTCTTGACGCCGCGTCACTCTTCTCATTTTTACGCCGCGTCACCCCGCGTAATTGTCCTGCGGGATTTGCGCCGTTATAACGGCTCGTCCCAACGGAAATAACGATCGTTAGACGGAGCCGTAACGACGCTTAAAAGTGTGAATAAAAATCCCTAATGCGAAAATGCGAAATCTTCGACAGATCTATAATCTATCTATAATCTTCAAATAGCATAAATAAAATCAAATAGCGATTGTTAAGAAAAAATCTAAAATTATTACTTTACGTTGGTATGGATAAGGGCGGTTAGAGTAATGCGAAAGCCTGTAACTTCTTGCCTGCGTTTCCCCGAAGGGGTCGTATGTGGCGAGTTGAACGTATTTATTTTTACAGGTAAGGGGGCCGGCCTTACACCAATCACTTTCAGTTGAAGTGGGGGTTTCCCAGCTCCCGGGGGGCTGGTTCTCATTTCTTGTGGAGGCTGAGTAAGCCTTTGAGATCGAACCCTTGCTCTCGGCATGGAATGCAAGCATTCTATCAATTGAGCTATCGACCTTTTTACGAGCTTGATCGTCGTCGCTACAAAGCCAATTCTCAAGCAAGACCCAGTTGCTGTAAGGCTGGATGGACCTTTGGTGACCGGTCATTGGTAAAGGTTTTATGAATTTTTCAACCCAGCGGAGTGCAAATTTGAAAATATAAATGGTATATTTTTTGTGCTCCGCCGGGAATCGAACCCACAACCTTCCCATTCAGAGTCCTAAGTGTTACCACTGAACTACGGACCAGTCGTATGGATGCGAAAATATGAGATCTTCGGCAGCTCAAATAGCGATTATTTAAAAAATAATCTAAGATTAATTCGATTTTGTAGGGTTTGTGTATTCACACAGTGAAAATTCATTTTTTTTAAATAAAGCTATTTTTAAATAAATAAAGAGATATTAAATATTATTGTGAAAATAAACTACGTTAAACAAAAAATAGCTTTATTTAAGATTAATTCTTTTACGCTGGTATGGAAGGGCGGTTAGAGTGATGCGAAAGCCTGCCGAATATCGGTAATATGTGTATGAAGACCTGCCAATCTAAAATGAACATATACCCTGCAACTCTTGCCGACTTTCCCTGGAACAGGGGTATCATTGCAAAAATGAACCATTTTCTACAGCATGGGTTATAGGTTGACCTTGATTATGATTGGTATGCGGCTGACCACCTATGCTATACAAATGGTTCACTTTGCCAACGTCACCACTGTTTCAGGGAAGGACGGCAAGATGTGCAAGCGCGAACTTTTACGTGTCTGGTTGTGAAAATGAATGTAATGTGAATCTCCAATGTAACATATCTTTGCAGCTTAGATTAGATTAGATTAGATGGGTGGCCAGCCGCATGCCAACCTATACGTCAAGGAACATTACAGAACAAATTACATTTTTAAAATAGACTAATAATAATATGTATGGACATCAAAACAAACACAAAATACAAAATACCAGATACAGCCAACATCACAGATCAACCGCCATTTATTTATATTCTTTCATTTCATCCGGAGTCATAAACTTCTTCAAACAAGCTCTCCTTTTATTGTGACTCTGGATATCCCATTCGTTATCTTCTCGACGTTTCCTTGGGGTCGTAACCAACGCCCTCATTGCATCAATAAGCCTTCACTTTTTTTGCGCATTTTAGGAAATATGCAGGTACAAACATGTGATAGATAATTATTTTATTCAGGGAATTTGTCGGTGCTATGGCCGCGGGGATCAAGTCAGGCTATTTGGAACCGGATAACGTTGGTTCGAATCTCGCGACGATAACTTCGACCCTGGTTCAACAGATGCCGTTGCATGCACACAAGCTTCTGCTTTCGCATGAAGACAACAGGGTGTCTATTCACGATAGGGGATAGAGAAGACTCATCTCGATTTTCCCCGAAAAAGGAATAAAGGTATTGTGCCTCACAATACCATTTATTGCTTTTTCTGGTAAATCCGAAATGAATCTACTCTATCCCCTATCGTGAATAGACACCCTGGCCAGGCAAAATAGGTTGGTGGATTGCATTCCTTTCCACAAATCTATTTAAAAAAAAGTTCTACATCAATAAATTTATGCCGGACTTAGAAGCGTGCTACGTATATCCTATTTATGATGAAATAAAGAACAATAAATGATGATATCAGTGATAAAATAAGAATAAAAAAGTGTTGAAATGGGGAACACTCATCCAGGAAGTGGCGGCAGCCAGGATGTGAAGCCAAGGAGGTCCAGGAGTCTCCCTACTTCTCCAGAAGTCAGAAGGTATGTGTGTTCGAATGTTTGTATGTACCCTGGCATATAGTAGTTGGTATGCGTATGGAAGGGTCTGGAATACGCGAGAGGTGTCCGCTTAGACACTATATAAATATATATTGCGGTGCAAATGCACCGCAATTGTGTGCGAGACCAGGGCTGGAAGGCGCATCACCACGGTAATTCTTACCTACCGAATACCGGTTATATTTGTATGAAGACCTGTCAATCCAAGATGGCCGCAAGTGAACAGCTGATTAGTCTTCATACAAATATTACCGATATTCGGTAGGTAAAGATTACCCTGAAAATGAATTAAACATTATCAGCAAAGGTAGGCATCCTCAGGAGCACCATTTTCGAATCAATTCCTTTGATCAAGGGATCAAAGGAATTCCACCCACAAAGATGCTCCTGCCGGTTCTGTCTTATGTTCATATTTACATTTTTGAAAAAATGCTGAATTGCCGCTCTTGGTTCTGTCCAACTCATTTTAAGTGTTGGCTTTGTAATATACAATTACCAGTTATTCCACAATAGGGATATACAAATATATTTGTGCATTTATATTATGTCCGTGAGCGAGATGTATACATAAATATAGCATAGCCCGAGGTGGATGGCGTGGGCGGACTAGATTATTCTCTTCGGGAAGGCGGTTCTGCATACTGCATTTCTCGGCCGGGTGTCCGCAGCGAAATATATCGATACCGTAAAGGTAAAACTGAATAAGTGGCGTATTAATCTGACATGAGTTTATCAGTTTTCTAAGAAATTCTGTGCGGGAGACTCCCTAGATTTCACAGACTATGACACTACAAAGCGCCAATAGGTACTCAAGCAAGACCCAGTTACTGTAAGGCTGGATGGACCTTTAATGGCCGGTCGCTGGTAAAGGTTTTATGATTTTTGTAACCCAGCGAAAAGCATATTTGAAAATATAAATGGTATTTTTGTGTGCTCAGCCGGGATTCAAATCCACGACCTTCTATTTACGCGTCCGAAGCGCTACCACTCGACTAAGAACCGGTTAATCGTCGCATAGTTAAAAACTTTTTGAATAATTTTGAACTAGTTAAAATGAATAAAGGAAGTCAGTGTTATACATGTGTCTTAAAGCCCACAAAACCTTTCGTTGAATATAATAAACCACTGTGCCTTTATTGCAACATTTGACATTAACTTTGGTAGTAAAACCGCATTTTGTGTCGTAAAATTTAAAAGTTGTTTATCTTATGTTGTCCGTTGTTTATCTGATGCGTCTCCACTTTTTTCTGTCCTTCCATACCTCTTTCATCTCTAAAATTAATCACTTTCTTCATACATATTCTGCTCATATTCTCACTCTGCAAGTTCCATTCTTTCGCAATCTCACCTCTTTGGTCTATCCATTCCGTCCTCGGCCTTCCCCTTTCACGCTTTCCTCTGACATTTCCTCCGTACACTTTCTTCGTAAGTCGTTCATCACCCATTCTTTCAAGATGTCCGAACCATCTCATTGTGTTTTTTGTACTTTTGTACTGTACTAACAGCGGGCGGCAGGATACAGTAACAGTCATCGTATCTAATCTAAGTTGCAAAGATATGTATCATTTGAGATTCATATTAAATGCATTCCCACAAGCAGACATGCATAATTTCGCGCTAACACATGCCGTATGTGGACCTACAATATAAAAACCCAATCTTAAATGAACATAAGCCCTGCAACTCTTGCCGACCTTCCCTGAAACAGGGGTGACATTGGCAAAGTGAACCATTTTCTATAGCGCGGATGGTCAGCGACATACCAACCCATAAGTCAAGGAACAAACACAACAAATTACATTTTTTAAATCAACAATGAATATAATATGTATGGACATCAAAACAAATACAGAATACAAAATTATATTTGTAAAACCCCTAGTCCTAGCCGCCAACATATCAGACTTCTTCTTAAATAAACATAAGCCCTGCACCTCTTGCCGACCTTCCCTGAAACAGGGCCGACATCGACTTTGTAGAGTTATAGTTTAACGTTATCGGTGGATAGTCAGCCCCGTACAATGCACTGCACACAAGATGTCTTAGATCTCAGGAATGGCGGTTGCGTGGGAGAACGACTTTCGCAAACTGTCATATGATTAATGCCAACAATACATACGTAATCAGCTCCTAAAGCCCGCAGCGCAACTGAGCTGCACATGAAGAGCAACTTCAACTTGTCGCCGATGGAGTCGCAGGTGACAGGTGGAATACATAATTTTCAGTAACTGTAACTCTGTCGCCATTCCGCTTGGGGTGGCCAGAGCCTCTGCAGAGCTGCCTCCATTTCTTCCTATCTTTACATACCTCTTTCAATCCATTCATATCCATCACCTTTTTCATGCATTTTCTTCTTTTACGCTCACTTTGTATATCCCATTATTTCACAATCTCCTCAATCTGATCACTCCATACTTTTCTCGGTCGTCCCTTTAGGTCCCAGTAAGGGGGAAAATTTGGTTATTTCTAATCTAATCTAAGTTGCAAAGGTATGTAACATTAAGGATTCACATGATATCCATTTTCACACACAGACACAGATAAGTTGGCGCTTAAACATGCCGCGTGTAGACTTACTATATAAAAACCCAAATTTCGAATGAACAAACTTTTGCCAACCTTCCCTGAAACAGGGGAGACATTGGCAAAGTGAACCACTTTCTACAACATGGGTGGTCAGCCTCATACCAACCAACACTTTGCCAGTATTTTGATTTTGGGTCTGAGGTCAACACCACAACGGGAAATTATTTCTGACATCCTTAGTGGGGATGGAACCCTAGCAATGAAGGTATTAAAATCAAGCTCTCTACACCTGAGCTATCGACCGTACCGATTGGTCGTCGCTACAAATCGCAAATTATGGTGTCCAGTCTTTGGTTAAGGTATGCGAATATTTTCACCCAGCGAAGAGCATATTTGAAAACACAAATAGTATTTTTGTGTGCTCCGCCGAGATTCGAACCCAAAGGTCTTCCATTTACGCGTCCGAAGCGTTACCACTTGACCACGGCCCGGTCAATCGTCGCATAGTCAAAAACTTTTTAAATAAACAGAGTTAGAATGAATAAAAGAAGTCAGTGTTTTTTTTTTACATTGGTCTAAAAGCGAACAAAAAATTGCTTTGAACAGAGAAAACCACTGTGCCTTTATTGCAAGATTTGACATTAACTTTGGTAATAAAACCGCATTTTGTGTCCTAAAGTTTAAGTTGTTTATCTTATGTTGTTACTTAAAATAATTCTCGGTTGTTTCCTTGAAAGTTCAATAGTCGAAGCGTCTACTTACATAGCATGCGAGAACCTTTTGGTTTGAACGCGACAAGTCAGTATTATTTAACGAAAAAAACAATCATTTTTCTTCAATTTAAAATAAATTAAAAAAATTATATAAAATAGCTTTAAAAACATGCATATATGTGAATATAAGATTGTCCTTTTTACCATTTTACTAAATTGTCTTTATTTTGTCTTTTTGTCCACAGACAAGCCAGCAGATCTGCCGCAGCCGCTGGTACTGCCATTCCTCTCCCGAGACGAGCCAGACCTCTGCCCCCAACTCCTGGTAAGTGGAGATGACCAGTTTATCATCAGGGGAGACCTCAAAAACTTTACTTCCCATTCAAGCTATCTCTGTCAGTGCTATGGTATATGATGATGAGTTGATGATTTCTTCATAGCGCCGTTTTGTGATGTAGTCACTCCAAGGGTGCTTGTGCATGTGATGCCGGAAATTTGCTTGTCTTCAGTGCATTCCGGAACTTTCCATGGTCCTCTAGCTCTCTCACATGATGTGGCAGGTGGTTCCATTCCATTCCAGTTGCAGGGTGTATGTCCATTTGAGATTTGGTTTTTATGTTGTAGGTTTACATGCGGCTTGTTTAAGCGCGAATTTATATGTGCCTGCTTGTGAAAATGTATATAACGTGAATCTTTAATGTTACATATATTTGCAACTTTGAAGTAGCTGTAAAAGAAGAAGAAGATGTGAAACAGACATGATACACAAAACGTTCAATGCACTTGAAGTGTAAACCTTCAATCCTTTGATGTCTTTTCATCTGCATTCAGCCGTGGCGTTTTATCAAAAGTGTATCGTAACTTAAACTCTCACCAGAGGCACTGCTTCAGCTCACATACATTTATTTTGTACATGCTGTGGTCGAGTTAATACTTGCCATGCAGTGTTCTTCAAACAGATGGCCCAGCAGCTATTTGAGATTTAACAACCTCACACATGAACATCTTGAGGCGCACTTGTGGTGTGCAACTTTTGCCACTTAGGGCTATTTATGGGTATGCCTTCAAACTGAGACGAGTCTTCTTCTTCCTTTGGTGCCACTTCTATCGATGATCGGCGATCATCATGGCTATTTGGACCTTAGATGCTGCGGCTCGAAACAGGGACTGTCGCAGGTTTTTCAGCCACGATGTCCTTCGGCGTCCCTGAGATCTTCCCCCCTCAATCTTACCCTGTATGATAAGATGAAGGAAACGATACTTCTCATTTCTAAAAATTGTGACCGAAGTACATAAGCTTTTTCTGCTTAATGTTAGGCAGGATCTCCTTTGTAGTGCGCATTCGTTGGAGGACTTCTTCATTGGTGACTCGATCGAGCCAGAGACGAGTACAAGTTCAGAAACCGCCTGCGTCGTGTCCTATAGACAATACTTTGAGTCTATATAAAGCCTTCTTTACAATTTTTCAAAAAACACAGACAGACCTCAAAACTATGAGAGCTTAGCTTTCCATGACTTATTCCTTTGTCAAACTGCCCGTTTATGGAATGATCTACCAGTATCTGTGTTCCCTTCCCAATTTAATCCGTTTTTATTAAAAAACAACATCAATCGCCACTTCCTTGCAGCGCCTCACGGCAGAAGCCACAATTTAAGCAACACCTTTGCAGCACCTTTCCAGGGTGACAGGAACCCCCAAACCTTTCAAGAAGTGGGGAGCCCCCTGCACAAGATTACCTACTTATAAAACCTTCATAACATAAAAAAAAACAAAAATGTAAACAAAATATCATAAAATACAATAAATTTTATGTCATAAAAACATTATTCTAAATTCAAAATGACTTACATTATTCCGAAACCGCCCTGGAACACACCATATACTTTACGCGAGTATATAAATAGTAATTTACATGTGTTAGCGCTAGCTCCCGGCTGCTTCTCCTATCTCGGCTTTCACATGGCACTTTTTTTTATTTTAAGTAATCCATTGGAAATATTTTTATACACACTTAGTTGTTTTATACAAAATAATGAAAAAAAATATTTCGTTTATTTCTGTGTATTTCATTTGATTTAAAAAAAACCTAAATTGTTAACATATTATGACTCGTACAAATTGTTTTGAGTATGTTCGGTAAAATTATTTTATTTAATAATAAAAAACTCAATAAGTTTATTCAGTTTTTTTTTTATTTAATTTGATTTGTTGTTAACACTTTTTTTGTTTTATGTCACTTTTCAACATTTCAAAAAACGTGTTTTAATTTACATTTACCCGCGAACTTTAAATTTACGAAATCAAGCGCGAAAGCACCACGCACTTGCTCGGCATGCCGACACCGACTGCTCACAAGGCGATCGAGATTATATTTAAGTACTTTCTCTTGCTCTGCGACTTTCTCTCACTGTGATTGGTTGGGGGCGTGTCTTAACGAGTGCGGAGTGTTGATGTCTCACATAGTGGGAGAGCTTTAATTTGTCATTCTCACACCACAGAGAGCTCGCTTACTTACTTTTTCAAGCTGATCACCGTAAACAATAATTGATATAGTCCCACTGGCCCTCTGGCCTGGAACCACCTGCCACATCATGTGAGAGAGCTAGAGGACCATGGAAAGTTCCGGAATGCACTGAAGACAAGCAAATTTCTGGCATCGTTTGCACCAGCGCCCTTGGAGTGACTACATCACGAAACGGCGCTATAAAGAAATCATCAACTCATCATCATCATCATCCCACTACGTATACAGAACCTAAGTCACTTGTTTGGCAAAAATACTAGATTTATTTTCCTTGTCACCGAAGATCTAATCTAATCTAATCTAATCTAATCTAAGCTGCAAAGATATATATCATTTAAGTTTTATATTAAATGCATTCCCACAAGCAGATATGTATAATTTCGCGCTAACACATGCCGCATGTGGACCTACAATATAAAAACCCAATCTCAAATGAACATAAGCCTTGCAACTCTTGCCGTCCTTCCCTGAAACAGAGGTGACATTGGCAAAGTGAACCAATTTTTACATTATGGGTGGTCAGCCGCATAACAACCTATAAGTCAAGGAACAGGGAACAGAAGATCATTCTTCGATTTCTCGCTCACACCAGAACTTGACTCATAGGTTGGTATGAGGCTGACCACCCATCCTTTTAAAAGATGGTTCACTTTGCCAATGTCACCCCTGTTTCAGGGAAGCTCGGCGAGAGTTGCAGGGCTGATGATCATTTCAGATTGGGTTTTTTTATATTGAAGGTGCACATGCGGCATGTGTGAGCGCGAAATTATGCATGTCTGCTTATGGGAATGCATTTAATATGAATCTCAAATGATACATATCTTTGCAACTCAGATTTAGATTAGATTAGATGAAATCGTACATGTATAGGTGCGTGTAGGTACTTTGATTTCATAGTTCGTAACAATATCAAATGTAAACTTAGTTCCTTCGCTCAGCCTTATTTTTTTTATCTTCCCAAAATTTGTGCGGCTATAACAAGACCATTTCATAAATACAATCTCTTCTTATCTTTGTCGAGTGAGTAAATGTTTACTTATAAACGTATTTTTTTAATTCTCTCGATTCTCATAATGTAAGAGATACCGAGTCAAGTGATTTTGAGACGACATGTTTAAAAGTGAACGATCGAAAAGTGTGATAGAAATAAATCGAATATCTGCATTCTAAAGTACAGTGATGGCGAGTGAAAAAAAACTAGAAATATTTAGGCAAGGCAAGAACAAGAGTCATAAAAGGAGAGCTTGTATGAAGAAGATTATGACTATGCATGAAATTAAAGAAGTATGTAAAGACAGAAAGAATTAGCGGTTGATCTGTAATGTTGGCGGCTAGGACTAGGGTTTTTAAAATTAGAATTTGAATTCTGCATGTGTTCCGATGTCCCTACATATTATTTGTTGTGATTTAAGGAATGTAACTTGTTGTGTATGCTCCTTGACTTCTAAGTTGGTATGCGGCTGACCACCCATGCTGTAGGAAAAGGTTCACTTTGCCAATGTCACCCCTGTTTCAGGGAAGGTCGGCAAGTGTTGCAGGGTGTATTTTGATTTGAGATTTGGGTTTTAATGTTGTAGGTTCATATGCGGTATGTACAAGCGCGAACTTGTATGTGTTTGCTTGTGAAAATGCATATAATGTGGTTGCCTAATGTTACATATCGTTGCAACTTAGATTAGACTAGATAGACAACCCGTTATTCCTTGACTTATAAGTTGGTATGAGGCTGACCAACCGTGCTGTAAAAAATCGTCGCCCCTGTTGCAGTGAAGACGACAAAAGTTAAAAAACTAAAACATAATACGAATTCTAATTTCAAAAACCCTAGTCCTAGCCGCCAACATTACAGATAACCGCCATTTCTTTCCGTCCTTATATACTTCTTTCATTTAATCCAGAGTCATAACCTTCTTCATACAAGCTCTCCTTGTATCATGACTCGGGATATCCCATTCAGTTTTACCTTAAATGTGTTAAATTTGATACTGCTGACCGTAACGAGGTTTTTAAACGAAATTCAGTGAATTAATAAAGTTGACGTGTTGTAAATCATGTACTACAACTATCAAATTTTGGTGCTAACCGCCATCTTGAAGACGTATTGGGATGTTCTTAAAGGCAAAGGTAAGCTTTCATCATAATCATCATCTCTTACTTAATCAGGACCACAGACCCTAGAAGTCTCAGGGCATCCTGCGCCACAATCCTGAGAGGCAAAAACTATTTACTTTGAGCATTTCATTTGATTCGAACACGAGCTCACGGCATGGAATGCAAGCACTCTACCAACTGAGCTATCGACCAGACTTCTGGATATCTGTGAACTAGAAAGAGGTTAACGAAAATAGACATAATAATGCTGTTTCAACTTACTAACTTAAATGTTCAAAAGTAAGAAAGAGAACCAAAACCTTTACAGTTGCATTTCCATCTGTACAAAAAAACTCGGGCGAATGTAAAAATGTTCCTAGAAAGTTGGTACTATAATCTGTAATCTATAATCTAAGTTGCATGGATATATTCATTTAAAGCTCTCAGATGTATGCCCACAAACCAACAAGTGTAGTTCGCGCTTACAAATGCTGAATGTGTACTTACAAATAAAATCCAAACCTCAAATGAACATAAGCCCCACAACTTTTGCCGACCTTCCCTGAAACAGGGGTGACATTGGCAAAGTGAACCATTTTTTACAGTATGGGTGGTCAGCCTCATACCAACCTATAAGTCAAGGAATATGAATGAATAATAAATTACATTAAAATATAAAAAAGAACAAAACCTTACAAAGAAATCTATACAAAAAAAGTCAAAAATTTCCTATGCAAAAAATGTAGCAAATGAATACACCAACATTAGAAATCAACATTGCAGATTAGCCGCCACTTCTTCCTGTCCTTGCATACTTCTTTCATTTCATCCAGAGTCATAATCTTTTTCATACAAGTCCTCCTTTTATTATGACTCTGGATATCCCAGTCATTCGCTATTTCAGAGATTTGATCCTTCCATACTTTTCTCGGTCTTCCTCTACCACGACATCCATCTATTCTAGCAACATATACTTTCTTCGTCAATCTTTCATCACTCATTCTCTCCAAATGCCCGAACCATCTTAACATACTTCTTTTAATCTTCACTTTCACACTTTCCCTTACACCACATTCTTCTCTTACAAAATCATTCCTCACCCTGTCACTTCGTTTTTTCCCAATCATACTTCTTAGATAGTCCATTTCTACTGTATGGACTTTACTAGTTTCCCTTTCACTCACCGTCCAGGCTTCACTTCCATACATCAAGGTTGGCACTAGTATACCACCGTGCACCGCCAATCTAACATTTTTTGAGAGATTTTGGTTCCTGGCGATGCAAGCGGTCGCACCCAGTACACACCTGCCTTTCATTATTCTTCTTTCAAATTCACCGGCCATTCTTCCATCTTTTTCAAACTTACTTCCCAAATATACAAACTCATTTACAACATCAACATTCATTCCATTAATTTTAAATTCATAATTCATATTTTCATCATCTCTTTCAAAAATCAAAACTTCCGTCTTTCTTGCATTCAACTTCAAATTATTACCTTTCAAAGCTTCGTTCAATCTAGACAGCATCATTTGCAATTCCACTGCTGAATCAGATACAAGGACTGCATCATCCGCATACAGTAGAACGCTTACTTTGCTCTCTCCTATCATTAATCCACAATCATCAAGTCTAGCATCTCGAACACACTTGTCCATGACTATGTTAAATAGCCATGGGCTCATCACACATCCTTGCCTTACACCCTTAAAAACTTCAAACCATTCACTATACTCACCATCAATACGAATGCAAGCCATACTATTCTCATAGTTCGCATGCACCGCATTGAGTAGAGCTCCATTCACTCCGTATGCTTTCAAAACATCCCACAACATACCTCTGTCCACTGAGTCAAAAGCCTTTTCCAGATCCACAAAGGCCGTGAATAGTTTCCCCCTCACCGACAATTGTTTTTCAACAAGTTGTCGTAGAGTGAAAATCTGATCAACACAGCCTCTACCGGCCATAAAGCCGGACTGTATATCGGAAACCCTTTTGCTAGTAGTCAGAATCACATTTTTTATAATCACCTTACAGAAGACTTTTCCTGGTATACTGAGTAGACTGATTGGTCTGAAGTTCTGACAGTCTTTTTTGTCCCCTTTACCTTTGTAAATGGGAACAATGACTGCCTTCCTCCAATCCATCGGTACTACTCCTGCATTCACACAAAGCTTACATAATTCAAACATCCAATCTATCACACATTCACCTCCTGCTTTCAACATTTCACCATTTATACCATCAAACCCAGCAGACTTCCCATTCTTCAGACGTGAAATAGACACTTTCATTTCTTCTTTCAAAATTTTCAATTCATTCTCTTCATCTGTCTGTTCATAAATTCTTCTTTCACCCTGGCCAAAAAATTCTTGAAAATAGTTCTTCCATCTCTTGCATACTTCTTCATTCTCCCATACCATCTCACCGGCAGCACTTTTGACTCCCGGAGTGGTCAATGCAGAAGATTTATTTCTATCCGCATTGATCCACCTCCAAAATTCCTTCTTACTGTCGGTGAAACTTTTGTTAATCCTTTCATCAATCTTTCTTTGTTCATTCATCTTGCTTTCATAAATTATAGTCTTTGCCATTTTCTTAGCTATCTTATATTCGTCTTCTAGCTTTCTATCATTTCTATCATTCAGCCAATTTTCATAACACTTTTTCTTAACTTTCACAGCTTCTTTCACTCTATCATTCCACCAGGCATCTCCTTTCAATTTTCCACCTTTCGTTACCCCACATACTTTTTTAGCACATTCAATCATTCCTTCCTTCAGATCTTTCCACATGCTTTCAATATCTTTTCCACACACATTCTTCTCAAGTTCATTTACACTTAAAATTTTGTGGAGCTCTGATACATACTTCTCTTTCACATTTTCTTCATTCAGCCTTTCTACTTTTATTCTAGTCATTCTTACTTGCTTCTTGCGTTTCTTCTTTCTTACTTCACCAAGCATTATTTTAGCACATAAGAGATAGTGATCACTGCCTATTTCAGGCCCGCGGTAGACACGGCTATCTCTTACGGCTCCTCTCAGTCTTTCATCCACACAGATGTAGTCAATGATTGTGCGACTTCCCACAATCTGCCTCGTGTACAGAATAATACGAATAATAATGGCTGCCGAACAAGTCCCAGCACAGCTAGAATTGACAGATATAGTGAAAGTTAAAATTAACGAATTTTTAAGGAAAAATATATTATTTTAAGACATTATGGCACATGTTATATTTGGGTGTAGAAAAACAAAATGTATTTGGACAAAATGGCCTGATTCCGTATGACTACACCGCTGCAACGTTTGACAGGACTGAGACAAATGTGGGCTATAGGCTATAGTATGTATCAATGCAGTAAGTTAGTTTCTGCTCTTCTACGTTATTACTCAATGGTATTTATATATATTTTTTTAAATTAGGTAATACACCTGTTGATAGTTGGAAGGTTGCCGATAGACTGAATTTGGATATTTGTATGATGAGTGGGCTAGCGCATTTCTAATTCTCAATGCTTCAGGGAAGGTCGGCAGGAGTTGCAGGGTGTATGTTCATTTGAGATTGGGTTTTTTTATATTGTAGGTCCACATGCGGCATGTGTAAGCGCGAAATTATGTGTGTCTGCTTGTGGGAATGCATTTAATATGAATCTCAAATGATACATATCTTTGTAGCTTAGATTTAGATTTAGATTTAGAAAGGATTGCTTTTATTAGGCCGTCTAGTTCTTATACATCGATGGGTATAATGATACCTATACACACATACATCAAAATGATGTTGATGATAATACAGAAACATCTAGGAGTATTCGTGTCTTGGAACATTGGACATTCTAGTGATTGTGTGTGTGTAAATGTTCTGGTGGTGGAATGATCCCGAAACTGCGAGAAATACCTCTCTGGTTCATTATAAAAGAGGTCGAAATGCTACGGAATAGAAGAGTCGCAAGAAAGCACTTCGCTGAGTAACACATATAACCAGTTACTGTCAAGTGGTAAAAAACATTGATAATTGTGAAAAATAAATTCTTTAAAAATAAATTCTGTCATTTTAATTTCATATAGAATACAGCTGAAAGCGTAACAATACAATATGTAGTCATATCACAAGAAGGCTTGACCTCTGACTTCAGCACAGCTGTTACTCTGGGAGAGAATGCCAAAGGACAAACGAGAAAGTGCAGCGCAGATGATACAAAACAATTTCTTACTGTTAATCTTCTATCGGATGAAAATAATGGCGGTTGATCTGGAATGGCAGTTTCAGAAACAGAAGCTTCAACACATAAAAGCGCCCTTGGGGTGGCTAGTGCCACTATACAAATCGGCCCTGTAAACAAATTGTCCAATTATTATTATTAATTGGCGGTGTATTAACTCCTTCTCCTCAATTCATTGTCTAATCTTATCTAATATAAACTAAGTTGCAAAGATATCATTACATGCATTTTAACAAGCAGACACGTATAAGTTCGCGCTTAAACATGCTGCGTGTGGACTTACAATATAAAACCCAATCTTAAATGAGCATACACCCTTCCACTCTTGCCGACCTTCCCTGGAACAGGGGTGATATTTGTAATGTAAAACCAATCTATAAGTCAAGGAACACACACAACCACCGAGGGTGTCAGAAATGATTTCCCGTTTCGATATTTATTTCAAACGCAAATGTAATACCGGCAAGGTTTACTCAGCCTGTAAAAGAAATGAGAACCACTCCCTTCGGGAGCTGGGAAACCCTACTTCATGCGACCGGGAGATCATTTTTGGCACCCTCGGTGGGATTCGAACCCGAGCTCGGCATGGAATGCAAGCACTCTAGCAGCTGAGCTATCGACCGGACTTTAATTCGGATTGTATTCTATAATCTAAAATCTATGTATAGGGATTACATTAATAAATTATGTTAGTAATGATGTATCCGTTGGTATTAGGTATATTCATAAAGTATCTGTTCCTGCTACAGAGACAGTCCTGCGGCATACAAAGCGTTTTCTTGCTATCTGCAATAATTGTTGACGCAACGATATCTGAATTACAACAGTGTAGGAACGTGTGATATTTGAAATATCTGTTACTTCGTAGGTGATACTCTCTATCTGTTATTTGGAAAATTTTAATCTGTATCTGTTACTTTATGTTTTATTTGATTTTGTACCTGTTACGTTGCATCTAATACTATTTCATGTTTAATTTGGTATGTCATACTTGACCAACGACTAATTACTGTCTTGAACAATAGTTTGATATGAGGCTGAACACCCATGCTGTAAAAAGTAAGTGTCCATGCCACTCCTGTACGAAGGGCGGAAAAAGTTGTAGGGATAAATTTATTTGTAGCTTCGGTTTTTATTTTGCAAATATACATGCAGCATGTAGAAGCGTTAATTTACACGTATCTGCTTGTGACAATACACTTTAAAACGTTAGTTAAATTTTGTTAGTTCACCTCATTCTCAGTCTCAGTTGCAAGGTGTATGTTCACGTGAGGTTTGATTTCTTTTGTAAGCACACATGCTGCATGTGTAAGCGCGAAATCACACGGGTCTGCTCTTGGGCATGTAATTAAATTTATATATATTGTTACGAACCTTGAAATCAAAGTACCTACGCGCACCTACACATGTACGATAGTGTGGGTAGAACCATTCAGGAGTAGTCCATGATGGTGGTAGTGCATAGAACGGCGTTCTGGTGTGAGCGAGAAATCAAAGAATGATCTGGAATATGCGAGAAAAATCTCTTTTGTACCTATATATAGGGACCGCAATGGTGCGGAGAGCAATAAGTCGCTCCAAGCATTTTGCCGTGAAGGACAATAAGCAGAAATTATCATTTATTGTAAATAGGGAACCAAACCGTGTAAAATAAATTATGTTAAAAAAAATGCAGTTTAATTTAAAAATAGCCCCAGGAAAATCGTAACGATATATTTGCAACTTAGATTAAAGATTAGGAATATCGTTAACTTTTCACATCACTACCTAAATATCTGCACACTGTCTGTCTCAATTCGCGTTCCCCTCTCCTTCTAACCATTGCAAAATCTCATTTATACGCGTGGGCGAAAAAGGGATAGACAACTCAGGTTTATACACACAATCCACTTTATTATAATACCAAGATAGCATTTGTTGGGTCAAAATTTAAACCGGTCGACTTGTTTCCTTTCTATTCTCGCCTACCTCTTTCAATGCATTAAGTCCATCACATTTTCTTTTTTTACATTCTCTCTGTCCCTATTTCTTATTCTTCAAAATTATCCCTACCTTTATAAAGCTATACCTTCCTTTACACTTTGTCAGTCTTTTATTTACAATTCTTTCTACATCGCCAAACCATCTTTTCACATTTTTCGTACCTTTACTTTCACATCCTCTGTAAACTTACATTTAATAATTTATTAATCTCTTAGTTTTTCCTGTCATACTTCTCAAGTGCACCATTTCAATCGTGCATGCCTTACTCAACTCCCTATCACTCACAGTTCATGCCTCACATCCATACATCAATGTCGGTAACAATTTGCCAATGTGTACATGGATGTTTTATTTGCTGTGAGCGCCGTTTTCTTGAGAATTACAACTCAAGAGCCCCCTGCGAAGTTGGTTGTCGCTTTAGAGAGCGCCAATTCTCAAGCAAGATCCAGTTGCTGTAAGGTGTATTTTTTTTGCTCCGCCGGGATTTGAACCCTTGACCTTTCATTTACGAGTCCGAAGTGTTACTACTATACGACGTGTATAATATTCTTATATCCTCGCATAGAGTATATAGAGGTGGTAAGAACCCAATCTTACAGCTGTCACTTGTAAATTGATATTCAAAAGCTCCATACATGTCGTTTAATTTAATTCAATTTGTGATTGTTAAAAAATGACTATCAATAGAAAAAAGTACTTCCTCTAACCTTGATTGTTAAATTTTAAAATAAACAAAATAATATATTTTTTATGGTCTGTGTATTAACACTGTGAAAATTCATTGTTAATCTTTTTTTTATATAAAACAGAATAAAGTAATACTTTTTTTATGAATCATTATTTTTATTTCACTCGTTTATTTTTATAATTACTTAGACTGAAGACGTTTTAAAATTTATTTATTAAAATAAACGAGTGAAATAAAAACAGTGTTTCATAAAAAAGTATTAGATACTTTATTCTGTAAAGTTGTATTTAAAAAAGAAAATAATAAATAATCGTCCCACAGGATCGAGGACTCTAGTTCCTAAAATGCAATTATTGATAACCTACTTTGAATTGAATTGAAATTATAATAAAATCGTTTAACTTTTAACATATATATATATATATATATATTTATATATATATATACTGTATTCGCGACGATTCGTTGGTATCGTTAACAACGAGAGAAATCTACTCTAATCTAATCTAAGTTACAAAGATATGTAACATTGGGGATTCACATTACATTATGCATTCTCACAAGTAGATGCGTACAAGTTCGCGCTTGCACATGCCACATGTGAACCTACAACTACAACATAAAATGAAACCTCAAATGGACATACACCCTGCAACTCCTGCTGACCTTTCCTGAAACGTGGATGACATTGACAAAGTGAAACATTTTCTACAGCATGGGTGGTCAGCCGCATACCAACTTATAAGTCAAGGGCAGAAATAAAAATCAAAATATGTGATATATGTTTATCGAGTAATGTGTATGTGAATCAAGTGTAAGCTTTCAATGTTAGTAAAACAATCATGATAATACACTTTTATTCAAGCGTAGTCACGCGGGAGGTGCAATACGTGACCATCCATATGAAATGACCAATGAACAGACCGGTCCGTAGGTGTAAACATTTCGGACTTGTAAATGGAAGGTTGTGGGTTCGAATTCCGGTGGAGCACAAAAAATATACCATTTATATTTTCAAATATGTTCATCGCTGGGTTAAAATAATCATATACCTTTACCGGTCACCTGAGGTCCATCCAGCCTTACATCAACTGGATCTTGCTTTAGGATTGGCGCTTTCTATAACGACGACCAAGCTCGCAGAGGACTCTTGAAGTGTGATTCCCACAAAAACAGCGCTCACCAAATAAATCATCCTGATAATTATTATTATTATTAAATACCACAGAAATTATGCATCAGTGCAACTTAGATTATAGGGTTGTTGTATTATCAGCGCCCTTTTTCGGAATTTCCCGCGCGAATGGAACGCAGTTCACGTTCCACGTTCAAAATTCAAACATTGTTCCAAATTCGAACATAAATGCGCGCCAAAGTAAACACAAAACACGTTGTGTAGCTGAAGTGCAACACACAACGCAGCTTTAGGTGTCCACTCATTGTAAGTCACTAATCTAAATAAATATCAGACGCGTGCAATGGGTAGAGTCAGACATTTCAGAATAATTATTTTGAGATAACTTGACTTAAAGGTTGGTATGAGGCTGACCACCCATACTGTAAAAAATGGTCCACTTTGCCAATGGCTCCCCTGTTTCAGGGAAGGTCGGCAAGAGTTGCAGCGTGTATGTTCATTGAGATTGGGTTTTTATATTGTTAGCCCATATCGGCATGCTGGAGCGTGAACTTGTCTGCTTGGGAAAATGCATATAATCTGAATCCTTCATGTTACATATCTTTGCAACTTAGATTAGATTAGTTCGTTTCTCCTCGCGTCTGGTATAGTGTCTACACCGCATTATTATCATAAGTCTTACAGGATATGAATCATCAATATTGATTCGACCTTGATTATTTCAGGTGGAGGAGGAAGTGGCAAAGCAGCATCAGCCAGCTCCAGCCGCTCCAGCAGTCCTGGAGGAAACTCCAGGTCCTCAAACCTGCAGTGCACTCCTCAGAACCAAGGAAACCAACATGGGTAAGTCCACTGAGGCCAGCTAGGTCATGTGCCAGTTTGTTGGAACTGCCCAAAAGACAGTCATGCACAGTCTTCGGGAACCGCTCTTTCTGTGCTGCTGGGCCAGCGGCATGGAATGCTCTCCCAGAGAGGCTGAGAGTCCAGGAAGATGAGACAGCCTTGAGGAAGATGCTTAAATCATTTATATTTTCCCGCTAGAGCCCACACGCGCCTTTGTAGTGATATAAATCTAAAAAAGGCGTAGATAAATTTAGTTTATTATTATTATTTATTGAGGGGAAATTCCCGGTCTCAACCACCTAAGCGTTTCCACACTTTTAATTAGAAATTAGAACTTCCTGTGCCTCTTCAGTGACAGTGTGCAATTGGCACCTTCAATTCTGCTTTACGAAGGAAGGATCTTGTGTTTCTACCAAACCACTGTCTCAGGTTCTTTAACCAGAATGTTCTTCTTCGACCTGGAACCCGTCGTTCCTCAATTATTCCTTGTGTGATGAGACGGAGGAGCTAATATATGTCATTTTGTATTATGTGACTGAAGTATACTGTTTTTTGCCTTTGGCGGATATCAGGAGTTCGACTCTGGAAAAGATCCTCGACATTTGTTATTAATAATAGAATTAGATAAAAGACAATCAAACACCTATAGCTGAAGGTAGCTCTCTTATAAGCTCTTACTGATTTCATAATATGAAGGTCATTAAAAACTCAAAACGCATGAAATGAAATATATTGCTTGTAGCACTCCCAAGTTTAATCTAAATTATGTATTGTTTGTGTTTCCAGGTCACGTCCAAATTCTTCTCTGATTGCTCCAGGCAGTAAAATCCCCGCCAGTCCCTACTCCACCCAGCTGGCTTCTCCCGGAGCCCCAACACCCCCTCCTCATCAAACGCAACCACAAACCAAGCACTCCATGCTAGACAAGCTGAAGCTCTTCAAGGACAAGTCTTCAGACAGGCACAGAAACAGCCCAGCCATCTCCAAGCGAACCAGTTCATCCAGTGGCTTCTCATCAGCCAAGAGTGAAAGATCTGACTCCAGTCTGAGCTTGAACGAAGCCCACACCAATCAACATATCAAAACCCCAAACAATATCAATTACAAACAGCCTCAGAGTGAAGTGAACACGATGACCAACAAGACTGAACAAAAGATATCAAGCAAGAGCTTAAAATCTAAGTTAGCAACGTCCAAGCCACAAAAAGAAGCAAACGTGAACCAGAAACAACCGAAACCTGAAAAAGCATCGAAAAATAGTCCGAAATTGCAGCAGAAAGAAGTTAAAACTGTTCCAGTGGTTAAAACTGTGAATAGTAAAGGTGTGCAAGTTGTAGATGATGCTTTGAAAAGTTCTGCTGTCAATAAGTTACCAGTGAAACCACAAGACACAAAAATATCAAGGTTGTCTGGGTCACAGATGAAACTGACTCTGTCACAGGATCCTAGAATAGCTCCAGAACAGAACAAGTTGTCACCTGTAGAATGTAAGACTGTGCCAGTTAGTAATATACAGCAACCAAAAGTGGTTCAAAATAATGTGATTCCAAATTCTAACTCAAATACATCGTTTGCTTCAAACCCCAACATGGCGCAGGGTCAAAATTCAACAGGAATTCCAAAACCAACGGCTGCTGTCAAAGGCACGTCGAAGATTCCTAAAGATGATAAAGCTAATTTGAATGTAACTAAGTCTTCCAATAGTGCTACACAAATGAGTACAAGCCAAAGCAATTCAACTTTGATGACCAATTCAGTCAATTCTAACAACGCGTTGCCTTTCAACAGAGAATTGTCCAGTTTAACAAAGGAAAATTGTCAAAAACAAACACTTATTGTTTCGCCGATGCCAAATAATGCTAACATTGAAACAGCTTCAGCCATCACAGCAAACCCCAACTTGTCTTCCCAAATGTCGGAGAGCTCAAACTCAAATTCAACGCACAGTGCTTCGACGGGTCAAAATTCAAATTCAAGTGAAGGCAGCGTCATATACAGGCCCTCCAGTGAGTCTGGCTCAGAGATGTCCAAAGCTAGACACACCCCAGTCATCCCAAACAGGAAAATTGACACAAACCAATTCATAACTGAACCAGACAAGCTGTACAAAAACGAAAATGGAGTTGAGATGCGCGCGACTAAAGAAAGGAAAACAAATAAAGACTCGTTTGAAAGAATCCCTGAAATGCTGAGGGTTTCTGACACTACAAATCATGGAAGGGACAACTCTTTAGGGGATGAAGAGAATCCATCAATGAATGTGCTACCGATGAGACCGTTGCTTCGAGGGTACAACAGCCATCTCACTCTGCCAGCCAGGACTTCGAATCCAATATCAGCAAAGAACCTGCAACCTCAAGGGTATTCAAATACGGTCAAAGCGAATTTCGGCCGTGAGAATCTGGTCAATGGTTACAATTTAAATAGAAACGGACAGTATGTGACTGGTTACATGTCTTCGGAGTACTGTGATTTGGATATTGCTGCCGGTTACATGTCTGAAGGTGACTGCTTGAGGAGGTTGGGCGCTGGAGACAGAGGGAGAGATCTGGAGAAGGAGAGGATGAAGATGAGGCAGGTGGGAGATGGCTTGGATGGGTACATGTCGGAAGGTGGGGCCAGCTTGTACGGAAGAAAGATGCAGTATGCAGCTTACCAGCCTTCTCTTCAGCAGTTCGATGAAAGGTAAGATTTCAAGTTATTATTACGAACTTATGAGCCCGAAGACAAAACTAAAACTTAATACAAAATTCTAATTTAAAAAAACCCTAGTCCTAGCCGCCAACATTACAAATCAACCGCGATTTCTTTCTGTCCTTACATACTTCTTTCATTTCATACAGAGTCATAACCTTCTTCATACAAGCTCTCCTTTTATCATGACTCTGGATATTCCATTCATTTGCTATTTCAGATATTTGGTCTAGCCATACCTTTCTCAGATCATAACAGATCAACCGCCATTTCTTTTGTCCTTAAATACTTCTTTCATTTCATCCAGAGTCTTATGCAAAGGCGGTATTCTGTCTTGCATTTCTAAGTGATATTTCAACATTTATAAAATTCACCGGCCTACAAATCACCTTAATGGTGGTCGTATATCAAATAAGACTCTACTAGATGGAAGACAGAAACTTCTGGATGGATTTCTAGTGAGATTGAACACAGGCAGACTGGAGGGGTGGGATATGCAGTGCGGTAACAAACAAACAACGTTTTTTTTCTGCTACTAAGCTACACATATAGTGTAACTTCTTGCCTGCATTACCCCCGAAGGGGTCGCATGTGGTGATTCGGGACCTATTTACTTTTACGGGTAAGGGAAACGGCCTCACACCAACCACTTTCAGTTAAAGTTGGGGTTTTCCCAGCTCCCGGGGGGCTGGTTCTCATTTCTTATGAAGGCTGAGTAAACCTTGAGATCGAACCCTTGCTCTCGGAAAGGAATGTAAGTATTTTGCCAATTGAGCTATCGACCTTTTTACGAGCTTGGTATTCGTCGCTACAAAGCGCCAATTCTCAAGCAAGACCCAGTTGCTGTAAGTCTGGATGGACCTTTTGTCACTAGTCTTTGGTAAAGTTATATGAATTTTTCACCCAGCGAAGAGTATATTTGAAAATATAAATGTTATATTTTTTGCGCTCCGCCGGGATTCAAACCCACAACGTTCCATCCACGAAGCGTTAACCACTAGACTGCGGACCGGTCAAATAATATGTCCCTTATTCAGTTTAACCTTTAAGGTACTGATACACCAAGCTGTAACTTAACACGGCCAGGTTTATAGGTCGTAGGCTAACTGTTATTTTGTTATTGGTTCTAAAGACTCTATTTACATAGACCTGTGACGTTTGCACTCCGAGAAAAAATCTAATTTAGAATTTTATTCCGGGTCTTTTTTCAAGAACGCCACTGTTTAAAGAAAGGGAACATTAGTTGGAGAAAGAAGAAGTAGTGCAAGCAAAAACTCAAATCATGTGTCACCCTTTGTGACCAGGAAGATTTGTCATTTAAGTCTTTAGAATCAAGGGTGGCAATCTAGGATTTTTCACGAGCTTGAAGCTTAGTGGCGTTAACGCAACTGAGCTACACATGTAGTGAATCTTCTTGGCTGCGTTATCGCTGAAGGGGTCGCAATCGCTTTATTCGGGATTTATTTTTACAGTTAAGGGTGTCAGCCTCACGCCAACCACTTCACATGAAGTGGAGGTTTCCCAACTTTCCGAGAGGGCTGGTTCTTATTTCTTATATTATGAATCCTTCATATAATACATCTTTGCAACATAGATTATAGTGTTACGTTTTCTGCTGGATTATCTTTTTAATTAAAATGCCATAATTTATTTTTACAGAATTTAACTGTTTGTAGGCGTCACTTAGCGAATTGCTCTCTTGCGGCTCTGCTCTCCGTACCATTTTGATCTCTTTTATAATGAACCAGAGGGGTCCTTCTCGCATTTACTAGATCATTCCACCACCAGAACGTTATGTACACACACTCAAACACTAGAACGTCATTCCAATGCACGACTACACCTAGATGATTCTATAGTACGTGCATAGGTGTACGTAGTCATTTTGATTTCATAGTCTGTCATATTATGATGTATGCGTGTATAAGCGCACGTATTTCAAGTTCGCGACAATAGATATATGTATAGATTAAAGGGGTATTAATCTTCACACTGTAGGTATATTTGTGAAAAAACACCTTAAAATGGCTCTATTTTTTTTCCGTTTTGTTAGTTTTCCATTCATCTTCCTAGTCTTATCCTCGTATAGCTTTTCTTTGATCCCATGTCTCCTCCACGAACTTTGATCATTCTCTATCCCAGCGCCACCCTCCCACATGCTATATACCCTCTTTTTTAATCTAGGATGCATTACACCAGCCCTCTGTCTATATCAGGACGGATGCAATACGTGTCAGCCATTGACTTTGGACTAGAAATTATTTCAACGAAAATACTCCCTCCTCTCGTCACAACAAGGGCAACTCGTAGAACGGCTCACATTCAACCATTTGCAGTCGATATCAAAACTATGAGAACTTGGTGTTTTCACGACTCATTCCTCTGCCAAACTGCCCGCTTATAGAATGAGTTACCGGTATCTGTGTTTCCATCCCAATTAAGCCTTGCCCATTTCAAATCCAATATCAATCGCCATTTCCTCTCAGTGTCTCAAAACAAAGCAATGACACACACACCACAGCACTGCGCAGCTAACGACCCTGCAACCGGACATGGACAACTGCCACATCACCAACACCTCTGCGGCACTATAACAAGTGTCATAGACCCTTAGAGTCTCTCGAATCTAGGGAGTCTCCCGCATAGGGAGACTCCCTTTCTTAAAAAAAAAAAAACATTATACATCTGTTTTAAACTTACTTACGAAAATGGTCATTAGTAAGAAAGAGAACAAAAATCTTCACATTTGCATTTCCATGAGTACAAAAAAACTCGCGCGAATGTAAAAATGTTCCTAGAAAGTTGGTACTATTGCGAATAATAATGGCTGCCAGTTGATAACACGCGTTATAAATGACGAATTTTAAAGTGAAAATGCATAATTTTACGATATTATGGCATGTGTTATAATTGGGTGTCGAAACACAATAAATATTAACGCGAGTGCTAGTTTGTGCCATCAGCCGCAGCCGAATGTCACAATAGACAGCAAGAATGTTACAAATACTAATTACGTGCAGTGGCATACAATACTTTTTCTACGACCATGAAATAAATAACAAAATAGTAAATAATAGTCATTATAATGTTCACTTTGCCAATGTCACCCCTGTTTCAGGGAATGTCGGCAAGAGTTGCAGGGCTTATGTTCATTTGAGGTTTAGATTTTATTTGTAAGTACATAATCAGCATTTGTAAGCGCGAACTACACGTGTTTGTTTGTGGGCATACATCTGAGAGCTTTGAATGAATATATCCTTGCAACTTAGATTATAGATTATATTATAGATAGATAATGTACTCGTCCATTTGAAGTAATTAAAACCTTACCTTTGTCAAACCGTGTACTTTATCATTCCCTTCGATTATCTAATCTTATCTAAGTTGCAAAGATATATTACATTTTAAATTTATGCCCACAAGCAGACACATATAAGGTCGCGCTTATACATGCCGCATATAAGGATAAACATTCAAACCTAAAACTCAAATAAACATAAGCCTTGCAACTACTGAAGCAGGGGTGTCATTGGCAAAGTGAGCCAAGTTTGTACAGCATAGGTGGTCAACCTCATACCGACGTTATTTTTTGCGGTGCAAATATCTCGCATTATTTTCCTTTCAAGCCTTCTGCTTTCCTTCGAAAAAAGGAAGGCTACAATTTGAAGTATTTTGATAAATAAATTTGATGTTTTTTTACACTATTGACAATTTTTATTTGACTCTTCACATAAAATATATTTATTTTCATTTGAAAAAGGATTGAACGTAATGACCATTACGCAACGGGCGGTGGAAATGTATAGGATTGTGATTCCGTAAGCCGTTTTGTATTTAGTAAATTACCAAATGGGAGTAGAAAAAATGGATTTGGACAACACGGCCTTATTTCGTATGACTGAGATTATAGATTATAGATCACATCCATCTTAATTAGAGACCTATCACAAAATGTCGAATTATACAAACCTACCACAATCTTTCGAATTATGCCTACCTACCACAATCTTTCGAATTATGCCTACCTACCACAATCTTTCGAATTATGCCTACCTACCACAATCTTTCGAATTATGCCCACCTACCACAATCTTTCGTATTATGCCTACCTACCACAATCTTTTGAATTATGCCTACCTACCACAATCTCTCGAATTCGAAGCGCATTGCATACAAATACACGTATTACATACAAAATATACACGTATTTTGTACAAATACAGTATGAGCCATTACGTTTAAACTCAAACCATGACGTAGATAACAAAAAATTTGAAACTTTACCTGCGCCTCTTGTGAACGTTTTAGTTTTAATATATTTTTCGTATTTTGCAGGGGATGAATTTAAACGTTATGCTGTATACTTGGGTGGGGGAGTTCAGAGGAACCCATTGTATGGGGAGCATTGAGTAATAACATAGAGGAGCAGAAACTAACTTACTGCATTGATACATACTATCTACCACTTTGGTCTCAGTCCTGTAAAACGTTGCAAACGCAACTAAGCCACACACATAGTGTAACTTCTTGCCGCGTTATCCCCAGAGGAGTCGCATGTGGCGAGTTGAACCTATTTATTTTTAGAGGGGGCCGGCCTTACGCCAACCACTTCAGTTGAAAAAAGTGGGGGTTTCCCAGCTCCCGAGGGGCTGGTACTCTTGTGAAGGCTGAGTAAACCTCGCCGGTATTTTATTTGGGGTTTGAAATAAACACCGAAACGGGAAATCATTTCTGACACCCTCGGTGGGATTCGAACCCTAGCTCACGGCATGGAATGCAAGCACTCTACCAACTGAGCTATCGACCGGACTCACAACACATACATGGACTCACAAATAATGCCTTTTTTTCTTTAAAATCCGTGAATTTTATCGATCACAAGATTTATACCGCATGCGTCTATGTTCGGACTGCTCCTGGCATAGTACCTACGCACGCGGCAATGCTGCCACCTTTCTAAAAACATTTTTACATTCTCCCGAGTTTTTTTGTACACATGGAAATGCAACTGTGAAGTTCTTTGTTCTCTTTCTTACTAATGACCATTTTCGTAAGTAAGCTGAAACAGATATATAATGTCTATGTTCGTTGAAATAATTTCTAGTCCAGAGATATTACAAGTCGTTGGGGTGGAGAGTTCAGAGGAACCCATTGTATGGGGGGACTTTGTGTGTGTGTGTTGGTGTAAGAGTGCAGTGTACGTATGTGAACCCTCTCCCTCTTGGTGTCAGTGTGTGGGTGTAGCTTGAACCGAACGAGTGAAAGAATGTGCGTACTTGTTGAATATAGGTGTTAAAAAAATCGATAAAAATACTAATGTCATGGTCCTGTACCATTTATATTACCAAATTTGTACCAGATCGGTCATCAAAGATCCATCCAGCATACAGTAACTGGGTCTTGCTTGAGTATTGGTGCTTTGTAGCGGCAACCAAGCTCGTAAAAAGTTCGGTCGATAGCTCAGTCTGTAAAATGCTTGCATTCCATGCCGAGAGCAAGGGTTCGATCCCCTCCAAGGGTGTCAGAAATGATTTCCCGTTTCGGCGTCTATTTCAAACCTAAAATAAATACCGGCAACGTGTACTCAGCTTTACCAAGAAATGAGAACCAGCCCTCCCGGAAGCTTTAACTGACTTTAACTGACTCACTTTAACTGAGAGTGACTGGTGTGATGTCGGTCCCCTTACCCGTAAAAATCAATAGGTCCCGGATCGCCACATGCGACCCCTTCGGGGATAACGAAATCAAGAAGTTACACTATATGTGTAGCTTAGTTTCGATGCGTTGCGTTGAGATCCGATATTTGAAGGATGACGGATGTTTCACTTAGCCAATGTCGACCCTGTTTCAGGGAAGGTCGGCAAGAGTTGTAGGGCTTATGTTCATTTTCGATTGGGTTTTTATATTGTAGGTCCACATGCGGCATGTGTTAGCGCGAATTTATAGGTACATGTCTGCTTGTGGGAATGCGTGTAATATCAATCTTAAATGATATTTATATCTTTGCAGCTTAGATTTAGATTAGATTAGATTTTAGACGTCATCCACTTTTTTTGTTTCGACTCCATTCATAGGCAGCTCTTGCGGAATGGCTCCTTTCCCACAGTCAGTAGTCATACTCACACAAGGGTGAGTGGAACATAACCTAACATTTGCAAACGCTGCCAACTTCACAGCTATCCTGCGTATCACAGACACAAAAAAACAGCGAGCAGACGTTAAAGAAATATGTCAAATAAACAATTATTAAACACCAGTAATTAGATGTGAACATAAAATGTAAGAAACGGGTGAGAAACGGTTAAAATTGTGTGAGAAAAGTGGTGAAAATGGGTGAGACTTTGGTGGAAAGGTGTGGAGGCGATCGATAGAAGTCTTGGCACCGAGTTTTCTCTTTTTTTGTGAAAAATGTGTCAAAATAAAATAAAGGGATGCTGAAAGAAAAGTATGTTTTTTGATGTGCAAAAAAATCTCAAATAAAAAAAACGGAATGTTTTTAGTTTTCTAATTGTTCTTTTCAAAAGAACAATGTAAAATAGATACTTGGATTATTAAAAAAAAACATTATTGATATTCATTTTTTACTAGAAAATAATAATAAACAATTTTTAATTCACTTTCCTTCAATAAATTAAAAATCAATAATAAAAGTCATGTGTTTATTTTCGATTTTCAAATAACAATAATACGAGTATTATTGTGCGCTATGACATATTTTACAAAATATTTGAGGTAAATAATTATTGTTTTTTTTTTTTTTTTTCGTTCGCTTGTGGATAAAAATGATAATAACAATAATAAAACATTTAAAATGCCTTCGCTTGTGTCTTAAATAATAATGATAATAACAAATTAAAACTGCAGCTTTTTTAGCTTTTTGGCTTTTTAAAAATCAAAGATAAGTAAATTGTAATAATGGTATTTTTAACTCCCTCGCTGGCACTCCCTCGTCTTCCTAGAAGCTTTTTAAAATAATAAATACAATAAAAAATAATAACAATAAAAATTTAACAAAATCCTAGCTGTTGATGTTGTTAAATTGAATTATAATACTTATTGTAAGTAAGTGATAAAAAAAAACCTAGTCATCTTGTTTTAAAATTTTAAATAACAAAGTTAAAAGTCATTCGTAACCTATTTATTTTTCACAAGGACTGTCTACAATAAAAGTGAAAGAAGAAAGTTTCTATTGAAAAGGTATATGGTGTTTTTGCACATATTTTACCTATTTTTTTTAATAGATGAATACATTCTGTGCGTAGGTACTTGTACGTGCGTATTTGTTATTAAATAAAAAAATTGTTTTAATATTTATTTTTGTGAACAAAATTGCATATATAGGTATACCTGAATTGCGGTCGTTAGACAAAATATATAAAATAGACATAGAATTAATAAACGGATTGAACTTGACTTATAGGTTGGTATGAGGCTGACCACCCATACTGTAAAAAATGGTTCACTTTTCCAATGTCACCCCTGTTTCAGGGAAGGTCGGCAAGAGTTGCAGGGCTTATGTTCATTTGAGATTGGGTTTTATATTGTAGGTCCACATGCAGCATGTGCTAGCGCGATATTGTTTATGTCTGCTTGTGGGAATGCCTTTAACATTAATGTTAAATGATATTATATCTTTGCAGCTTAGATTTATAAATTAGATTTTAGTACGAAAAGTGGTGTAGAAAAAACGGGCTTCATAACGTTTCGTCGGAGTCGTATCTGACGTCATCGGGAAAGTTTGTCTCTTCTGTCATGTGCGTTGAAAAAATGACTCAATTTGAAACATAATTTTCACCTTTGTATCATCATTTTCAATTTTTTGTGCCCACCCTTTGTTGTCTGCTAATGCATCTATGGACTACACGCCCCTGCCATGAATATTAAGTTTTTTTCGTATGCAGGTGGAGAGTTGAATCATTCCGCGAAATTTATTCTAAAAAGCAACCCCTTCTAATATTGAATTTATAAACCGATAGATATGTATGGAACAGGGGACGTGAAAATAAATCGACGACATTTTGGGGTTTCCAATGACAAATAATAATATAGGGTCCGGTCGATAGCTCAGTTCGTAGAACGCTTGCGTTCAAAGCCAAGGTGCTATAGGGTTTGATCCACAGTAAGGGTGTAAGAAATGATTTTCCGTTTCTATGTTCTTTAATCTATAATCTAAGTTGCAAATATATATTCATTTAAAGCTCTCAAATGTATGCCCGCCAACAAACACGTGTAGTTCGCGCTTACAAATGCTGAATGTGTACTTACAATTGAAATCCAAACCTCAAATGAACATAAGCCCTACAACTTTTGCCGACCTTCCCTGACACATTGGCTAAGTGAACCATTTTTTATAGTGTGGGTTGTCAGCCTCATACCAACCTATAAGTCAAGGTATGTTCATTTCCATAATCTAAGTTGCAAAGACATTTTAACATAATTGATATTAAATGCGCACGCGCAAGATTGCGCTTACAAATGCTGCATGTGTACTTACAAATTAAAATTCAAACCTCAAATGAACATAGCCCCACCAACTTTTGCAGACCTTCCTGAAACAGGGGTGACATTAGCACAGTGAAACATTTTTTACATTGTTATAATTTTACTGTGTTCTCTTTTAATTAAACTGAAATTACTTATTTTAACATAATTTATTTTACACGGTTTGGTTAACAATTAAAAACCATCGACAATCACTGCTTATTTGTTTTCACGGCAAAATGCTTGAAGCGACTAATCCACTCTCCGCACCATTGCAGTCCCTATATATAGGTACAAAAGAGACCTTTCTTGCGTAGTCCAGATCATCCGATCTTTCGCTCATACCAGACCGCCGTTCTACTATCGTACATGTATAGGTTGGTCAGCCTCATGGACAGAAAAAGTGGAGACACATCTGTGCTTGCCACTAAAATTACTTTCTCTTTTAGGGTCATAATTTCGTTACTCTCCGCTACCCCAAGATAGGGTCATAATACTTTGATGAAAACAAATGAGTTAGGGTATGTGTGGACGTGTATGTGCGTGCATGCATACGCTTTATATGCAAATAATATTTATTCGCGTGCTTACTGAATAATTATTGATGGTAGAGCTGTAACACTGGAGCGATATGCGACACGGCTGAAAATTAACTCTGCGCACGAATTTTTCTTTTTTTTCGTTGGGCAAATGTCACCCATAAAAATATTGGCCCGATACTGCATTAAACATAGTATAGTTCTGTAATTAAGAAGAAAAAATCAATTGCACAGAATCTGCACTCGACTTTCTTGCATAAATTAACCCACTGTATGACGTATGTAAAGCTAGAATCATCTACTAGCTTATGCAGTTTCAATAAAAAATATAATATATCGATAATAAATCAATTTTATTCCACCGCGGTGTGTAGCTGCATACTCTTACAATATGGAAATATCCATATAAATTCTTAAGTGAATAAAAAATATTTCGATGATTTATTTGGTGAACGCCGTTTTGTGTGAATCACACCTCAAGAGCCCTCTGCGAGGTTGGTCTTCTCTGGAAAAAGCGCCAATTACACAAGAAAGATCCTTGACTTATAGGTTGGTATGAAGCTGACCTCTGTACTGTACTGTACTGTATCCTGCCGCCGTTCCACTAGGGGTGGCCGGTACCTCTGCAGATGCGCCCCCACTTTTTTCTGTCCTAACAAACCACTTTCATTTTCTTAATATTCATAACCGTTTTCATACATACTCTTCTCTTATTCTCACTCTGCAGATTCCATTCTTTTGCAATCTCACCTATCATTCAGTGTCTTTCCAGCCATTGCTCTCAGATAAGCCATTTCAACCGTACAAACTTTACTCAGCTCACATTCATTAACTTTCCACGCCTCACTTCCACCAACTAATATGCCATTGTGGACCGCCAATCTCATATTCTTCGTAAGTTTCCTATTTCTTGCAATTCTTCCAATCGTTCCCATTACACTTCTTCCTCTACTAGCGCGCTTTTCCAATTCTTTCGTCAATTTCGCATTCGACTCAAACTTGCTTCGCAGATAATCAAATTCTTTCACGACCTCCACTCTTGTTTCATTTAGACTTACCTCAATTTCCTGACATTTCTCAGTCCTCCCAAAGTGTAAAAAAATATTCACTTTGTCAATGTCACCCCTGTTTCAAGGAAGGTTTCACCCCAACCTTCCATTCAGAGTCCGAAGTGTTACCACTGAACTACGGACCGGTCATAAACATGCCTGATTTTTTTCATTACTGTCAATCTTTTGCTACGCCCCTTAAGTGTAAGAAACAAAAACGGCAATTTAGGGTATAAAGTGCTCTTAGAAGAATTTATTTTACTCGGTTTGGTTCACAATTTACAAAAATTGATAATCCCTGCTCATTGGTCTTCACGGCAAAATGCTTGGAGCGACTAATCGCTCTCCGCACCATTGCAGTCCCTATATATAGGTACAAAAGAGATCTTTCTCGCATATTCCAGATCATTCTTCGATCTCTCGCTCACACCAGAACGCCGTTCTATGCACTACCACCATCATGGACTACTCCCAGATAGTTCTACCCACACTATCGTACATGTCGACTGCTCCAACGAAGACAGCACTAAGTCAAAAAATATATCTTTACAGGAAAGCCAATTGAATGTTATTTAATCTGTGGAGAACAATGTTTTTTTTACATACAACTATTTTTTACATTAATTTATTAAATAAATTAAAAGAGATAGAGACACAGCTGTTTTCTTGGAAGGAAGATGATGATGATGATGATGGATGATTTCTTTCCTGTGGCGCCATTTAATGGTCCAGAACCATCTCAAGGGCGCCATGGCTTCTGGAGAAAAGTAGTGTCTTCAGTTCCTTTCTGAAGGTGGTGGTAGGCTGGTTCGCGCGAACACCGATGGGCAAATTGTTCCAGGCAACCGGCCCGGCCACCGCAAAGCTTCTGTCTGCAAAATTTGATGTGTTTGCTCTATTGGGCACTATAACCTTGTTGACAGCAGTAAGGGCAGAGCGTAGTGGTCTTTTTGAAGTCCCATCGACAGAGCATAGCTCAGCGAGACATGGGGGTGCCGTGCCGTTCAGGGCCCTATGTACAGTGAGACACAACTTAAAGAACACAAGATAATGATTTATTACCTTCAGAAATGGAAATAAGGCAAAAATCTCAATTTCGGAGTTACTGCCTTCTTCGTTGGAGCACTCTCCCACCACCTCCCACCCAGTTCATACTGTTATGTAAATAGTAAGTAGATTAATATAGGTGTACATCGTAGGTAGCAATAATTATAGGCTTTAAAAATCTAGAAATGAAGTAATCCTTTTGTACTCTTGAAGCTGGTAAACGTTCGAGAGTTTGATGGCAAATTAGTCACTAGAGACTTCTGTCTGTGAAGTATATAAGGCGCAATGTTGGTTGGATACAGCAGGTCAGTTTGATAATCGCCTTTGATTGAAGAGTGTATGCGGTGCTGAACTGTGAAAAAAAAATTGAGTTGCTAAAAGTTTAAAAAATAAATGTAATAAGATAAATTAAGTGAAAATAAATATCCAGAAAGAAGACCTGTATGTTTTAATTTAGAGACTATCCGAACCCAAAAACACTACAATACAGAGCAGTTGATGTATAGGTGCTTTGATTTCATGGTTCGTAACAATACGTTAATACCATGTCGCACATCTCTCCAGTGTCCGCCGTCCTTGCTATTCTGGTCACGATTATTATAAATATCGACATTTTGTTATTTTCGCGGGAAATTGGTTCAGCGACACATCGATTCGTGTTGTTTCAACGCTTGCTACGTGACTGACATATCAACATTCCCCTTCTACCCTTTCGCGAGCTTCAATCATGATACTCACAATCAGGACCCAGCTCGCTGCCTTAGTTCTTGTTTGCCGTATAGACCATTCAGCTAATTTTACAAATGAACAATGTTTGCATGTGTACTGGACCAATGTGTCTGATGAAAACAGGAAATTGATTTTAAAAATATTTAAAAACAACTCTCACATTATCGAGTTTTACGTTTTTTCTAAGCTCAGATTGTGTTGAATTTGATTCTTAAGACAACTGCATTAAAAAGTCACGTTTGACAGAATTGGTCTACACGGCAAACAAGAACTGGGGGGGCGAGCTGTTGTAAATACATAGGCTGAATGAACCCAATGTATTTATATTAAAAATATTTATATTCCTTGACTTCTTGGATGGTATGACTGTGTGAGGCTGACGATGATGATGACGATGATGATGGATGATTTATTTCCGGTGGCGCCGTTTAATGATCACAGACCATCTCAAGGGCGCCGTGGCTCTTCGAAAACAGCATTTTCTTAAGTCCTCTTCTGAAGGCGATGGTGGGCTGGTCAGAGCGAAGGTCGACAGGCAGCTTATTCCAGGCAGCTGGCCCAGCTACCCCAAAGCTCCTGTCCGCAAAGTTGGATGTGTTTGCTCTTATTGGTTCTTTGATCCTGTTGACAGCAGTAGAGGCAGAGCGCAGTGGTCGCCTTGTAGCGACGTCCACCCATACTGTAAAATTATGATTCATTTTTCCAATGTCACCCCTCTACACTAATCTAATCTAATTTAAGTTGCAAGATATGTAACATTAGGGATTCACATTACATGCATTCTCACAACCAGACACGTATAAGTTCGCGCTTACGAATGCTGAATGTGTAATTACAAATTAAATCCAAACCTCAAATAAATATACACCCTGCAACTTTTGCCGACCTTTCCTGAAACAGGGGTGACATTGGTAAAGTGAACCATTTTTTACAGCATGGGTGGTCAGCTGCATAGGTACCAACCTATAAGTCAAGGAACATACAGGACAAATTACATTTTATAAATCTGTAAATAATAATATCATCAAAACTAAACAGAAAAACAAATTCCAATTTAACAAACCCTAGCCGCCAACATTACAGATCAACCGTTATTTCTTTCTGTCCTTACATACTTCTTTCATTTCCTCCAGAGTCCAGTCTCCAAGTCTGCCGCACCGGATTTCTTAAAATAAAATATTTGTGTTGTACTTCCAGATGCGGCCAGCAGACCTCTCCGCATCCTAGAGGAGCTCTGCCTGCTAGACCTCTGGAGCAGCAGGGAACTCCTGGCAGACCAGGTCAGGAGCAGAATACTCCTGGGAGGCCCGGCATGGAGGCGCAGCAGCAGAGGGCTGGGGCAGCCAGGAATGGAAGAAAGTCGGACTCTGGACAGCAGACTGATGCTTACAAGGTGATGATTTCTTTGCAGTGTCGTTTCTACTATAGTCACTCCAAGGTCGCACATGTCTAATCGAATCTAATTTGCAAAGATATGTCACATTGGGGATTCACATTATATGCATTTTCACAAGCATACAAAACATATTCTATAAAAAATGAGAATTAAAATTGCCCTGCAACTCCTGCCGTCCTTCTCTGAAACAGGGGTGGCATTGGCGAATTGAACCATTTTTTACTGTATGGCTGGTCAGTTTTATACCAACCTATAAGTCAAAGAATACAAACAATTGACTACAGTTAAGTATCTAAAATAAACAATTACTGAACAATAA
Source organism: Agapetus fuscipes (assembly GCA_951799405.1). Classification (NCBI taxonomy): domain Eukaryota; kingdom Metazoa; phylum Arthropoda; class Insecta; order Trichoptera; family Glossosomatidae; genus Agapetus; species Agapetus fuscipes. The sequence goes on along the minus strand of OX637351.1, from coordinate 8,601,774 downwards.
AATCCACTAAAACATATTCCATAAAAAATGAGAATAAAAATTTTGAAAGCCTCAGCCTTAACCGCCAGCATTACATATCAACCATCATTTTTTTCGGTCTTTGCATACTTCTATCATTTCATCCAGAGTCATAACCTTTTTCATACAAGCTCTCGTTTATTATGACTCTGGATATCCCATTCATTCTCTATTTCAGAAATTTGGTCTATCCATACCTTTCTCGGTCTTCCTCTACCACAACATCCATCTATTCTTGCAACATATACTTTCTTCAGGTTTCTTTTTACTGGATAAAAGAAAACTCTAATATAAATTTCAGATTGTGAGCTCCAACGGCCATGGATCCAAGAACGGTGACAACCAGTGGAAGAAATATACAGACTCTCCTGGAGTTGGTAGTCCTGTGCAGGTAAGAATCTGTTTCATCATCTTCCTTCTTAATACTCCGGTCTTCAAGGTTTCTGATCTTAGGGCCAATCTGAGAGACGGCACTGAAGAGACGAATTGAAGCGTTAGAGATGTATCTCTACCGAAAAATACTTCAGATTTCTTGTCGTGATTGAGTCATCTTTTCAGTCCATTTATATTGGTACTAAAAGATCTTTCTTGCATATTCCAGATCATTCACACCAGAACGCTACTCCCAGATGGTTCTACCTACACTATCATACATGTATAGGTGCGCGTAGGTGCTTTGCTAACTGAGACTACTCCTCATCAAAACCTATGTATGGAGTATTTTGATGTACGGCTGCGAGACATGGTGCCTATACAAAAGAGATAAACGGAGACTAGAGACTTTCGAGATGTGGTCTTATAGAAGACTACTAGGAATTTCCTGGAGAGATCACACTATAAATGAGGAGGTTCTCCAAAGAATCGAAGGAGGAAGGCATCTGCTCAGGACCTTGTCCGAAAGTCGTGCAAGATAGATCGGCCATGTAATACGACAAGAAGGCCTCTTGCATGCCATAATGGAGGGGATGACCGAGGTGACCAACTCTAGGGAACGCCCACGCCAAGAATACCTGGAGGACCTGTTGGTGGACGTGCGCTGCTCATCAAATGCAGACCATAAAAGAGCTTAAGATTTCGTAACGGTATGTTTGTGGTTTGTCTTGCAGGGTGGAGGCTCCACGAGCCCCCTGGGCAGCCGGAGACGCGCCCCTAGCCAGCAGCAGGGCAGGAAGCCTCAGCAGGGAGAGCGGCTGACCGCAGCTCAGCAGCTGCAGACCACGGCGCCTCCCCCACAACAGGTAGTGGTTAAGCCATTAGCTTAACTTTATAATATAATCTGTATTTGACCAGTCCACAGCCAGTGGCAACACTTTGGACTCATGAATGGAAGGTTGCGTGTTTGAATCATGACGAAGCACAACAAAATCTACCATTTATATTTTCAAATGTGCTCTTTGCTGGGTTGAAAAATTCATAAACCTTTACCAAAGACTGGTCATCAAAAGGTCCAGCCAGCCTTACTTGTGTCCTTCTTGAGAATTGGTACTTTGTTGCGATGAGGGAGCTTGTAAAAAGTCCGGTCGATAGCTCAGTAAGTAGAATGCTTGCATTCCATGCCGAGAGCAAGGGTTCGATCCCAAGGTGTACTCAGCTTTCACAAGAAATGAGAACCAGCCCCCATGGGAGCTGGAATACCCCCCTTCAACTGAAAGTGATAAGTGTGAGGCCGGTCCCCTTACCCGTAAGAATAAATAGGTCCTGAATTACCACATGTGACCCCTTCGGAGATAACCAGGCAAGAAGTCACAAATAGAACATTGTATGTGTAGATTAGTTGCCTTTATGTCAGCAAATTTCTAAAGACAAGCAAATTTCTCGCATCACATGCACAGGCCCTTTGAGTGTGCGGTGCTATAAAGAAATCACCAACTCATCATCATCATTGTTTAGGGTTGTTGATTGTAGGGTTGTTTAGGGTTGGTAATTGATAAAACTGTTAATAGTTAACAGTGGTTCCTCTGGCAGTTTCAGTTCATAAATTACTGATATTCCTGTACATCTAATGATAATTAAACATACATATTATCTCTGTTCCAGATGCACTACAACATGCTCAACACAGGTCATCATTCCTCCAAGACTGGACCTGGTGGGCAGGTGAGCACAAATGCATTCATTCCAACTTTACTTCAATCGGTTGTAACTGTAACTCTGTCACCATTCCGCTAGGAATGAGCCTCAGAAGAGCTACCTCCATTTCTTCCTATCCTTACATACCTCTTTCAATTCATTCATATCCATCACCTTTTTCATGCATTTTCTTCTTCTACGCTGACTTTGTATATCCCATTATTTCACAATCTCAATGTGATCACTCCATATTTTTCTTTGTCGTCTCTTACCTCTCTTTCCTAATAATAATATTTAAAATTCTCAATGAATATGATAATATTTTTTACAGTATGGATGTACTCATAATAGGGAAGTTGCAGTGGTAGGGAAAACGGTTGAAAATAATATGGTTGTGTAGAGTACATTTCAACGATCACAACCATATATTTTTTAAGTAGTAAAAATAAAGATATCATTGATAATTTTGAAAAATAAAATGCGGAGAATTTACAACCCGCCAAAAAAGCAATGTAAACGGTTAGGGACGTGTGTCGTCATTTTGACGACAAACGTCGCTGTCAAACCGACTACCTGGGCCATTTGACACCTAAGCTCCGAAGGTCTGACGTCATATCCGCCCGAATAAAGCAATGACCTGTTATAGCGGAAATGGAAAATACGCGAATTTTAAAGAGCTATAATTTAAAAACCAAGGCACATATAATTTTTTTAAAAACGCAAATGCATTTAAAAAAATAAAGCCTACCATTTTATGAAATAAAATAAAAAAGTGCAAATACCCTATTGTAAACTAAATTGTTTTATTGCCAGGCAAAGCTCACAAGTCTTAAGGGATTGGAGTCCTTAAATAGCAACCAATAACAAAATATTACCCAGTTAACCTTTGCTTAAGCAAATCTGCTGTGGAATGTCACAATTATTCTTCAAATAAAATAAGTATAACAATACCGAGTCTTTCTGTTAACTTTTTCAACCTTTAATTCTTTTATATTTTTTATGGTTTGTGTATTACCACTGTGAAAATTCATGTTTTTTAGTTTGTTATTCAAAAGTTTTTCAATTTAATTCAATAGTTTTTTAGTTGGTTATTTATTGAATAACAAACTAAAAAAATTAATTCTTTTCTTCGTGTTCCAGCTTCAGTCTCCGGGTAGTGTCTCCTCGCAGTCCTCCTCCAGATGCAATGGAGTCAGCTCCTCGGGTAGCCAGGCCTGTGGGGGAGCCGGGGGCCCCAGCGCCCCCTGCCCCAGTCCCCAGGGGGGCGCCCGCGTGAAGGGCGTGCCCCAGAGCTTTGGCTATGTGAAGAGGGCGGGCGCGGGGCAGCAGAACATGCAGCAGATGCAGCAAGGTGACCGTTTTGGAGAATATTCTTCTTCTTCTTCTTCAGTCTGTACTGACCGTCCAATCCTGGACGTAGGCCTCCTCTCGCATTTTCCATTAATTTCATTTCATTTCATTCAGCAGGGTCTATGTCCATTTGAGATTTGGGTTTTTATGTTGTAGGTTAACATGCGGCATGTGCAAGCGCGAACTTGTACGTGTCTGCTTGTGAGAATGCATATAATGTGAATCCCAAAAGTAACATATGTTTGCAACTAGGATTAGATTAGGTCTTGTGAATTGGCAGCAGAACACATCAGAAGCATTGGTGAGTCCTGTACACGTAATCCATGCCCTACTTTAACCCTCCGTCGGTTGCAACCTTTTAGTGCCTTCGTTCGGAGACAATGTGCCAAAAAAGCACACAATTTCATATTGCTGTTACTCTTATTCCCCTTGGTTTTGGGGAACGTCCTTTCTCACTGACTTTCTTTAGGATCTATATTAACCTTTACCACCCTAAGTATCTAAAAATTACACATGGTCCGAAGTGGGGTACCGGAGGACCCCAGCTACTTTTCATACAAAATAATCATAAGGCAGAGAGCCCGCCAGACGTGCGTTTCGCTCCGCATACGCCGTGGGAATGACGCAAATAGGACAAACTCAACCAGTGTTTCCTAAACGGTGGAAGAGAATTTAAAATAAACATTTTTATAATAATTTTTGTTTCATTTTCAATTGTATAATAGTGAAATATGCAACATAGGAAATAAAAAAAAAAAACATAAATAAAGTTAAAATCCAATAAAACATAAATACAATTTTTCAAGTTATGTACAATAGTGTTGAGAAATATCAAGCGAAGGCATCTTTTATTATCTGGGCGTAGTTTATATCTGCAACAAATTAACGAATGGTTTGTTATTTATTTAAATACTCTAAATCTAAATCTAAGATGCAAATATATATTAAAATTTACAATCCACATCTTACATCCACACCACGTGATTAGTAGAGTACGCGAATATTTATCAAAAACAATTATTTGAAGACTACATGCTTTGAATACTTAAAAACAAAAAATACAGAAATGTTTCTAAGTAGCTTTACGAAGATTACAAAAAGTTTCAATTGAATTGCTCGATTAATTATTGAGTAATCAAATAAAACGTTTTTTTGGGGTATCTCATATACCCCGCTTCGGCCAGGGAAGGTTAAGGAATTAAGAGAAAGAAAATTAAAAATAGTATTTTATTATCTTAACAAATACAATTTTAAAAATAACCATTTTTAACCCATCTACCCTAGTTACAATAGAATTTGGACAAATATTAAACTAATTGGTAAAGTAAAACACCAAAAAAACACATAAAGAGTGTAATTTAATCCTAGTAAGCTCAGTGCACTTCAGATTCCATTGATTCAGGCTCCTCAGGAAAAGTTGGCTTTGTGGACAATGTGCTTTTTTGGCCACTTGCTACAGCTCCGCTCGCTGTGAAGGTGCAGAAACTACTGCGAGGTACGAGCGGGAAGACGTCTTCGAGTCAGAAGGGTACTGGGGAGCGGGGCGTTATTTTTAGTCTTTGAATTGGGGAATTCCGCAAAAAATACTAAGTGTGCTTTTTTTGCACAGGTGCGACCGACGGAGGGTTAAACCAAATTTTGGCATGGTATTGTGAAACTTGATTAAAGTATATATTTGATGTTGCAGGTGGAAGAACAGCCCAGGTGTCTGCAGTACCGAGAACCAAGTTAAAGATATCGGGCGGGACGCAGACTTGCACGCAAGACCTGCAGATACACAGTGAGTCTAAGCCCAACGTTCTAGAATCTGGAAAGAAGGAATTAAAGTGACGCACAGATGTACTTATTCTGCAACTCATCCATACAAAGCTTGGTACCCCATCACACACAGCGCTCGGGTACACTGAGCCATTGAAGCCTCTGCAAGAGTGGTGAAATGCCGCAGAACTTTGGAGAAGTTGGATGTTAGCCTCGCTCCCGTATTCTGCAGTGACTGCAACCTGTGGAGTTGTTTTATTGGCTGACCTGCATGTATTAATAGATTGCAGTAGTCTATTCTCGACACCACAAAAGCTAGCACTCGGGTTACAAAGAATATCATTGCTAGGCAGTGGCATAAATAACTATTATATGATTACGTTCATTCAAATGTTCAAAATTTATTTTTCATTTGTCAAAATATTTTGCTCGCGAAAGTGACAGCCATTTCTAGAGCAAGTGATGGTCAAGTAAGTAAGTTCTATGCTTGCGGTAATAGTTACTTGTGAAAATCATCCCGTACAATCAAGTTGGAACATTTTTGAATTAGGAATTTATCAGATATTTTCATACTTTCAACAACACTAGTAACAAATACCGTTGCCATGGTGATTTCATGGGTTTCTATGGTGATATATACATAGATTGAAGACGAAGTAGAGACATCTTGCTTACATTTAAAATGATAAAAACATTTCATATGTCGTGAGCGAGACAGCACTATCAACAATGCATGGTGTCAAAGACGGTGCATCATGTCGATCGGAACTAAATCACATTCATAGCCACTGCATTGAATTACTACCTCCATGGCTATGTTATGTTCCAGAAGGTGGCAGTGGGGTGAAGAGCTTCTCGCTGAGTGGCAGCGCGGCCTCCCAGCTGTCCCAGTCGGTGAGGGAGCGCCTCCTCATGGGCTCCCAGAGCCTGCCCAAGCCCGGCTCTCATGACTTCAACCTCCTCTTCCAGCACCACAGGCAAACACATGCTATACTCTATAGGTGCACGCAATGCAACTAAGCCACTTCTTACCAGGTTGTCAGAGAGAAAAGTCGGAGTTCTGCTTTATGCTGATGACACAGTATTAATTGCTGATTCAGCAGCAGAACTTTAGGCAATGCTCTCTAGTCTGAACCATGCTCTATGTGCAAACAAGTTGAAATTAATGCAAGTAAGACAAAAAGACTAATTTTTGACTAAAGACATGAATCTGAAGAATTAATGGTACAAAAGTTGAAATTGTGGATGAATTTAGATACTTGAGAAGTATGTTTGAATAGAATGGGAAGATGACAAGGGAACTTGAGAATAGGGTGTGCAAGGGAAAGCAAGTGGTTGGTGCAATACGAAGAATAGCAAAGAACAAGCGGTTGACGATGGGTCTGAGAATGGCGGTACACAATGGCATATTGTTACCGACCTTGATGTATGGAAGTAAAGCATGGACAGTGAATGATAGTGAAATGAGTAAAGTATGTACGGTGGAAATGAAGCATCTGAGAAGCATGACAGGAAAAACTCTGAAGGATAGAGTTAGGAATGAATGGGTAAAGAATGTAAGTTGAAAGAGGATGTGAAAGTTAAGGTACAAAAGAATGTCATGAGATGGTTTGGGCATGTGGAAAGAATGAATGATGATAGAAGTACAAAATAAATAATAATAGTAACTGGCAAATTTTTGGGGTGGTTAGGGCCGTTTAGTGGCACTAACCACCCCAAGGGCTCTTAAATATATACAGAGGAAGTGTGAAAGGAAAAAGAGGCAAGGGACGACCGAGAAAAGTATGGAGTGATCAGATTGAGGAGATTATGAAAGAATGGGATGTACAAAGTGAGTGTTAAAGAAGAAAATGCATGAAAAAGGTGATGGATATGAATGATTTGAAAGAAGTGTGTAAGGATAGGAAGAAAAAGAAGCAGCTCTGCAGAGGCTCTGGCCACCCCTAGCGGAATGGTGACAGAGTTACAGATTGCAGATTACAGAATAGTGAATTGATCCCACGGCCATAACACCGACACCGACACTGATTGATATTTTATTTTGTGATTTTGTAAGTTTTTGTCACTGGGATGGTCAAGGCAAGGCATCAGTGCTTAAATTTTCATTATTGACACTAACGCCGGTTTGAACCCAGCCTGGGTCATGTCCTATGAACAATAACATCGACCCTGGTTTAACAGATGTAATTGGCTAATTATTAATTAATAATTCATTAATAATAATACATAATGAATAATGAATTGATAATGTATTATTATGAATTACATTCCCCTTCACAAATCTATTTAAAAAAAATACACATGCAGTATGTGAAAGCGTAAACTAACATTAAACATATACGTGTTGCGGGTCCGGTGGAGTAGAACAGACTGCCACCCGGAGTGAAGAACTCCAAATCTGTGGATGTATTTGGCGGAGCACTCAAGACACACCTTTTTTAGAAAGTCGTATCCATGATCGGAGAGGGGCCTTGAGGTGTGACACACACAAAAACGGCGCTCTCTTATCATTTTTAATTTAAAATAAATTAGCCTGATATAATTATTATTATTATTCTGTCTTTGCAACTTTGATTTTAGATAGAGAAATCCAAGGAAAGGAATATGTAGAAGCAAATTTTTAGAGGCTCTAGCCACTCCTAGCGGAATGCTGACAGAGTAACAGTTACATCTGTTAGATATATTATTATAATGTAATGTGGTACATTGTTTTATATTAGTTTTAATGAAGCAAGCTCTTCAATTGACCTCTAGTCATCTTGCCACGATGACTGGAATTCTACATTCTACAATAATCATCATTGTACAATCTAAACATTGTGTGTTCAGTTTGCTTAGACGTCTTGTCACATGTGCTACTCAAAAATTAACGTTTCATATCGCCACCCCATTGACTAGTGATATTTGTGGACTACAAATTATTTTAATGAATTTTCATTAAAATAATTTGTAGTCAAAATAATAATTTTGTCCTTATATGAATGTCTGTTTAGACATTCATATAAGGACATTAGTAAGAAAGAGAACAAAGAACTTCTCAGTTGCATTTCCATGTGTACAAAAAAACTCGGGCGAATGTAAAAAAAATAATAGAAAGTTGGTACTATTGCGAATATTAATGGCTGCCAGTTGACAGATAGCACGCGTTATAAATATTGTGATCGCTAAAATTGATGAAATAACAAGTAAATACACATTATTTTAAGATACTATGGCATGTGTTATAATTGGGTGTCGAAACACAAAATGTATTTGGACCAAATGGCCTTATTTCGTATGACTACAATCTATGTTGCAAAGATATATTGATATTTCGTACCCCCACTGCTTGTTTGGCTTATATGCCATTTGATTCAAACGCAACGTTTCAATGAAATTGTCTTAAGAATCACATTCTACACAATTTGAGCTAAGAAAAACACGATAATGTGAGAGATGTTTTAACATTTTTAAAATCGACTTCCAGTATTCATAACACACATTGGCTTAGTGCACATACAAACATTGCTCATGTGAAATTAACTCTGATGGAAATAATATAAACAAGCACTAATGTGACTATTTATGATTCACATTAAATGCACGGCCACAAGCAAACACATGTTGCTTCGCGCTTACAAGTGCTCAAATGAACATAGCCCTGCAACTTTTGCTGAGCTTCCCTGACACAGGGGTGGCAATTCCAAAGTAAGCCATATTTTACAGTATGGGTGGTCGGCCTCATACCAACCTATAAGTCAAGGAACACATTTATTTTATTTCAATTTGATTTGTTAAATAACACCTACCATTACCTGTTTCAGGGAAGGTCGGCAAAAGTTGTGGGGCTTATGTTCATTTGAGGTTTGGATTTTATTTGTAAGTACACATTCAGCATTTGTAAGCGCGAACTACACTTGTTGGTTTGTGGGCATATATCTGAGAGCTTTAAATGAATATATCCTTGCAACTTAGATTATAGATTATAGATTAAGCCTTATGCGTACGCAATACGCAAACTTTGAATGTACCATTTCGCTACATCCTGTATCGCGTACGCGCTTGAGAAAAATATATAGATTTGAAAACTACAAACCGCCTGGCATCCGCCTGAGTTCCTAAGTCACATCATTACGAGTCTAGACAAGTTAGTTCCTCAAGGGCAGGCTAATGCCCGCTTTCCACTGCGAGCGGAGCTGACTCCGTACGGACTCCGCTCGACTAGCAACAGTAAATTTCATAGAAGTGCTTCCACCGACAGCGAGTCAGCGGAGCGGACTGAGCGAGTACAAAGAGTTACGAAAGTGGTCGCAGAGTTGAGCGAGTTTCCAGCGGACTCCGTACGGACTCCGCTCGACTAGCAACAGTAAATTTCATAGAAGTGCTTCCACCGACAGCGGAGTGAGCGGAGCAGGCTGAGCGAGTAAAAATGACTCCGCTGTGTCATGGTCTCGGCCGCTAGTTTTCAACTGACTTCGCTCCCCCGTGCCCCCCGCGCCAACCCGCGTAGTTGCGTGACAGCGATAAAACACATCATACATGATTTACAAAAACACATCATACATTATTTTATTAATTTGAAAATATTAAAATGTATGTTTTATTTCAAACATCTACATTTTATGTTTAAAGCAAAATAATACATTACTTTTTATGTTTCGAAACAAAAAAAAAATCTTTTATTAATAATTAAAACGTTTGATCTGGGCGTAGGCTGCAACGAGCTGTCACACACTGCACATCATACATTATTTTATAAATTTGAAAATATTAAAATGTATGTTTTATTTCAAACATCTACTTTTTATGTATTAAAGCAAAATAATATATTACTTTTTATTTTTCGAAACAAAAAAAAAAACTTTTTTTACTAATAATTAAAACGTTTGATCTGGGCGTAGGCTGCAACGAGCTGTCACACACTAGTTGGCTCCGCTAAGCCAGCTGTAGATGGAAGGCAAACAACTCTTTCATCTGACTCATCTCATTTCCCGCCTAGCTCACTCCCCGAGCTCGTTAGCTGTGGAAGGCAAATACCATTATTTTTTAAAACTCTTTCGCAATGGAAGGCCAAAACTATTTCACTACGCTCCGCTCAGCTATTTCCCGCTCCCGCTCAGCTATTTCCCGCTCGCAGTGGAAAGCGGGCATAAGTGTTCGGTTGTTGTTTGGCATTTTGTAATTTTTCATAATACTCTTCAAAAGCCAGGAGTACGTACATTGTGGTTTTGATTCCTGATTATTTTTGCCTATTTCTCGGAAAGTGGGAAAGGAAAATGAGGTAAAGGACGACCGAGAAAGGTATGGAGTGATCAGATTGAGGAGATTGAGAAAGATGGGATATACAAAGCGAGCGTAAAAGAAGAAAATGCATGAAAAAGATGATGGATATAAATGAACTGAAAAAGATATGTAAGGATATGATGAAACGGAGACAGCTCTGTAGAGGCTCTGGCGATCCCTAGCGGAATGGTGACAGAGTTACAGGTACAGTTACAGCATGCAACGTATTTAAGAGAGTCCCATTCCTCCATATGCTTTCAAAACAACCCACAACATACTTCTGTCAGTAGTCAGTAGAGTTAAAAGCTTTTTCCAAATCTATAAATGCCGTGAACAGCTTCCTTCTCACTGACAATTGTTTTGTGGCAGTGTTACAGTTACAGTAAGCTGAAGGTAGAGGGGTTAAAGTGAAAGTTTTACACATTATGTGATGTCTTTGGTTTTGCAGGGTTCCTCCGCGAGGTGGCATGAAGATCAATGATGGAAGTCTCTCTGACACACAGACCTACTCTGACGTGAAGTCTGACTACGGCAGTCCCTACAGCTCTTGGCTGAGACACAGGTACCAAGTAACACCTTTTAAAATGTGTGATGTATTATATTTACAATAATAATAACTACACAGTTAAAATTTATGAGTTGGATATTAGACAAACCGTTTTAAGAGAACTTACATTATTCTCGATGTTTTGTTAGTGACGTAGCTAACGTCCTCAGGAGAGACCCTCTTTGCACGACTATTGAGGATGAACTGATTTTTTCTACAATTGTCACAAATCTCGGCCTGCCTTTGAGCGAAGGTAGTAATTATGATTAGATTTGTCATGAATATTTACATTTTTATTCTGGCGCTATGTTATCCCATATATTATGTCTGTCTTGTCTTATATATACGAAGGATAATTTGTTTAAAGCGCCTTTTTTGTAAGTAGCATTAGATGCGGCATGTGTAAGCGCGAACTTATACTTGTCTGCTTATGGGAATGAATTTCATAAAAATCTTAAATGTTATATATCTTTGCAACTTAGATTATAGATTATAGACTTATAACTTCATCCTTGCACAATAGACACATGCCACATGTGAACTTACAAAATAAGACCCCATTTTAAATTAGTATAAGCCCTGCAATTCTCGCCAATCTTCCCTGAAACAGAGTGATATAGTCGGGGTTATAGCCGCGGGGGCCAAGAGGGCTGATCTTTCTAGCGTGTTTCGAATGGAACAACGTTGGTTCGATCCCCACTTGGGTCACTTGACTTTAACTTTGACCCTGGTTCAACAGATGTTATTGGGTAATTATTATTTAATAATTCATTAATAATTAACAAGAATGAATTATTAAATGATGATATTAATACCTGTTTCTGGCCAGGCAGAATAGGTTGGTGAATTGCATTCCTCTTCACAAATCTATTTTAAAAAAAAAAAAAAAACAAAAAAAAAACAAAACATCGGTAAAGTAAACCTATTCTTACATAAGGAGTGGTCAGCCTCATATCAACATAGTATTAAAAAATGAATAAAATTATCTTTTTTCGTTATCTTTTTATTTAGATAATTTATAGGCGATTATCTTTTTATCTAGATGATTTCCCGGGCCATTTTCTTTATCTTTATCAAAGATGATTTGCTAGACTTTTGGGAAATTATCTTCAGATAATCTGTAGATGATTTTGAGCCGTTATCTGTTTACATTATCTACAGATATTTTTTTATTATCTGTGCCCACCTCTGGTAGCACATCTCAAGGGCCCTCTTGGCCTCCTCAATCAACCGCATGTACTGTTGCTTGGCCAGTGCCTTCTTCCTCTCATAGTTCAAACTGCTAAAATCAATGAAAATCAAATAGAATTTGAGAACCTCTGTGTTAGACCATACTATCGACATCACAATGGCATACCGTGATGTTCTGTTGGTTTCCTTGCAGCAATACATACTCGGCGAGCGGGAGACTGTCAGAGTGTGACTCTATGGAGTCCCTGCAGTCCCTGCAGCCCTCGGGGAGCTCGCGGGCCCCTCCCCGCCTCACACAGCAGCCCCGCCTCAACCGCAGCAACTCCATCAGGTGACATAACCTCAAACTTCCACACATAACCTCAAATTATCATGCATAACCTAAACATCATTTTATATAGCCTCAAACTTCCACACATAACGTCAAATTATCATGCATAACGCTATACCTCACCAAAAGAGACTAAGCTCTTGTGTGTGGTGAGGGGATATTCCCTCAAATTAGCAAACATAACATCAAATTATCATATATAACCTAAACATCATGTTATATAGCCTCAAATTGTTATAAATAACCACAAAATCATGTTATATAATCTCAAATCAACAAAAAATAGCCTCAAATTAGTAAACATTCCCTCAAATTATCACACATAACCTCAAATTATCATACATTACCTAAACATCATGTTTTATAGCCTCAAATTGTTATTAATAACCACAAAATCATGTTATGTAATCTCAAATAATCATACCTACATAACCTCAAATTAGCAAACATAACATCAAATTATTACACATAACCTCAAACAGCGCTATTCTCAAACAGCAAAGCCACGGCTCATCTGCAGCCTACAGCGATTTTTTAACACGAAGCGTTCTACAAAAAATGATGATCCGTAGACCAGCTATGGATCAACTGTTTTGTGAATAACGCTGAAAATAATGTTGTATAGCCTCAAATTACCAGACAACCTTAAATTATCATAGATGCAGACTTGTGTGAAACCTCCGAATATTCCAGCACTGTTAGATAGAAAGAATTCTCCAGCGTTAATTTTATGTTTTAAAACAGATTAACTTACTTATTTTAAAAAAAACAATGTTTTTGATAAAGTTTTTCTCAGTTTAGACCTTGCTTATTTACAGTAATTTTGTCTGCCGACGTTTCATTCCGTCGAGCGGGGAACATTTTCAAGGCTCGAAGCGACGGGGCACCTTTATCCACCGTTTGCTTTTAGCAACTGTTGCCAATTGCAAACATTTGTTTTCTTCATGAGTTGATTTATTTTATCTAGCACTTTTGGTGTTATCACACCATTGTCAAGAAAACAACCAAGGGATCTACGGAACAACAAAAGAGTTGTCCTGAAGAAAAACATTGTTGTGTTTTATTTTTACATTAATAATTTAAAATGACTCTTCACAATGTCAATTACATAAACCCTTAAACTTCTAGATTTACTTTTATGGAAAACAAACATTACTTATTTATATAAAACTTTAAAGAATAAACTAACATTTTTTATGAAACACTGTTTTTATTTCACTCCTTTATTTTTATAAATAAAACAGTGTTTCTGATTCAATCTAATCTAATCTAAGTTGCAAGATATGTTACATTGGAGAAACACATTACATGCATTCTCACAACCAGACACGTACGTACAAGTTCGCGCTTGCACATGACAAACCTAAGCTTGCACATAAGCCCTGCAACTCTTGCCGTCCTTCCCTGAGACAGGGGTGACATTGGCGAAGTGAACCATTTTTACAGCATGGGTGGTCATAAGTGTTTCATAAAAAGTATTATTTTATTCATTAAACTTTTATATAAAGAAGATTTACAATGAATTTTCAGTGTTAATACACAAACCATAAAAAATATACATTACTTACTTCTATAATTTAATTTCTTTTACTATTTTGGTTATAAGCTTTCTGCGAGACAGGACATTCCCAAGGTACTGAAATAAATGTACTGTATCCAGCACACGCACAATTCACCAAGCAACATTTGCAACTGTCGAGGCAAGGTTCACTCAGCCCTCCCGGGAAATGAGAGCCTGCTCTTTATCTTTCCTTAAATGAAGTGGTTGGCGTAAGACTGACCCTCTCGTTTTGAAAATATAATCTGTGTGTCTATCGACGATACAGGGGTAAACATTGCAATGTTAATATGCAGCCTAAATTAAACTTATCTCATTTTGTAAAAAAGTCCCTGAGTCGACTTGAAATTTTTATGACCGATGTACCTACTGTCATATTTAATGCATGTCTATGAGCAAATTTTGTAACTGTAACTCTGTCGCCATTCCGCTAGGGGCTGCCAGAGCCTCTGTAGAGCTGCCTACATTTCTTCATATCCTTGCATACCTCTTTCAATTCATTCATATCCATCACGTTTTTCATGCATTTTCTTCTTTTACACTCACTTTGTATATCCCATTCTTTCACAATCTCCTCAATCTGATCACTCCATACTTTTCTCGGTCGTCCCTTACCTCTTTTTCCTTTCACACATCCTTTGTATATATAGGTACTTTGTCAGTCTATCATCATTCATTCTTTCCACATGCCAAAACCATCTCACCACATTTTTTTGTACCTTAACTTTAACAATATCCTCTTTCAACTTACATGCTTTCTCTACCCATTCATTCCTAACACATGCTGCATGTGTACTTACAAACTAAAACCTGGTCTTTGTGTGGCGTGAGCTAAATGTAATACAACAAAATAGTTGTACATGGTTGAAAAATGAAAATGAAAATGGCGGTACACAATTGTATATTGTTGCCGACCCTGATGTATGGAAGCGAGTCTTGGACGGTGAATGAAAGAGAAGTAAATAAGGTATGCACCGTAGAAATGGCTCATTTGAGAAGTATGACAGGAAAAACACTGAAAGATAGAGTGAGAAACAAATGGGTTCTGAATGAATGCGGAGTAAAAGAAAACGTGAAAGTGAAAGTTCAAAGAAGTGTGATGCGATGGTTTGGGCATATTGAAAGGATGAATGAAGACTGACTGACAAAAAGAGTGTATAAAGGGAATGTTATAGGTAAGTGTGAAAGGGGAAGACCTAGGAAAAAATGGATTGATCAGATAAGTGAGATTGCGAATGAATGGAATTTACAGAGTGGAAACAAGAGAAGAGCATGCATGAAAAGAGTGATGAAATTAGATGAGATGAAAGAAGTATGCAAGGACAGAGTCAAGTGGAGGCACTTGTGTGGAGGTACCGGCCACCCCTAGAGGAATGGCGGCAGGATACAAGACAAGACAAGACAATGTGAAATGTTGAATTGTGCGTGCACTAGTTACAGAAAAATGTGGTTTTGTGAATTGTATAAAAAATGCTATTGGCTGACGCACACTACAAAATAAACACCTAGGTTCAAATAAAAAATTATAAGAGCAGTGACATCTATTAGCCACTTTTATGAAACCGTAGGGTATATGACAACCAGGGCTGGAAGTCTCATCACCATGGTAGTTCTTACCGTCGCTGTTGTCACCTGTTCACTTGTGGCCATCTTGGATTGACAGGTCTTCATACAAATATTATCGATATTCGGTAGGTAAGAGTTACCGTGGTGATTAGACATTCAGCCCTGGTTATATAGGACAGGTCGGTGGTCTAGTGATAACGCTTCGGACACGTAAATAGAAGGTTGTGGGTTTGAATCCCGGCGGAGCACAAAAAATATACCATTTATATTTTTTAATATGCTCTGCGTTGAGTTGAAAAATTCATGTACCTTTACCAAAGACCTTCACCAAAGTTCCATTCAGCCTTACAGCTACTGGGTTTTGCTTGAGAATTGGCACTTTCTATAGCGATGACCAGGTTATCAGAGGGTTCTTAAGGTGTGATGCACACAAAAACAGCGCTCATCAAACAGCGCAGATTCACACATTTAATATGAATCTCAAATCATACAAATCTTTGCAACTTAGATTAAGATTTAGATTAGATACTTGATTCTTCACATGAGAGCTTGCAAGTAGTGCAATGTTCAATTCATAGCTCAGTTGGTAGAACGCTTGCATTCCATGCAGAAGGCTAGGGTTCAATCTCGACCGAGGGTTTCAGAAAATATTTCCCGTTTTTTGTGTTTACTTCAAACTTGTTTTACTCAGCATTCACAAGAAATGAGAACCAGAATTTTAACTGAAGTAGTAGACTTAAGGCCTACCCTTATACCTTAAGATAAATAGGTTCCACATGCTACATACAATCCATTTTTGGACAATACATTAAGAAGCTGGACTATATGTGTAGCTTCGTAGCGTTGCATTTTGCAGATATGAAGTTTAGAATTGTGCTCCATTTTTTTTTAAGAAATCCTGTGCGGGACACTCCCTAGATTTCAAAAACTCTAGGGGTCTATGACACTTGTTGTAGTGCCGCAGAGGTATTTATGAGCTAGATCGTCACTACAAAGCGCCAATACTCAAGCAAGACCCTATTGCTGTAAGGCTGGATGGACCTTTTAGTGACCGGTCTTTGTTAAGGTTTTATGAAGTTTTTAACCCAGCGAAGAACACATTTGAAAATTAAAATGGTATATTTTTTGTGTGTTCCGCCAGGATTCCAACCCAAAACCTTTGATTGACGAGCCCGAAGTGCTGCCACTGTCTTTCTTGACATATTTTGCTTAATTCTTTTTTAAGGGTAAACCATAAACATTTGTTTTCATTGCATCATCAAGTAACAAAAAAAAATTAATGACACAATATTATCTTTGTTAAGAAGGAACATGGTCGACAGATGTCATCTTAAAATGACTAATTATGCCATTTCAAGATGGCCATCTGACATTTACTCAAAGCAACAAAAAACAAATGATATACAACTTGACAAATGTCGTTCTTACGTCATATCATTAACTAAACTGTATCCTATGAAATAAAGAAGGAAAAGTCATTTAAATTTCTGTTTTTAGTCGTTTTGAAGTTGTTACAAGGATATCATGTCTAGTTTTAAAATTAAACATATTTTCAACACAAATATTTCAATATTGTTAGTTCTTTTCATTTAAAATCAAAAGATTATATAAATACAGGGTTTTAATTTTATAAATTTGAACATAACTTGTGTTAAAATAATATGAAAAAGTTTTTATTGTAAATAGATAAAAAAAACAATCTGTATTTGTGTGTGTGTGTGTCAAAAATTGGAGGGAAACCGCTGCTACTGTCATGTGATATTTGAATTTGGAATCAGTGTTGCTTACTCTCACAGTGTTGCCACTTGCTTATTAAAAAAAAAAATGAAAACACGCCAATCACAACACAGGTAGGTTTTCAAAATAAACATGCATGCTTTTAATTTTGATGGATCCGTAATATTTTAAAAAGTCTTGGTACATCACCAGTATCAATGTTCTATTTCTCGACAGGCAAACGTCACACTTCTACTAAATTAAGGTCCTTAGCAACCAATAACAAAGTATTTGTTTGCTGGGTAACCCTTACAACTGGGCTGACAAATATTTTATTATCGATTGCTAAGGACCCTAGACGTGTGATGTTTGCCCGCCGAGCTAAATTCAAATTTCAAGCATCCCTACAAAAAACTTTGATGGATCCTTTCAACGATTCGTGTCTGAGAAAACAGAAAAATTCACAAAACGTGTTTATTTTTTGGATTGAAGTCTGCACATTTAAAATATCCTTTGGCAAAAAGAAATTGTGATGTTACAAGTTGTCGCCTAATCTAATCTAAGTTGCAAAGATATGTAACATTTGGGTACTGTTGCAAAAATTGTAACTACTATACATTATATGCATTCTCACAAGCAGACACGTACAAGTTCGCGCTTGCACATGCCACATGTGAACCTACAACATAAAAACCCAAATCTCAATTGGACATACACCCTACAATGCTTGCCGACCTTCCCTGAAACAGGGTTGACATTGGCAATGTGAACCATTTTTCACAGCATGGATGCTAGATGGTCATCCGCATACCAACCTATAAGTCAAGGAATAAGACAGTTGTGTTAATTGCAATACATAACGATTTAGGATCTTTTTCAACTACCTTTGCAATATTGTTTTGGGGTATGTTGAGAGGATATCAGTGTTCAGTATAGTAAAGATAAAGTATTAATGTGTAATTCTGTTGGTTTTAATTCTCAGGTCTACCAAATCGGAGAAGCTGTATCCGTCGATGCTGCAGAGGTCGTCTGAAGGAGAATATGAGCCTTACTATTGCCTGCCAGTGAACTACGGCAACGGACAAGGTATATAGTGATTTCCTATCAAAATAGTATAGAAGAAGACTTCTAACGAGGCTATTCTTAGACATTTTAGTCGTCGGTTGACTCCACGCTTTGATAAACTAATGGTGCCTGGGCTGGAAGTTTCATCACCACAGTCATTCTTACCTACCAAATTTTAATAATATTTGTATGAAGACTAATCAGTTGTTCACTTGCGGCCATCTTGGATTGACAGGTCTTTATTCAAATGCGTCTTTAGTTTATCAAAGCGTGGGCTCAACGGGCGACTAAAATGTCTAAGAATAGCACCGATAGACCTAAAGGTTTTCAAGCCAGCAATCATCATAGGCTGCAAAAATGTCCAAGCTGTCCATAGCATGGCTGTTTGCACCTCAAAACATTTTCAGTGTTTTTACAATTGTAAATGCAACGTAATTAAGCTACACATGCAGTGTAACTTCTTGCTGCGTTATCCCACTGCGGTTTCGTGTGCGCCGAGTGGAACCGTATATATTTTTACAGGTAAAGGGGCCAGCCACTTCATTTGAAGTGGGGGTTTCCCAGCTCCCGAGGGGTTGGTACTTATTTCTTGTGAAGGCTGAGTAAGCCATGCCGGTATTTTAAATTGGGGTTTGAAATGAACACTGAAATGGGAAATCATTTCTGACACCCTCGGTGGGATTCAAACCCGAGCTCACGGCATGGAATGCAAGCACTCTACCAACTTAGCTATCGACCGGACTTAATAACAAAAAATTTCAATTCTTTTTTGTCTGCAGTAACACCAATTCACTGCTATACCATATTGTACATCACTTGTATCACAATGTTATAAATCCCCGTCTTTTCTAATCTCCCTTTTGCTGATGACAATCTCTTGGATTTCTACACCAGGTCTCTCCTACGGCACATCAGAGCCCCCGTCTCCATCCCCTGGCTCGGCCCTGAGTCCCGGGGCTCCTTCAGCAGTGGGAGGCCCCATAAGCCCCACGCCCGGCCTGCCCCCCACCATGCAGCACATGCACATGAACAAGACGCACCCCACCAGGCACTCGCACCACTACAAGAAGAATGACGAAGGTAGGAGCACTGCCTAACTCATGAACGAACTATAGTGTATTGAAATGGAAATGGAATCACACAAGGGTCACACCTAGGGCCACTTTTATTTCTGATGTACAAAAATTTCAAATGCACTTCCTGGGTTTCTCTATTTTATATCAGCTATATAAAAACACCTATCAAACTACTGTCCAACTCATGGAGCATTTACTGTTTTCATAAACACCCAACCCTGAGGGAAAACTGTAGTTTGAGAACATTTCAGAACTTACAGAATTATCAGTAACAGAATTGAGAACTGACAAAATTAAGTTTTTCAATTATTTTAGAATGTCGTTTACTACATTCAGCCATCTATTGGCTCAAATATCAGCGGGGAGAGGGTTATTGCCCCCGACAACCGACAAATGTGAACAGCGCCATTCTTAATCATAGGCGAGCAAGATCCGACACAATTTTTTTCGAGGAGTAGAGGGCTGGCAAAACACCGGATATTTCTTATCGGAGCCGACACAAAATCAGTTTCTGATAAGTGTGAATAGCTTAATTTATATTGCTCTGCCACTGGATTCCGATTAATATCTGGATCCCTCACCCGACAAGTGGGAACAAGCTCTTAAAGCGTTATCAACAAAATATAACTTAATCCATGCATGGTCTAGGGATTGTTTTTTTGGCGCATGGATTTTCTGAATGTTAATAGCACCATTGATTGTGTTAAGTATTGTTATTTTGATGTCCAGGTCACGGCTCCACGGCCAGCCTGGTGTCCACGGCCTCATCCCTCCACAGTTCTGCTGAGGAGCGGCAGGCACACGAGGCCAGGAAGCTGAGGAGGGAGCTGGCGGACGCCAGGGACAAGGTGCACCACCTCACCACACAGCTCACCACCAATGTAAGTGTCACATATGTATATTGTTGTCTTACGGGTTCAAATATTTTGCAAATTAAAAACTGGTCTTCTTTTAGAGTATTTATTTCACTCTTAGATTTATTTTCACAGTTATATTAACTTTTTTACAATTCACATTTATTTATTTTACAGATGGTTAAGGTTCACTTATACTGTCTTTTGTGTTTAGAAGTAGAGTGTCGTATGAAGCCGTTCGCGGCTTTTTATACTCCGGCGATAGAAGTTGCTAGAGGTCAATTTTGCTGGAACCTTCTCGAACGGTCTTCCAAAAGCTTCGAGTACATAATTATGATGATTTCTAGTTACTTCCTTATAATATATCTTTACCCTAGGTACTTATAATAAATAATCCTACTTATACACAACTCTCATCAGCTACAATGATATATCTACCTAACTAGATATTTATTTGCATTTGCTATTTAGACAATATAATAATGGTTTATTTGTTTTTATTTTCTACATGATAAAAGAGTGCCGTTTTTGTGTGTGTCACACCTCAAGGGCCCTCCCAATCATGAATGAGATATTTGATAAAGGTGCTTTTCCGTGCTCTTTTAAAAATGCCAAGAGATTCCGAAAACCCTCACTCCGGGTGGCAGTCTGTTCCACTTCATTGGTCCCGCAGTCTGGAAAGCGGGATCGCCAAAATTGGTGCGTATTTGTATTTGACGGCGAGGCTGCGTCAACCTGACAGCACCACTTCCCGCTGACCTAAGTTTCCGTCCCTCACACTCACCACAACGGGGGAAAACATGTCTGCCAGATATGACGGAGCCATACCGTTTAGGGCTTTAAATACCATCAAACTCACATGGTAGACCACCTTCTCAGGAAAACGAAGCCAATGTAGTTGTTTCAACAGCGGAGTGATGTGAGAGAATTTGGACATCTGACTGTTAGTCTTCATCTTCTTGTAGAGTCGATTTCCCAAGTTGAACATTAATTTCTTGAGAAAATTCCTCCCTATCTCTAATCTAATCTAATCTAATCTAAGTTGCAAAGAAATATTACATTGGGGATTCACATTAAAATATGCATTCTCACAAGCAGACACATACAAGTTTGCGCTTGCAGATGCCGCATGTGAACCTACAATATAAAACTCCAAATCTCAAATGGACATACACCTTGCAACTCTTTCCATCCTTCCCTGTAATAGGGGTGACATTGGCAAAGTGAACCATTGAACCATTTTCTACAGCATGGGTTGTCACCATAGACAAACCGGACCGTGTGAAAAGGTCATTGACTTATGATATCTGTGGACTAGAAATTATTTGAACGAAAATAGACATTATAAAATATCTGTTTCAACTTATTTACCAAAACGGTCGTTAGTAAAAAAGAGAATAAAGAACTTCACAGTTGCATTTCCATGTGTACAAACAAATTCGGGTGAGTGTAAAAATGTTTCTAGAAAGGTGGCAGCATTGCTGAGTGCGTACTATGCCCAGAGCAGTCCGTACATACACGCATGAGCTATAATTTATAAATCTTGTGATCAATAAAATTGACGTTTTTTTTAAGGAAAAAGGCATTATTTTAAGACATTATGGCATGTGTTGTAATTGGGTGTCAAAACACAAAATGGAGAAAGCAAGAAAACATAAAATTTGACACGTAAAAACATGTTTTGTATGACTACACAACTGCAACGTTCGACAGGGCTGAGACAAATGTGGTCGATAGTATGTATCAATGCAGTAAGTTAGTTTCTGCTTCTCTAATGTTTATACTCAATGGAAAAGGTAGTAAGAATGCATCCGCGCCCAAAATGGCGTCCCTGATTTAGCGCGTTTTTCTTGCGCGCAAAGTTGTCTATGGCTCATTTATAACGCTACTCTCTGCCATGCATTTCTCAGCCATGTGCTAAATAATATATAATGTGATGAATACCTAGCCATTTATATCCCCATTAGTTAGTTTTACTCTCACAATACGTACAATGACATACCGATGCGTTTAATGCAATGGTTCTTTAACTTTTTTGACCACGAAACTTTCATTGATGATTTTGAATTAGAATTTGGTATGGTCATTGGACGTATTTTGTATGGAATCAAAAATCGAATTTTACGAAACGGTTTCTCAACTGCTATATTTGTATTTTACTGCTATTATATTCTATATTTAGAAATACTATATAGTTATAGACAGAGTTAGAAATGAATGAAAACGATAGAGTTAGAAATGAATGGATAATAAAAGAATGTATGTTAATGAAGATGTGAAAGTAAAGGTACAATCATTGGGTACAATAAAATGTGATGAGATGGTTTGAGCATGTGGAAATAATGAATGATGATAGACTGACAAAGGAAGTGTGAAAGGAAAAAGAGGTAAAGCAAGACCGAGAAAAGTATGGAGTGATCAGATTGTGATAGAATGGTATGTATAAAATGAGCGTAAATGAACAAAATTCATGAAAAAGGTGATGGATATGAATGAACCGAAAGATGTATGTCAGGATAGGAAGAAATGCAGGCAGCTCTGCAGAGGCTCCGGCCACCCCTAGCAGAATGGCAGCAGAGCTACAGTCACAGTACAGGTTGGGCTCCTCTGGTCAACAGAGATGGCCATGCAGCTATAATATATAGAAATGATTATGGCAGTCAATGCCATCTTGGAAAACAGCTGAGAAACTGGAAATAATGCGCATCATTGTCTCGTCCTGTTGCTTTCTTGGAAAAATACAAGTTGATGAATTTACTTTACGATTATTTTTCAAGAAAACTGATTATTTTGATGGCTGGCTGATCGGTTGGTATTAGGCTATACAAATTGTTTCACTTTTGCCAATGCCACCCCGATTTCAGGGAAAGGCGGCAGGATATGCAATGTTTATGTTCATATGAGGTTTTTTGTGCCCATGCAGGAAGTGTAGGCGCGAACCTACATGTGCCTGAGATTATAGATTATAGTCTGGATTTTCAGTACATGCTACAAAATTACGATAATTTGTTTTTTTTTTCAATTTAACTGAAATGATTGGTGTAATGCCCTTTTACGTGCCAAAATAAATAGGTTGTAATATCTTAGTAAGATTTTTTTTTCTCGGCGTGCAAGCATCACAGTTGCATGGGACTGTGATCTTTGACAACCAAAAAAAAATTTTTTTTTCCGTTTTCCCTAGTAGCTCGACCTTGTGACGTCATTTTTTTTTGTCTTTGGTTCCGAGCTAAGATTTTGTATGTAAAAACATACCTGCCCTAAAGTAGACAAATAATTTTGTATGGAAAAAAAACACGGGGAACACACAAATGCAGATAATAATATTGTGTAGGTATAATAATATCATTTTTTTCAACAGATAGGAAGACATCAGTAATAATTTATGGTCGTTTTCTTTAAAAGCTGACTGCATTTCTCATGAAAAATATTCCATACAAAAAATCCATTGAATAATGTGTAACAATAGACAAAATAGTTTGTATGGAGTTCCATACAATAAGAGGGTAAATTCTATTACCTGCTAGTCTGTGTGGACCCTTTTTGACTTTAAAGATTGAAGAAAAAACGGTTATCTAGGTACCTAGTTTTTAATCTCAATACCCAAAAAAACTTCAAATATAAAAATATTATGTATAAAAGTATATTATACTTTTCGTTGGTACTTCATAATAGTACTGGCCAGTAAATTAAAAATGATAATAGCTAAAAAATAATAATATATATTCCTATTTTAAAATCTCAATGTTCCATTTTTTAAATCATTATTCGATTCCCGGGAAATAAAAAAATGTTGCCAGGTTTGTAATAATGATTATTTTATTTGTGTAAAAGAAAATATGAAAGAGTTATTGGTGTAATTGTTTTGCCTGTATAAAAGTAAACCAAATTTACAATCCCTTTTTTTCAAAAGTGAATAAATTGAAAATATTCTAGTCGATAGCTCAGTCGGAAGAATATTTGCGTTCAATGTCAAACGGCTAGGGTTCAATCTTCACCAAATGTAATAGGGTATTGGCAATAGTGAGGAATATGATAAAAAGTATATTATTTTGATAGATTTCGAAAAATCAAACAATAATTTGTTGATTTGAAGCCGAAAATATTTTTTTTCGATTTTATATTTAAAAAAGGAAAGATAGGAATTTGGACAAGTTTTTAAACGGATATGAGATCTGCTTCTTCTATTTCCGGTGCTGTGACGTCATATGTTGACGTCACGTTTTTTTATTGACATTCCATACTCCGTTGACATGTGTTGTTGACAATATAAACAAATGAAAACAACAAAAACAAATGAAATGTTCTTAAAGAAACACAAAAACTTCTTGAAGAAACAACAGCCTCAACGGTTTTAACATGAACAAGCAATGGTTGAATGACATAAATGTGAGGGCTGTCAGTTGATACGGCGATGTTTACAAGACCGTGACGTCACGCAAGAATTTTTTATCTAGTAGCGTTTTGGCGCGAAACTTCAAAAATCGATTTAAAAATGCTTATAACTTTTCTAAAAATAGAACTAAAATTAAAATTCAAGAAGTTTTGGACTAATAAAGCTTAAAAAAAATTAAATCACAAGAAAAGAAAAATATGAAAATACCCTATTGATTTTCAATTTTGGTGTGAATTTGAAACCCGGAGATCAATATAGTACAGGAAAGATTACTCAGGTTAACAAGAAATATAAATTGACCACTTCAGGAGCAGGGAAACTTTTGCAGGGAAGTGGTTGGCGAAAGGCCAACTCCGTACCTTTGAAAATAAACAGGATCCACACGCCAAGGATGACTTCTTCGGGGACAATGCTATAAATAGTTGCACTTATGTGCAGCTCAGTTGCGTTTTGTCACCAATAAAACAAAACAATGAACATAATTATTGCAGTTTTATGAGAAATTATTTTAATTTCATTCGAATCCAAATTGTGCTACTTGAAGTTTTCTTGAAAAGTACAAAAAAAAAATCCAACATGTATTGTTATTTTTTAATAAAAACACACCTGGCTACACTTTTGTTAAAGTAAACCAAGTAAACAAACTAACATGTTCCAAGCACAACACAAACATGCATACATTAATATTATATTATCTTCTGTTCGTTTGTATGAAATACGTAGTTGTGCTTAGATCTAATGTACATTAGTTTCGACATAATGCCGCTAGGGGAAATCAGTTGAACTAGAAACGTCACGACGTGTGGGTGTATTTCGCGCTCCGTTCAAAATGTATTAAATTTTTCGAAAAAACAACAATATTTAAATGAAATTAAATTGAAAAAAGTGAAAATAACATATTTATGTAGTGAATAACAAGTGATATGTGGAAATAAGTGATGATTTGTTAATTAAAAGTGGATTGAGGTTTTTTTTGTGTTGTGATGTTTGAATTTTCAACTTCCGTGTACAAAGTTGGTTAGGAATAATAATAATATTGTTATTTTATGATGTCTGTGCTCCGTAAGTCTAAAACTACGATTTGTTGTAATTTCGGATTATGTTATTGCCTTTTAACAGCAGCAAAACTTTAATTACATAATATCTATGAATTCTAAATTACCCTCGGGTCATTTAACGATTGTAATCGTAGTTTTATTTATTGTTTTCGACAAATATAGATCGACATTTTAGTGTTTCTTATTTGAAATTAATTCATAGTTTATAATTCATTTTGTGTAAAGTGCAAACCTACTCGTACCTGTTTTTGCATCTGTATGGAGAGTCAACCACAAAATATAGTAACCTATGCTCCTGCAACTTGGATTGCAGTTTTATGAATGGACTAAGCTACACATATAATGTAACTTCTTGCCTGCATTATCTCCGAAGGGGTCGCATGTGGCGATTTGGAACCTATTTATTTTTACGGGTAAGGGGTCCAGCCTTACACCAACCACTTTCAGTTGAAGTCGGCATAAGTTACATAGACAAAAAATGAGACGTCTCACGCCCAGTTTGCTAGAGAAAAGGAAACTACTATTTTGTTAATGGTTGCTAAGGACCCTAGTCACATGTACCTGTTACGTTACGTTACGTACCCGCCGAAAATTCTGCCAGAAAATGAAGTCCTTAGCAACCAAGAAGAAAATATAAGTTTCCTTAAACTAGCAACCTGGCCAAGTAACATCACATATATTTTTCTATGAACGTACGTGAGCATGCTCTCATTTATTTTGAAGACTGGGTAAACCTTTTCGGTATTTAAATCTGGGTATGACAGAAAAAACTATACAAATAGGAAATCATTTCTGACTGTGCTTCGAACCTCGGCTTCTCAATAAAAAAACATAATCGTTACCATTTCAGCTACACAGAGAATATTATAGACTTATGAAAAATTATTGCCCATCTCGGTGTGTCTCCATTTTGTTTTTATTTTTGATCTTTTGACACCACAAAATGTATTGCCAGTGTGCCCAAAATGGCCGCCAATCAATCTTAATTTAAATTAATAAGTCGATCACTTATATAAGGAGCCAAATTATCAAATAATAAATCTTATAGGATCGTATTTTATTTATAAATTGTTGTAAGTAATATGCCTTGCAGACCGTCGTTCCTGCGTGACATTCTTGCATGTATGCCCGTCATGCGTGGCACTGATGAAAATAAGTTCGTTGACTATTGGTAACTAGACAGTAAACGCAAGCGCTAACCACTAAACTAAGGACCAGTATAACATTCAAACGTCTAAATGAGGTCCGTTTTTTTTTTAAATTTGGAACGTTTTCTCGGCAAGCACATGTAAGTGCACATGCAGCATGTGTAAGTACGAACTTACGCGTGTCTGCCTGTGTGCATGTATTAAATATAAGCTTTGCTTGTCATTCTTGTCAATATATCTTGGCTACTTAGATTATTAAAGATAATAGATGCAAAAGTGTTCCTTTGAAACAAATGCATATAATCTAATCTAAGTTGCGCATATATATTTAACATTAAAGATTCACATTAAATGCATTTTCACAAGCAGACAAGTATAATTCGCGCTTAAACATGCCGCATGTGGACTTACAATATAAAAACCCAATTCTCAAATGAACATGCACCCTGCAATTCTTGCCGATCTTCCCTGGAACAGGGGTGACATGGACAAAGTGAACCATTTTCTACAGCATGGGTGGTCAGCCGCATACCAACCTATAAGTCAAGGAATATACACAACACATTACATTTTTGAAAATCAATACTTAAATAATAATATGTATGGACATCAAAACTAAAACAGAAAACAAATTCTAATTTAAAAAACCCTAGCCGCCAACATTACAGATCAACCGCCGTTTCTTTCTGTCCTTACATATTTTTTTCATTTCCTCCAAAGTCATAACCTTCTTCATACAGGCTGTCCTTTTATTATGACTCCGGATATTCCATTCATTCGCTATTTCGGATAATCAACATAAAATAATATGTCCCGCAAGAATGATGAATGTTAAGGGAATGTCTGTAGAGGGTCATTTCGTTATTGACATGAATGCTTCATGTGTTTGTTCAAGATGGCGATAACAGCTGTGAAAACAAAACGAACCGAAATTTATTTTGAAATTCGAACGCCACAAATACCTAACCTATTAAATTGACTCCTGTAACTGTAACTGCAACTCTGTCGCCCTTCCCATAGGGGTGGCCAGAGCCTCTGTAGAGCTGCTTCCATTTCTTCCTGTCCTTACACACCTCTTTCAATTATTCATGTCCATCACATTTTTTCTTCTTTTACGCTCATTTTGTATATAATATCCCATTCTTTCACAATCTCCTCAATCTGATCACTCCATACTTTTCTCGGTCGTCCCTTACCTCTTTATCCTTTCACACTTTCTTTGTATATGTATGTAGGTACCTACTTTGTCAGTCTATCATCATTCATTCTTTTCACATGCCCAAACCATCTCATCACATTCTTTTGTACTTCAACTTTCACATCCTCTTTCACCTAACAGCCTTACATAAAATGAGTCTTGCTTGACAATCGCTAGCGACAAACAAGCTCGCAGAGGGCTCTTGAGGTGTGATTCACACGAAAACAGCGCTCACCAAATAAATCATCCATTTAAGTAAATAAAAACGATTCGACAATCTGGGCGTGTAGTCTGAAACAGTCTATACAAATACAGCAACTGGGTCTCGCTTGAGAATTGCCACTTTCTATAGCGATGTTTTGTTTTTTTTTAAGAGGAAAGGGACAGGTTAAACTACGAAGTCGTATTTTTTTATTTAAGTACATACTTTTTATTATATTCTATGATATTCATTTGTGTTCAATTGATAAACATTGTTTATCATTCATTAATAAAACTCAAGGACAATAAATAAGTCGAAAAAGTGATACAAATAATTATTATATAAGAAAATATATATAGATACAGAATTACTTTACATATCGATGGAAACGGCTCAGTTGATAGAACGCTTGCGTTCCATGCCAGTGAACTAAGGCTCAAAATCTCACCAAGGCGAAAAGTGCTCATGAGAAACTTCTAAACTACAGAATTTTCACTCTTTTGCAGTGTTTTCTCTCGTAGAAAATAGGGGAAAAGAGAATACAGATAAGAAATCCATGTTAGCTTCGTATGCCACTTACTTACTTACCAATTCTATTTTACGTTTAAGGTATCGATGTATACGAGTGGCATTGCAACTTAGATTATAGATTATATCAGATTAGAAGAGCTAAGAATTGATAAAAAAAACATGATAAGGATTAGAGTTTATTTATGTTTTTTTTTTTTCAATTTTATATCTATTTTTCATACACTTATCACTTTATGCACAAGTTCAATGCAAACACAAGTATTTACATTTAAATCATGCACTTGCTCTATATGTAACTAATCTAATCTAAGTTGCAAAATATAAGTAACGTTAGAGATTCACATTAAGTATATGCATTTTCACAAAACAGACATGTTTAAGTTCGCGATTAAACATGCCGCATGTAGTCCTACAGTATAAAAACTTGAATCTCAAATTAACATACACCCTGCAACTCCTGCCGACCTTCCCTGAAACAGGGGTGACATTGGCAAAGTGAACAATTTTCTACAGCATGGGTGGTCAGCCGCATACCAACCTATTAAGTCAAGGAACACACACAACAAATTACATTTTTGAAATCGACAAATTATAATATGTATGGACATCTAACCTAAACTAAAATTGCAATCCTGTTTTTCTAAAGCAATTCGATAATTTAATTCACATTCTAGAATAATAGACATATTTATCTGATGACTATCGGTGCTATTCTCAGACATTTTAGTCGCCCGTTCAGCCCACGCTTTGACAAACTAATGATGCATTTGTATGAAGACCTGTCAATCCAAGATGGCCGCAAGTGAACAGCTGATTAGTCTTCATACAAATATTACCGATATTCGGTAGGTAAGAATGACTGTGGTGATGAGACTTCCAGCCCAGGCACCATTAGTTTGTCAAAGCGTGGGCTCAACGGGCGACCAAAATGTCTAAGAATAGCACTGTAAGATTTTAATACATTTTTAAATACAGTTAGAAATTTATTAGTTTAAATAACTACTGAATTTGAATTTTAACATCAATTAAATTAAAAATTCAATGTCGTAATGAAGAAACTAGAGGGAAGGGGTGAAAGTCTCGACTTACGTCGATAGATCTTACCGTACCTATTTGAAGATAGAACGGAATAAAACATGGCGGTGCCTGAGCAGCTGATCGTTGTTCTATATAAAATGGATGACCTTGACTTAAAGGTTGGTATGCGTCTTACCACCCATGCTGTAAAAAATGGTTCACTTTGCCGATGTCATCCCTGTTTCAAGGAAGGACGGCAAGAGTTGCAAGGTGTATGTCCATTTGAGATTTGGGTTTTTATGTTGTTCACATGCGGCATATGTGCAAGCGAGAACTTGTACGTGTCTGCTTGTGAGAATGCATATAATGAGAATCCCCAATGTAACATATCTTTGCATCTTATTAAGATTAGATTAGTCATCCTTGGTGGGGATCGAACCGCAGCCCCCTGTGAATATTTTTCTTTAAAAAAAACAGCATTGAACGCAAGCGTTCTACCAACTGAGGTATCGACCTCACGGAAGAATATACTTATATCGTTTTAACGTCTTTATTGCTGTTCAATTGATTTTTAATATTTAAGGTTCTCAAATTCTGTATGTACTTTTGGATACATAAGATCACGCTTAATATCTTCTTTAAAATGATAACCAGTGATCCTCAAATACTAAATCACAAAAAAAAGTACCATCCAGGAGTATTTTTTAATAGCGCCCCTGGCGTCGGTTTTAACATGTTTTTACTAATTTGATCCTCACTGTTGAGAGTCGGTGTCGCTCCATTGTTATTCTTTTTTACACATTGTGTGCGCGCGCAAACAAACCTGTTGAGAGTTATCTGCGTTTTCATATTTTTACGTTTATATTGAAAATTAAATCTAGATTGCCGGTTTTGTTTTTCCTACGAATTGATGGATCGAGCAATTAATTTAACAAATTGAATTTTTTATTATTTTCTAATTGAGTTTCTTCAATGCTATTAATCACAATCTGTGTTATTCACCAAACATTGATCCATTGCTGATCCATGGATCATCAAGGTAAAATTCACGTTAGGCGGCGGCTGAGCCATAGGTTTGGTGTGTGTGAATAACACCGTTTGCAATTAGCAATTCTAACAATTTTTCGAAGATTTTTTTTTTACAAATCGTTAACTCTCTTATCGACTGTAATCTATAATCTAAGTTGCAGAGGTTTTTTTCAATAATTTGAGATTCACGCTCAATGGTCACACACATGCATTTACACATGCTGGATGTAAACTAACAAAAAAAAACTGAGCTAGGCTGGAAGTCTCATCACCACGGTAATTTTTACCTACTGAATATCGGTAATATTTGTATGAAGAGCTGTCAATCCAAGATGGCCGCAAGTGAACAGCTGATAGTAAGTCTTCATACAAATATTGCCGATATTCGTTAGGTAAGAATTACCGTGGTTCTTGGATATAAAATGTTATGTTCATGAGCATTAGATTTTTTTTTAAATCGATTGTTTTATATTGATACGGCACACTTTTTTGTGCAGGCCCTGAATTTCGCCATCCGTCGAACTCCTTGACAAAACTTAACCCTACACGCTGATTGGCCGGCGTTCGGCAAGACACCGGCCGAGCCGAATTTACTGTAACAAAATTTATGTGTTTTATTGTAATAAAAAGGGAATAATTTTTCACAAGGTTGTCGGCCTGTTGGCCCGAAGACCGGTTCTGTTTGTAACTTGTACTGAAAAGAGAAAAAGAGAAAAAAACGAAAAAGAAAAACCTTCAACCAAGTCTTTTTGATTTTGAAGAGAGGGTATCAATTGACGCCGCGAACGTGGGGCCAAGTCACTTGGAAAGTGACAACCCAAGTACCGGAGGACTGACTTGTGGCGCCCAACAAAGAACCAGAAGCAAGACAATGAAGACTGCGCGGCCCTGTGATGACTTGATGGAGCAGGGAGCTTCAGTCAATGAATACAGGACGCCAGTGGCACGGCTCCCCATGCCATTTTCGGGGAAGCCGGAGGAAGACCCAGGGCTATTTTTGGAGTCAGCCCTGGCGTACTTCAAGGAGAATGCAACCCCAGAGAGCGAATGGGTGATGTGGGCAATGGATTGGCTGAGGGGGGAGGCGGCTGCCTGGATGGCGGAGCTCCCAGTGACAGACTGGCTGGAGGTTGAATGTGCCCTGGAGGGAAGATTCAACAGCAAGTCAAGGAGGGAGAGAGGCCACTTCCTGTACCTCTATGGACGGCAGGAGCTCGGGGAGGAGGCAATGGGATTCATCCTGAGGAAGAGAGCGCTGGCCAAGCGCTTCTGCAGCACGCACTCTGAGCAGGAGGTCATCCAGCACACCATGGACCTCCTGTTGCCGCAGTGCCAGGCGAGACTTCAGAGCGCCAGCGCCTCCTGGAGCAAGCTTCTCGCAGCTGCGGCAGGCTGTGAAAGCAGGGGCAGCAGCGATGACCACCATCCACTCGTCGGATCTCATCAGCAAGGAGGGCGATGGCCAGCCCAGGAACAGCAACAATGGGATTGGCAGCCAGCAGCCTATCACCATCAGACCGAAAGGCAGTCACCAGGCCAGAAAAATCGTCCAATGGCATGGCAGCCACGGCCATGTAGCGAGCAAGAGACCGCACGGTCATATTGGCACTGTTCAGGGTCACATCTCGACCGGTCTTGCCCCGACCGTGAGTGGAAGCCTTCGCAACCGGAATCAAGCCAGGATGAAGGTGAACCGGAGCATGCAAGTGTCAGCATGCTGAGGAACGCGAAAGTTCCTGAGGACACTCTGAGAGCAGTCGAGGAGTTTCAACGTGTGGAAGAGACACTGGCTCCAGAAGTTTCAGAATCCAGCCACGTCTGCCCTAGCCAGGATGGGAGGCCTGTACAGCCTGAGGCAGACGTGCTGCCAAGAGACATGGAAGATGACCCTTTGGAGAGAGAGCTGTACTTTGAACGCGAAGCCCACCCGCAAGTGTGCGAAGTGGAAGACTCGACGTTTGACACGAGCAAGAGGGACCTGAAACCAGTCAGCATGGAGGTGCAGAGTGGACGACAACTCGTGCTAGAGGACTCCGGCTCGAAGAGGAATCAGAGCCATGGGATGGCCAGGAAACAGCCACCCCGCACCAGCAGAGACGTGCACCTAGATCAGCTTAGGTTACCGCCCGACAAGCAGGAGGAGGATCCGATCGAGCAGTACACGAGGCCGCCGGATACGACGCCTCGCCTTCAGCGCGCACCACCTCTCCACGAACATCGGAAGAGAAGGAAAAGGATGAAGGAACCGTGGCCAGGGGTGAAAATTCTGTGGCAAGGGTTGAGAGCGTAAGGAGGGTTAAGTTTTGTCAACAGAAGATGGTGGGAATTGATACGGCACACTTTTTTGTGCAGGCCCTGAATTTCGCCATCCGTCGAACTCCTTGACAAAACTTAACCCTACACGCTGATTGGCCGGCGTTCGGCAAGACACCGGCCGAGCCGAATTTACTGTAACAAAATTTATGTGTTTTATTGTAATAAAAAGGGAATAATTTTTCACAAGGTTGTCGGCCTGTTGGCCCGAAGACCGGTTCTGTTTGTAACTTGTACTGAAAAGAGAAAAAGAGAAAAAAACGAAAAAGAAAAACCTTCAACCAAGTCTTCCTCATTTATTGAAGAGAGGGTATCAATATGCATTTTGTTGACATCATTGCTAACAAGCTGCGTCATATCGTAAGCCAGTGCTTGTTTGACTTACCTCCCTTTTTTTTTAAAAATAGATTTGTGAAGAGGAATGCAATTCACCAACCTATTCTGCCTGGCCATAAAACAGGTATTAATTTCATCAATTAATAATTCATTATTATTAATTTTAATGAATTATTAATTCATAATTACCCAATTACATCTGTTGAGCCAGGTTCAAAGTTATGGTCAAATGACCCAAGCGGGAATCGAACCTACGTTATTCTATTCCAAATACGCTAAGTAAGATCAGGCCGCTAGACCATAACACCGACTATTGATTCAAAGGTGACCAGTCCGACCATAGTCCGGTCGATAGCTTAGTTGGTAGAGTGCTTGCATTCCATGCCGTGAGCTCGGGTTCGAATCCCACCGAGGGTGTCAGAAATGACTTCCCGTTTCGGGTGTTTATTTCAAACCCTAAAATAAAATACCGGCAAGGTTAACTCAGCCTTCACAAGAAATGAGAACCAGCCCTCTCGGGAGCAGGGAAACCCCCACTTCAACTGAATTGGTTGGCGTAAGGCCGGACCCCTTACCTGTAAAATAAATAGGTTCAACTCGCCACATGCTACACCTTCGGGGATAACGCGGCAAGGAGTTACACTATATGTGTAGCTTAGTTGCGTTTTGCGTTACCATTCAATGACATTGCCTTAGGAATCCGAAAAAGCGATAATGTGAGAATTGTAAGTTTATATATTTTTAAAATCAATTTCCACTTTTCATAAGACACATTGGTCCAGTACACGCATACAAACATTGCTCATGTGAAATCAACTCTAATGGACATAAGACACACAAGCACTAAGGTGGCGATATACTATGAAGTGATCTACGCAGAAAACAAGTAATACAAATTCCTGCATACATTTTAATTTAATTTAAATCTTAACTCTATTTCAAGGTTAAACAAGTGAGCATACTGTCAACACAATGGTTAATAGTGGTTCACTTTACCAATGTCACCTATGTTTAAAAGGGAAGGTCTTTAAGAGGTGCAGGGCTTATGTTCATTTGAGATGAGGTTTTCTTGTTGTTGTATGTTCACACTTGGCATGTGTAAGCGCAAGCTTATACGTGTCTGCTTGTGGGCATGCAGTTTATATGAATTTTTAAATGTTAATAAAATGTAACTGGTTGTATATTATGTTCCTTGACTTATAGGTTGGTATGTGGCTTACCACCCATGCTGTAAAAATGGTTCACTTTGTCAATGTCACCCCTGTTTCAGGGAAGGTCGGCAAAAGTTTCAGGGTGTATTTTCATTTGAGATGTGGTCTTTTGTTGATGTAAGTTCACATGCGGCATGTTTAAGCGCAAGCTTATACGTGTCTGCTTGCGTGAATGCAGTTTATATGAAGTTAAAATGTTAATATATCGTTGCAACTTGGATTATAGGTAGATAGATCTGTAACGAACATCCTGGATTGACAAGTCTTCATACAAATATTACAGATATTCGGTAGGTAAGAATTACCGTGGTGATGAGACTATCAGCCCGAATGAAAGTGGATCATGTGAAAAGGAAGTTACGTTACCCATTATTATCTTAGTGAGGTTGAAGTTTGAGTGGCAGCGGTTGTGCGCATGCGTAGGGCATCTCCTTAACGAATCTTGATTGGGGTTAACTCTGGGAAGCAATGCAGTGCACGAATGATAAAGCTCGCATGTACTCCCCGATATACATGGCTGCCCGAGTGAAACATTACAGTCACCATCATTGTAAGGTCATACTTGTGTACCCTCCTTTACTTAAAAATAAAACCATGTTGTATGCTTATTTTTACTCTGAATATAAACTTTTATAAGTACTGAAAAATAAGAGAGAAAGTCATCGAGTTCTCCAATTTTGGTTTGAAAACTTCCATAGACCTCTACCCCGAGCTTAAAACTTTGCGCCTTCGGTTGCGAATATATCAAATTTATGAATGATTCAACAGCACCCTTGGTTAAATGATGATGATGCGATGATGAGTTGATGATTTCTTTATAGCGCCGTTTCGTGATGTAGTAACTCCAAGGGCGCTTGCGCCAAAACTTTGCTTGTCTTCAGTGCATTCCGGAACTTTCCATGGTCCTCTAGCTCTCTCACATGATGTGGCAGGGGGTTCCAGGCCAGAGAACCAGCAACTGCAAATGCACGCTCTCCAAACATTGTGTTAACTCTTCTTATCGGTTTTTTAATCTTTGATTTGGCTCCTGTTTCAGCCGAGCGCAGTGTTAGGCTTTTTTGCCGAGGATGACTGGTTTGATTAGATCAGCGAGATATTTGGGTGTTTTTCAAATAGAGCTTTGTGGACCATTGTGCACACTTTAAACTCGATGCGCTCCAGGATACTGAGCCAGTGAAGCTTCTGGAGAAGAGGAAGAGAAACTTTGCGTAAACTCCCATCGGTTGCGAAAATATAAAATTTATGGAAGATACAACAGAACCCTTAAGTAGTGGTTTAGTTTTAATGCATTTTTCGTACTGACGCGATCGAGAGATCGATTTGCGCACACCGTTCATCCTTTTTTTATCCACGTATTGAAGCAGGCCTTGAACTCCTCATTAATTGTGACACTTTTGAGCTAATCGATTGTCTCTAGATGGAATTTTCAGACCTCTCTTTCCATTGTTGTCTTAAGTATGTTAGTGTATGTACCATGTGCAGTGTTGCGCATCGAGGCGAGATGAGACTGACTAAGTCACCGCCAACTCAATATCACAAATATCCATACGTGGAGTCCCGCAAGGTTCGCACCTTAGGCCACTATTGTTTCTTCTAACCTATAATGCACATAACGCATAAGTACTGAATAAGAGTTTTAAGCTTACACGGCCGGCTGATGATGCTGGAGTGATGTTTTCCGGGATCTGTTGCCGTGGTCTATAGGAGCTGGAGTAAATAAGTATTGTTTCATTGTATTCAAGGCATTCCAATATTTGATTGATCCTATTTTAGTAATTTTGTTGTAAAACTTTTGTCTTATGTATGTTAGTGCATATACCATGTGCAGTGTTACGTATTAAGATGAAACGGTCTACACTGCTAACTCGATATCATAAATATCAACATTTGGAGTACCACAGGGTTCACACCTTGGGCCATTATTGTTTCTTCTACTTTAAAATGCACATTTTCAATACTTTCTCAAACTACAACAACTGTTTCATTGTATTCAAGGCATTTCAACATTTGATTGACTCGAGTTGGAATTTTAACCATCTTGGCATAGTTACAACTGTTGTCTTAGGTATGTTAGTGCATCTACCGTGCGCAGTGTTGCGCATTGAGATGAGACGGACCCCACAGGCGACCCTGTGGAACCCGATACCCTCTGGCTTACTGAACTAGTAAACTAGCCCGACCACTGAGCCAAACCACAAAACCCACTGGATGTACTATCTTATAGGGAAATCTTGCACTGTATTTACATTTATTTCTGTTTTCTTTACATGCGATTCAGGTTTTTTTGTTGGAAGCACACTTGCATGCATAATTTCATAGCTGAGTTGGTGATGCCTTCGCGTTTCGAGCGAGATGCCTTAGGTTCTAATTTGAGTCAGTGTCATTAGTCCGGTCCGCGACAGCTAACGGCTTATCTAAAATCTAAAATCTAAATCTAAGCTGCAAATACATGTATCATTTAAGATTCATATTAAACGCATTCCCACAAGCAGACATGTATAAGTTCGCGCTAAAACATGCCGCATATGGACTTACAATGTAAAAACCCAATCTCAAATAAGCATAATTTCTGATGCATTTTTAAATGTACACCTTTAAAAGGTTGCGCACCGCTGCCCTTTTTAACATATTTTTAATGTCGTCCCACTAATCTCTTAATCCTCGAGTCACGGAACCATCGACGGTTAAAAGGAAGCAGGGCACAAGCGACGTTTTGGTCAAAAAATGAGTTATGAATGCTATCCTACTTAAAATTTTCCGCTCTTTCTAATGCGCTCACTCCCATAGCTCTACGATGATTTTTTTCGTTGCTTATGCCCAAGCAAACAACCGCATTTTCGAAGTATGGTTTTGGTGTAACCGACAAGATTTTGTCCTATTTTGTCTTTAAGGCGCTTACGACATAAAAAAATCGTAAAACCACATTAATAGAAATGCCAATAAACGCCTTTATTTTTTTGATTAGAGCTGTTTTGATTTTAACGATATGATAAAAAGTAACACATTTTTTTTTTTTTTCAATGTCAAACTTTAAACTGCTCTCCTGAACAATGTAGTTTTTGTCGCTTATGCCCTATATTCTTTTAACCGTCAATGTGGACTCTCTCCGGTCTGTTTACGGCCCTTCCTCATTATGTTGCATAACGTTTATAAGATTTAAGTTCAAGCTCTCGCCTTTCTTATCATTTGTTTGGTGGTGCCCTTTATTTACGGCTTTATTTAAACCAAGACGCACCTCACGAGCAGCAGTAGTTAAAAACCTTTTACCCGGTATTTTTTAACATAAGCATACGTGACTTTAAACTGATAAAAAAACTACCCACACAATTTATATAAGTATGATGATGATAGATTAAAATAAAAAACTTCTTTGTTACAATTCACATGAGCTTTTATTATTTTTTAAACACTACCGGTTTCGGGAGAAGCAATACCTCCCATCTTCAGGTGTAAATATAAACTAACATACAAATACAATACATTATGACGTGAGGATTTGAATTACTGAGGGGGAGGGGGGGGGGAGTGTTATGTGGGCGGGGTGTAGTAGGAAACATAGAAAGTAGGGGAGAAGTGTTAGGAAATATAATACTATTTAAGAGATTATTTACTGAATTAATATTTTTTTGGATTTCTAGGTTTTCAAAATTATTCATGATTTTACCTTTGTAGGGAATGGAGTGAAGTTTGTGGGTCCTTCTCAAAAAACTCCTTCACTCCATTCCCTACAAAGGTAAAATCATGAATAATTTTGAAAACCTAGAAATCCAAAAAAATATTAATTCAGTAAATAATCTCTTAAATAGTATTATATTTCCTAACACTTCTCCCCTACTTTCTATGTTTCCTACTACACCCCGCCCACATAACACTCCCCCCCCCTCCCCCTCAGTAATTCAAATCCTCACGTCATAATGTATTGTATTTGTATGATAGTTTATATTTACACCTGAAGATGGGAGGTATTGCTTCTCCCGAAACCGGTAGTGTTTAAAAAATAATAAAAGCTCATGTGAATTGTAACAAAGAAGTTTTTTTATTTTAATCTATTAAAATGAACTTTCACGAAGTAACTGCCAAAAACCTAGATAATATATGATGATGATTTCTGTATAGCACCATTTCGTGATGTAGTCACTCCTAGGGCGTTTGTGCGAATGATACCAGAAATTTGCATGTCTTCAATGCATTCCAGAACTTTCTATGGTCCTCTAGCTCTCTCACATGATGTGGCAGGGGGTTCCAGGATAGAGGACCAGCAACTGCAAATGCACGCTCTCCAAACTTTGTGTTAACTCTTCTTATCGAGAATCAATAGAGAGATGGCGCTTTGTAGCTGCCTGACGTGTGTCACTTAGTGCTCTTATAAAATAAATCATGTTTTAGCAAGTTTTACTTTAAAGTGCCACTTTTTGCTGTCTTCATGTTGTTTTAGCTTCAGTGACTTCGCAACCTTAAATATAATTTTAAAATCTTAATTTCAAGGTTAAATGCATCTTAACCATATGCTGCCTGCCATATGGGTAAATGTGCCTGTATGGAACGCTCGCCCCTGCTCTAAAGCACACCGTATAAGCGCAACTTTAATAAGTGCGATCTGGATATTTCAAATATGGCCATGATGAAGTCAATAGACGTAAAGTTCATAATAATTGTTGCCATGCCACGACTTGTCTGTGGGTGCGTTGCTAGCAGGACACAACAGCACGGTAACAAAACATCACATGACATAAAATCACATAGCGAAACATAACATGACATAACACCACATGATAAAACATTCCCTACTTCAACTGAGGTGGTAGGCTTACGCCTTACGGCCGGCCTCCTAATTGTTAAAAATAAATACCATTGAGTAATAAATAGAAGAGTAGACATTAACTTACTGCATTGATAAACTAAAGCCCACATTTATCTCAGTCTTGTCAAACGTTGCAGTGGTGTAGTCATACAAAATGAGGCTACTTTGTCCAAATCTATTTGTGTTTCGACACCCAATTACACATGCCATAATATCTTAAAATAATGCAAGTTTTCCTTTAAATTCATCACTTTTAGCGATCACAATATTTATCACGCGTGTTATCTGTCAACTTGCAGCCATTATTACTCGCAAATATTTCTAGGAACATTTTTTTATACGCCCGACTTTTTTGCACACATGGAAATGCAACTGGAAAGTTCTTTGTTCTACCTAATGACCATTTTCGTAAGTAAGTTGAAACAGATGTATCATGTCTATTTTCGTTAAAATATTTTCTAGTCCACAGATATTGTTAACTCATTGATAAATACGTTCAACAATCCGCATGCAACCCCTGCTGTTTTGTCATGTTATATAATGTTGTGTTATGTTTTATCACTGCAATGTAAAGTAATGTGATGCTTTATGACTGCGGTGCTATGTCATGTGATGTTTTGTCGCTGTGCTGTTATGTCGTGGGGCCGAGTTCGTTATACGAGACCTCGGTTCCCGCTAAAGGTCTGCCTCGTGGACGTTTCCAGAATAACAATCGAATCTTCTAGACAGTTATTCAGCGCACGCGCAACACCTGTGGCAACAAGGTCTCTTCAAACAGGAAAATTAATGACTCCCTGTTGGAATAGTTTTGTATCTTTTGTAGGTAAGAAACGGGGAAAAATGTGTTCAAAATTCATTGTAAAATGTTGCGGGACATTGTTGAAAAATGTTGCGGGACATTGATGCAACAAGTTGCAAATTAAAGCTCGAAACATGTATCAGCATGTCGCAAAATTGTAAGGTTTAAGCCTAACCTAATAATGAAGCTACTTACGATTTGAAATGTCAAGGCTGGAAGTCTCATCTAAATCTAAATCTAAGCTGCAAAGATATGTATCATTCGACATTCATATTAAATGCATTCCCACAAGCAGACACGCACAATTTTGCGCTTACACATGCCGCATGTGGATCTACAATAAAAAACCCAATCTCAAATGAACATAAGCCCTACAACTCTTGCCGACCTTCCCTGAAGCAGGGGTGACATTGGCAAAGTGAACCATTTTTACAATATGGGTGGTCAGCATCACGGTAATTCTTATCTACCGAATTTTGGTAATATTTGTATAAAGACTTATCAGCTGTTCACTCACGGCCATCTTGGATTGGCAGGTCTTCATGCATATGCATCATTAGTTTGTCAAAGCGTGGGAAAAACGGACGACTAAAATATTTAAGAATAGCACTGCATTGTATATTGTTGCCGACCCTGATGTATGGAAGCGAGTCGTGGACGGTGAATGAAAGAGAAGTAAATAAGGTATGCACCGTAGAAATGGCTCATTTGAGAAGTATGCCATGAAAAACACTGAAAGAAAGAAGAGTGAGAAACGAATGGGTTCTGAATGAATGCGGAGTAAAAGAAAGCGTGAAAGTTTAAAGAAGTGTGATGCGATGGTTTGGACATATTGAAAGGATGAATGAAGACCGACTGACAAAAAAAGTGCATAAAGGGAATGTAATAGGTAAGCGTGAAAGGGGAAGACCTAAGAAAGAACGCATTGATCAGATAAGTGAGATTGCGAATGAATGAAATCTACAGAGTGGAAACAAGAGAAGAGCGTGCATGAAAAGAGTGATGAAACTACATGAGATGAAAGAAGTATGCAAGGACAGAATCAAGTGAAGGCACTTGTGTGGAGGTACCGGCCACCCCTAGAGGAATGGTGGCAGGATACAACACAAGACAAGACATCTTTATCATACTTCACGCTCAAGAAGCCCATCGTAGACTTGGGCGAAACGTCCGGAAGCTCCAGCTCCCATAGACCACGGCAACAGATCCCGGAAAACATCTCTCCGGAATCACTTTATTAATGTCTCTTTATTATTGTTGCAATATAATGTATGAAACGTTATTCAACAAGCAGTGTCGTTGTGCGTGTACAAGAAGAACTCGGAGTTAATATTAGAAGTACATGTACCAGTACATAGTGCCGTTGCTTTGTATTCAGTGGAGAGATATGAACCCAGACCGCGCGCTTCGAAGACAACACATGTTTCCAAACAGTGGAGTAACTCGGCATCAACTAATCTAAGTTGCAAAGATATGTAACATTGAGGATTCACATTATGTGCATTCTCACAAGCAGACACGTATGATTTCACGCGTAAACATGCCGCATGTGCACCAAGAATATAAAAACCCAAATTTCAAATGAACACACACCTTGCAACTCTTGCAGACCTTCCCTGGAACAGGGGTGACATTGGCAAAGTGAACCATTTTCTACAGCATGGGTGGTCAGCTGCATACTAACCTATAAGTCAAGGAACATACACAATAAAATATATTTTTTTAAATAGACATAACATAAAAACCCTAGCCCTATCTTCCGATAGATACAGTGAGATCTACCGACGGCTGTCGATACTTCCACCCCAGGGCTGGAAGTCTCATCACCACGGTAATTCTTACCTACCTAATAAAGGTAATTTATTTGTATGAAGACCTGTCAATCCAAGATGGCCGCGAGTGAACAGCTGATTAGCCTGCATACTAATATTACCGATATTCGGTAGGTAAGAATTACCGTGGTGATGAGACTTCTCTCAACTCCTAGACTGTTCCAGCACAATGTCACTTTTTTTTAAGGAATCCTGTGCGGGAGGCTCCTCAATTCTTGAAAGTCTTGGGGGTCTATGTCACCCTGGAAGGGTGCCGTAGAGGTGTTGCTTGAGTCTTGCTTCTGTCGTGAGGCGCTGCAAGGAAGTGGTGATTGATGTTGGTTTTGAATAAAACCGGATTAAATTGGGAAGGGAACACAGAGACTGGTAGATCATTCTATAAACGGGCAGTTTGCCAAAGGAATGAGTCATGAAAACGCCAAGTTCTCATAGTTTTGAGATCGACTGCAAAGGGATGAATGAGAGTTGTACTACGAGTTTCCCTTTCTAAAATGCGAGGGGGAGGAATTAATGAATGGAGCTCATTAGAACAAGCTCCGTGGTAATATCGATAAAAAAAGACTGAGCATTCCAACTTTTCTTCTGTGCCGGAGCGGCTGCAGATCAGATGTCAGAGAAGGATCATTGATCAACCTCACTGCCCTCCTTTGCACTGAATCTAGTTGGTCACTCAACTTCTAATTGCAACAACAACTCAAGTCACTTAATTGTTTCGAATATTTCTAGAGTCTTTATTGGAGTTTTTATTTATTTTAATTTCACCGTTCCCGCCATGCGCTGTTACACTTAGACCGCCAGCAATTTGAATCTCAAGTGCATCCGACTGTTTTCTAAGTCGGTTTCATTATTTCCCAACCGATCCCATTAAAAAACATCTCCGCACACTCTGTCATCCCTCTCTGCCGTCCACATCCACCATATAACAAGAAAGAGACGTAGCCACATCACAACTACGCCTTTCAAGTGTTTTTTTCGTTTTTGTTTTTCAAAATAGCCTCAAGCACCTTGTGTTATCTAAAATAGACCAAATATAAAACATTACGTGAGTACTTAAAGCAAACGCAACTAAGCTACACATATAGTGTAAATCCTTGCCGCGTTATCCCCGAAGTCTCGATGTAT
This sequence comes from Agapetus fuscipes, assembly GCA_951799405.1. Taxonomy (NCBI): domain Eukaryota; kingdom Metazoa; phylum Arthropoda; class Insecta; order Trichoptera; family Glossosomatidae; genus Agapetus; species Agapetus fuscipes. The sequence goes on along the minus strand of OX637351.1, from coordinate 8,558,422 downwards.
CTAATTATTGTTAAGGTGGACTGAAAGCTATGAAACATGTCGGCGTATAAAAAGCTGATCTCGGGATCTAAACCTTGCTCTCGGCATGAAATGCAAGCATTCTACCAACTGAGCTATCGACCGGACTTTTTACAAGCTTGGTCGTCGCTACAAAACGCCAATTCTCAAACAAGACCCAGTTGCTGGAAGACTGGATGGACCTTTTGATGACCTTATCTTATCTAATCTAATCTAAGTTGCAAAGATATGTAACATTGGGGATTGACATTACATGCATTCTCACAACCAGACACGTACAAGTTCGCGCTTGCACATGCCGCATGTGAACCTCCAACATAAAAATCGAATCTCAAATGGACATAGGTACACCGTGCAACTGCAAATTCAACCATTTTCTACAGCATGGGTGGTCAGGCGCATACCGTATGACCGGTCTTTGGTAAAGGTTTATGAATTTTTCAACTCAGCGAAGTGCAAATTTGAAAATGTAAATGGTATATTCTTTTTGCTCCACCGGAATTCGAACCCTCAACCTTCCATTTACGAGTCCGAAGTGTTACCACTGGACTACGGACCGGTCGATGATTGAAGTATTTACGCAATGCTTTATACTCCCCGGGGCTACTGTCGAATGGACCACGAAAACAAGTAGTCCGACTTGAAATCATGAATTATTTTTAAAACTTGCGACATTCCTGGAAAGCCAATCAAAAGATAAAATCTTCGTAATAATATGGTCTTGAAATTTTAGATCCGAAATCCGAGTTTTTAATGTATGCCTCTATTACCTACATGCATTTGAAATTCATAACTGTTTTATTTTGTATGCAATCTCTAAATTTCAAATCAGTATAATTTTTATGATATTTACCTCTAATATTAAAAGCACGAGGCCATGTACGGTGGAAGTGAAGCATTTGAGAAGCATGACAGGAAATACTCTGAAGGATAGAGTTAGGAATGAATGGGTAAAGAAAGAATGTGGAAAGAATGAATGATGATAGACTGACATAGTATATATACAAAGAAAGCGTGACCGAGAAAAGTATGGAGTGATCAAATTGAGGAGATTGTGAAAGAATGGGATATACAAAGTGAGCGTAAAAGAAGAAAATGCATGAAAAAGGTGATGGATATGAATGAATTGAAAGAGGTATGTCAGGATAGGAAAAAATGGAGGCAGCTCTGCAGAGGCTCTGGCCACTCCTAGTGGAATGGTGACAGAGTTACAGTTACAGTGCGGTACAACGGAAGATTCACTTCTGAAGCTATTTGGGATTTCGGTATTTAATTTATACTAAAAATAAAGATGATTATCGAAACATGGAGAAAAGGTGATACTTGCTAGATTTTACTAAAACATTCGATTCAACTAACCTCGAACAAATACTAATTATTATCAAACTTCTTGGACCGGCCCGTAGTCCAGTGGCAACACTTCGGACTCGTAAATGGAAAAGCTGTGAATTCGGATCCCGGTGGAGCACAAAAAATATACAATTTATATTTCCAAATATGCTCTTCGCTGGGTTGAAAAAAAACATAAAACCTTTACCAGAGACCGGTCACTAAAAAGGTCCATCCAGCCTTACCGCACCTGGGTCTTTTTTTTTTTTTTTTATTTAAACAAGAATACAACAGCATTGAATAGAATTTTGTACATGTAAAAGATATTTTTTTATATTTCATGTCGCCTATTACTGTATTCTACAATTGGTATTTTAAATTAAATATCATGCCAGGTAAATAAATAAAAAGTAAAGAAAAACAAAAAAGAAGCAACACCCAAAACTTGCTTGAGTATTGGCGCTTTGTAGCGACGACCAAGCTCGTACACCTCTGCGGCCCTACAACAAGTGTCATAGACCCCTAGAGTCTCTAGAATCTAGGGAGTCTCCCGCACAGAATTTATTTAAAAAAAACACAAATTATATACCTAAACTTCTATTTATTTCTAGAGAGACTTATTATAACACTAATCATTATTATCAAAGCAACACAGACACAGCTACCCAAATATACAATATCCTGTATATTCGTAAAACTATTTTTAAAGCACCAGAGTTTTGATTTGTTACTTTACATCTTGATTGATAAAACCTTGTTAATATTTTGTTTTTTGAGTCTTGATCAATTGACCTAAAACAAACCTAAAATGCACTGTATTTGTCGAAAGCAATGACTCATTTATCGATGTATTTCAAGGTTAAATAATGTGATTGAATGTGTTAAATTATCGTGATCATGTGATTGATTCGAGTGACTGTGAAAGATGGTGTTAAGATGGGAATGATGGTGGATGCTCAACCAGTTTTGGAAAACATGCAGAGCAGATCCTCGCAAATTCACGATGGATTCGCCACCATTCGCTCAAATCGCTATAGCAGATCCAGGTTCAAGGATACAGCGGCAGATTTCACGTACGCACCAACTTCATCAAACCCCGAATACTTCACCCTCAGGAGAAACAACAAAAAGACATTCTTAGAAAACAACAATGTAGCAAGGGTCTTCGACAAGGAAAAGGTGAAGCTAAGAGATGACACAACAAAGACTGTTTCTTTTGCTCCAGACCTAGCAAAGAATGGTCAAGCTGAACCCATCTATGCCAAAATTAGTCCACCCAATAGCACTGAAGCTTCACCAGTTAAAGGCAATAGTACAAAAGAAGAAACGCACTATGATGCGATAGATGTGATACCAAAGAAGAAAGACAGGCGGAAGAAGGATAAACCAAAGAGTAAGCAAAGCAAGATTAAAGAGATGAAGGTTTTGCCGATGGTTGTTGATGTACCTGAAAAAGTCGAAGACACTTTCGATGAGAAGCATTCGAAAGACATCAAAATTGGCACACCGCCACCGAAAATGGAAAGCTTAGATGGTGAATTGGTGAAGATCAAAGAGAAATTGCACAACGGATTCGGTAGGTCAAGCTTTTTTTATTCTGAAACTAAAAATTTCTCGCATCACCACTACGAAAACAGTTCAGTCATTGAAGCGTTCAACTGCGGCAGCGGAACAGTCGTGAAAGATTTCGATGCTGAAGACGTCTTGAAGGATTTGCCAGAGATGATGCCCAGATTGCAGAGAAACACCCAAAAGTATGCGACATTGACGCACATGAGACGACCCAACTCGATCGAATTGAAAATGCAATCTGATGCAACGTATTACGGCAGCTTGAATAGATCAAAAATCGGTTACAATTCTGAACCAAACACCCCAGTTGGACCGCAGCAATCGATTTTAAACACAATCGAAGCGAACAATGCCAGGGGTTATCCAAAGAGGAACGTCGTGCGCAGATCCAATTCAGAGACTGCGAATTTTTACAGTCACAGGATGAATGGAACACTTCCAAACTTTCGGCACTCGGTTTCTGTGGATGTGGCTTCGTCCAAAGTGTGGAAGAACCACGTTTGTTGTGATTGTGTTACTGGTAGAAGGTTGGATACGCTGTACGAGGCACAGGATTCGAAGGTCGGATGCCAGACCATCTTGAGGTCCAAGCCGCCAGTGCCGTGGTGGGATTTGGCGATCAGGAAGTCAAGATACAACAGCTGTCCCATTTTGGATGAGGTAAACCTTTTTCATTATTCTTTTTATTCCAGCAAATGATGAACCTTTTTCCCACCTTCATTTCCTCACGTATAGACAAAGGCTTTGGTTCTTGTTCTGATAAATTATCTTCCTTTATTCGTCCTTCTCTCCTTACAATAAAGACAAATCGTACAATCACTCGCATTCATCCCTTTGCAGTCGACATCAAAACTATGAGAACTTGGTGTTTTTACGACTCATTTTTTTGCCTAACTGCCCGTTTATGGAATGATTTGCCGCTAACTAGGCTCTCGCCCCAATTTGATCTGGTTTATTCAAAGCCAATAGCTTATTTCTTTGGTGCACTGTTTTTGTTTGAATCACATCTCAATAGCAAATTTTTCATTTTTATAGGAAATTTTTACTGTTTGTTTTTTTTTTATAACTGGATGTAATTAATTCCTGGTACCTATTCCTTGACTTATAGAGTTATAGGTTGGTATGAGGCTGACCACCCATACCGTTAAAGATGGTTTACTTTGTCAATGTCACCCCTGTTTCAGGGAAGGTCGGCAAAAGTTGCAGGGCTTATGTTCATTTTAGATTGGGGTTTTATATTGTAGGTTCACATGCGGCATGTGTTACCATCATACTAGAGCCAGGTTGTTCTACCTACACACTATCGTATATGTTCAGGCGCGCGTGAGTACTTCAAATCTTGAGTTAGCAACATTTTTGTTTTTGTTGATGCTGGCTTACCCTATTAAAAAAGTAAAGAATAAACCATCGTAAGTTGTATGAGTAAACTTTCAACATGATTCTCAACTTAGATTTTAATTTAATTGAACTTTTCAACGCGTTGCTGCCTTCGTTTGCCCGCTCTCAGTTAACCAATGCTTTTCACGTTTATCAATCCCCAATCTGTTACATTTTTTTCAACTTCCTGCCTCTCGTCACAGAGATTAGGGATGGTTATGGATGTGAAATTTCGGATAAGGGGATAACGTTATTTCGGTTTTGTATACGGATAGAGAAGTAGAATCTATGAGCTATAATAATCTATAATCTAAGTTACAAAGATATATGAACATTTAAAGTTCATATCAAATGCATGCCTGCAAACAGATTGCAATGCAATTCGTGCTTACAAATGTTAAATGTGTACTTACAAATTTAACTCCAAATCTCAAATGAGCATAAACCCTGCAACCCCTACTGCCCTTCCCTGAAACAGGGCAAATATTATATTTTTATATTACAAGTCCACATGCCGCATGTTCAAGCGCTAAGTTATGCGTATCTGCTTGTAAAAAGGCATAATATTTAATGTGAATCCATGTTACATATCTTTGCAACTTAACATAGATTAGATTCGATATTATTATTATTTAATTTCCCAAAAAATGAAGTCTTCAAATCGCTGAGTTTGTCAACTTTTTTCGGATATCGGATATGGTCGGCTACGGTTTCGCATATATCCGTAACATCCCTGACTGGGATAAACAAGCGCCGAGGATTCACCTGACGGGAGTTGGTACGCAGTCTCATATATTATTGTTGTTTTTTGTTCAAGTCCGGTTTGGCAGGTAGACAGACAACCATTGACTTGTGATATTCTGTGGACTATAAATTATTTCAACGAAAATATATGTCTCAACTTACTTACGAAAATAGTCATTAATATAAGAAAGAGAACAAAGAACTTAAGAGTTGCATTTCCTTGTGTACAAAAAAACTCGGGCGAATGTAAGAATGTTCCTAGAAAGTTGGTGCCATTGCGAATAATAAGTTCATACACAGCTTAAGTTGACAAATCTAATCTAATCTAAGTTGCAAATATATGTTACATTGGGGATTCACATTACTTATATGCTTTCTCACAAGCAGACACGAAATGAAAGAAAAATGCATAATTTTAAGACAATATGGCATGTGCTATAATTGGGTGTCGAAACACAAAATGGATTTGGACAAACCGGCCTTATTTCGTATGACTACACCACTGCAACGTTTGACAGGACTGAGACAAATGTGGGCTATAATATGTATCAATGCAGTAAGTTAGTTTCTGCTCCTCTATGTTATTACTCAATGCAGACAACTCTACCCCGAGTATAAGACATTGAGTATGCTCACCTTGATGGCGTAAATCGAAGAAATGTATGAAAACTAAATGACTCACTAGGAATGCTCTCGTATCTATCATACATTTTAGATTTACGCGATCCAGGGGACTTCGTGTAATGTGGTACTAGAGATGTGCAAGGACTTATTCCATTGAAAGATATGGATCTTGTATATTGTTATCTAAGTTGCCAAGAAAACTCGTTGCATTCAACTTCTATTCTTTCTTCCAGAGCAAGGGTCTCCAAACTACCTACGGCCCGCGGGCCAAATGCGGCCCGCGAAAGGATTTGGTCCGGCCTGCAGACGCCAATAAAAAATAATTGTTTTAGATATTCAGAACGGAAAGGTCGGCCGCGCGAACTAGCAATGCACTACTTGAATTTATTAGTAAAAATATACTGGAAATGCTTAAAACCACTGTTTCCAAGTGTCACATTTTCAATTTTTTCCACCCTGGGAGACAAGTCACCCAGACCCTGTTGGCCCGCCATACCACCTCGAAATTTCAATACGGCCCTTGGGTAAAATAGTTTGGAGACCCCTGTTCCAGAGGCTCCTAAAGATTTACGCCTTGTGGATCCACTACAGATTTTTATTTTGATTTCCGTGAAGAATAGAAGGTGGTCTATTAATAGAGTGCTTGCATTCCATGCCGAAAGTTCGGGTTCGAATCCCACCATCTAAATCTAATCTTAATGTAAGTAGAAAAAATATATGTCATTTGAGATTCACATTAAATGCATTCCCACAAGCAGACACGTATAAGTTCGCGCTAACACATGGTGCAAGTGGTTTTCACTATGGATATCAGAAATGATTTCCCGTTTCGCTGTTTATATTAAACCCAAAATAAAATACCGGAAACGTGTTGGTATGAGGCCACATGTACTGTAAAAAATGGTTCACTTTGCCAATGTCAACCCTACTTCAGGGAAGGGCGACAATTTTTTTTTTTGTAAGAACATACACAGCCTGTGTAAGCTAGAGTTTGTACGTTTCTGCTCGCAACTAAGATACATATATAGTGTAACTTCTTGCCCGTAGGGTTTCGCATGTGGCGAGTGGAACCTATTTATTCTTACAGGAAAGGGGACCGGCCTTACGCCAACCACTTCAGTTGCAGTCGGGGTTTCCCACCTCCCGAGAAGGCTGGAACTCGTTTCTTGTGAAGGCTGAGTAAACCTTGCCGGTATTTTATTTTGCGGTTAAAAATAAATACATCATTTCATTTAAATAACTTGTCAAATAAAGAACATCTCTATATTTTGACTAGGCATATTTGATTTACTTTTCTTAAAGAGTTTAAAGTATCCATAGCCCCATACTAACTTAGAGGTATATAGAGCCATATTATTGTATTGCAACCTACCTGATTGAATGAGTCAGCTGTTAACTGGTTTACCTTCTCGACCAGCGCCTCTCAAATAGCATCTATAACAACGTTTGGTTGTTACAACCATGGAGTTATTATATCGATGTTTATAACAACAGTTTAAGCAACTTTAAACCGAATGAAAAGGATAAACTTATAAACATCGTGAAGGTGGTGTTACTTCTTCCCGCGTTCTCTCCAATGGAGTCGCTCGTAGCGAATGGAACATAATATTTATTTTTACAGTTTAGGGGGTCGGCCTTACAATAATTTATTCACTCGATGTCAGGGTTTGCCTGCTCTCGAGGAAGGAATATTGCATTTTTTTACGGCTGAGTAAACCGTGCTGGAACTATCTTTAATCTAAGTTGCAAAGATATATATAAACATTTAAAGCTCAAATCAAAAGCATGCCCATAAAGTTCGCGCTTACAAATGCTGCGTTTGTAATCACAAATTGAAATCCATACCTCAAACGAACATAAACCCTGCTACTTTTGACGATCTTCCCTGAAATAGGGATTGCATTGGCAAAGTGAACCAATATTTTACAGTACGGGTGTTCAGCCTCATACCAACCTTTATTTCAAGGATTTAGATATGATGAGCATAATTGTCGGTGTTATGGCCGAGGGGGTAGGGGCGCATGTTCGACTAGCGTATTTTGAACAGAATAACGTTGGTTCGAATCTGCGTCTGGCCCACTTGACCATAACTTCGACCCTGGTTCAACAGATGCCATTGCATGCACACAAGCTTCTGCTTTCGCATGATGACAACTGGCCAGGCAAATGGCCAAGCAAAAGAAGAACATCTTCCGAACAGTCTCAGTAGTAGCATCTCGAATTCTAGGCCTTAAGTCATAATGTTAAGACGCTCAAATCACTTTGCATTTTTGTTTGTAAATTTAAAATCCTCGAGCCCTAAGCCCTCACGGCTATAATCTTTTAGTGATTTCTGAGCCTCCTTTGCTTTGTGTACACACTTGGGAAAGTGTAGCTTCACGGGAGGGCCTTCTGCCACTCGCATCTCACATAACGTTTTGCATGCAAGTCCTGTGACACATCCCCGGATGGGATGGATATACAGGGCGTGGGTCAGTGGAGGGGAGACTGACCCTGAGAGAAGGTGTTGGCCATGCAAAATAGGTTGGTGAATTTTATTCCTTCCACAAAGCTATCAAAAAAAAAAAAAAAGATATCTCCGGGAATTGAACCTGCAGCCTATTGATTATGAGTCCGATGCGTTAACCATTAGGCTACGGACCGGAGGAAGAATAGCAAAGAACAAGCGATTGACGATGGATCTGAGAATGGCGGTACACAATGGTATATTGTTACCGACTTTGATGTATGGAAGTGAAGCATGGACAGTGAATGATAGCAAAATGAGTAAAGTATGTACGGTGAAAATGAAGCATTTGAGAAGCATGACAGGCAAAACTCTGAGGAATAAAGTTAGGAATGAATGGTTAAAGAAAGAATGTAATTTGAAAGAGGATGTGAAAGTTAAAGTACAAAAGAACGTGATGAGATGGTTTGGGCATGTGGAAAGAATGAATGATGATAGACTGACAAAGTATATATACAAAGAAAGTGTGAAAGGAAAAAAAGGGAAGGGACGACCGAGAAAAGTATGGAGTGATCAGATTGAGGAGATTGTGAAAGAATGGGTAATACAAAGTGAGCGTAAAATAATAAAATGCATGAAAAAGGGAATGGATATGAAGGAATTGAAAGAGGTATGTCAAGATAGGAAAAAATGGAGGCAGCTCTGCAGAGGCTCTGGCCACCCCCTAGCGGAATAGCGACAGAGTAACAGTTACAGTTACGGACCGGTGGCATAACCATAATATCCCCTCACTGCGGACATCTGGTAAACGTTACTCACAATCTCGGGTCTCGGCTTTTTTAGGGAATCCGATGGTGTTTGGTTTTTTTTTTGTTTCCTGCGTTGCAAGGTCGAGCGCGCTCAGAAATAAATAAATAATAATTTTCAACTTTGTTTATAATATAAAACATATTTCAAGGACAAAGAAAAAACATATTATTAGTTTTTACGCTTTCCCGGCCGGATTCAGATGCTTTATTTTTTGTTTTCGGGCTTTGACCGTGGTCCATAGTTTTTTTTTTCTTTTTCTTCTTCTTGAAGACTTTCAGCTGACGTTTCGCCACCTTTGCGTGTGACTTCTTCGGAGCTCTGTACCCTTAGTACGGTTGCAAAACTTGAGAAAAGTAAAGTTTACGGAAAATATTAAAGAGTAATTTCTCCTAAAATCTGCCGTTTTTGTTTCATACACTTTATGGTCTTAGCAAAAGAGTTACAGTGATAAAGAAAATCAAGCTCAAACAAACAAAATGGCAGATTTTACGGGAAATCACATTTTAATAATTGCCGTAAACTTTACATTACTCAAGTTTTGCAACTCGTACTAAGGGTACAGCTCACTTCTGAGGTCTGTACGAAAGGCGGCGTCTATTTATTTGTAAATTCTCATTCTCAAAAAATCAAGCCACGCCCCCTTTAGAATTAGAATAGGCCCATAGTAGTTTAGTTGCACAATCTATAATCTATAATCTAAGTTGCAAGGATATATTCATTCAAAGCTCTCAGATGTATGCCCACAAACAAACACGTGTAGTTCGCGCTTACAAATGCTGATTGTGTACTTACAAATAAAATTCAAACCTCAAATGAACATAAGCCCCACAACTTTTGCCGACGTTCCCTGAAACAGGGGTGACACTGGCAAAGTGAACCATTTTTTACAGTATGGGTGGTCAGCCTCATACCAACCTATAAGTCAATCATTATAAAATATTTATCTGTTCTTACCCCTGTGCCACCCCTGTTTCAGAAAAAGACTGCAAGAGTGCATCGCTCATGTTCTTTGGATATTTTCACTTTAATAAATATATATATATATATATATATATATATATATATATATATATATATATGGGTATTTCTCTCCAAAATGAACAATATGCTTTCCCTACCAGAAATTATATATTTTTTCTTAATTATTTGGTGTTCTAAATTTTTTATTTTAAAGTTTGCATGCAATGTGTTCTAATCACAATTTTTTTTAGTTATTAGCAAGTTTTTTTATAGTCTAAAAAAATTAGGAAACACCCTAAATATCATTCCCTCACCGTTCCCCAGTGGGAGGTTGACATGTTTGAAGACATTTAGTGACTAAAGTTACAGGAAAACCCTGATTTTATTACAACTCAAACAACAAAGGCATAGTCTACTTTAATAATATGCACATTCAAAATTGTGAAATTGTTGAATTTTGATATTTATACAAAAAAAATCTATTTCCCCACATAAATACGTCATTCCCTCATTTATTCTGAGAATATCAATTTTCTACCACCAGCGTAAACTGCTCACCATGCCACTAGACTCTATGCAAAGCAGACATGTTGGATACCACATAGTGTAACTACTGTTTAGTGAACTCAGTGCGTGTAATTATTTTTCGAAGAAGTTAAGTGTATTTTGACCAGAGAGTTTAAATTGAGCATCATTCCCTCATGTGGAGTTTTCAATACAAAGGTAAATATTTTTTTTTTTGTAGTTTGCTTATTTGATGTTGCTAATGTTTCTGTAAACATAACCTATAGATAGAAACGCATGGTCATTACCTCAAATGAAATAATGTGGTTTTCAATCAAAATTGTCATTCCCTCACCATCATTCCCTCACTATGAGGGAATGATTTATATAAGAAAAAATGCCTTTATCATAAAAAGATTAAATTTTAACCACTTATTATGACACTTCTTAGGAGCCAATGGGCACCCATGATGGTATATTACATATTATTATTAATTATTATGACAGTGTTGCTTTTATGAAAAAAAAAAAACAATTAGTATGTTTTTGTCTATGATTGAGTTTTTTCGAGATGCCGTATTTGTGATAGGTACACCATATTTTTTTGTGTTTCAGATAAATTAATTGAGTTAAAAATTCATCATGCCTAAGACCAAGGAAGATGCAAAACTTTGGAAAAAGGAGTATAATAAAAATAGAAGAGAAGCCATGATAAACGACCCTCGAAAATTAGAAGAGTTTATTAAAGCAGGAGAGACTTTAAATATTTAAAGAAAAAAGAAAAACAGCAGGTAAAATAAATTGCCAATATGTCACCCAGGGAACAACGGATCAAGAAAAAGCAGTGGACGTTGGATGAGAGTTGGAAAATGGATGCTGATACTGGCTCAAAAATACTGTCCCCAAATGGCAAAGTTGACCAAATGTTGGTTGGTCAAAAAGTAAATTCTGTCGTGAGAAAACGCCTCCTCTTTGGAGAAACAATAAGAGCAGAAATTGATAATACTAAAAATAAAGAAAAACGCATGTTAAATTCAGTCCTTAAAGGTAATCTGATACGTAAATACAAGCTCGGAAATCAGACCACTTTAAAAAGTACACACTTCGCAAATGAAATCACCAAATACAAACCTAGAGGGAAACTGATAAGGAGGAAAACACAAAAATGTGTCCAGGGAAGAAGGACTGCATTACAAAAAGTAAAATAAAAAAACAAGAACGGTTTCTGAGTGATACTATAACAAATTTGTTCACAAAGTTCTCTAAAGAAGTGTCATACAAAATCAGCTATGCAACCTTTTTGCAGACTGAAACCATTCTGGGTGGTAGCTCCTCAACTGGAAGGCAGAGATACGTGTGGTTGTGCAAATCATGTATATAAAGCTGTTAGTTGTTGCTGCTCGACTAAGTGGTCTATTCGATCACTGTCATCCAAAAAAACTGTTGGAGATGATTTGTTGGAATCTAATCTAAATCTAAGCTGCAAAGATATGTATCATTTGAGATTCATATTAAATGCATTCCCACAAGCAGACATGCATAATTTCACGCTTACACATGCCGCATGTGGACCTACAATATAAAAACCCAATCTCAAATGAACATAAGCCCTGCAACTCTAGCGGACCTTCCCTTAAGCAGGGGTGACATTGGCAAAGTGAACCTATTTTTACAGTATGGGTGGTCAGTCGCATACCAACCTATCAGTCATTGCGATGCAAATAAATTGTCCAGGTATCACAATTGGTGTCATCAGAGAGGAGGATATTCTGGAAATTGATAATACCATCAATGACACTGTCACAGAGAGCTTCTATGGCACACTAAGGGTACAGCAGGTTGTTTTCAGAGATGATGTTAATATATGCTCGAGTTCCGTTCCTTGAGTTGCTTTGAGTGCTCTGAAAATTGTGTCCACTTGTACATAGGTAAAGGCTTTTCCCGACAAAAAACAACTTTAGATAAAGAAACGTTTGCTGTCACCATGTTCAATGCTGGGGATTGGGTAATTGTCAAGTACGACGATACCCTGTACCCAGGAGAGGTATTGGCGGTTAAGAACGGAACAGTCGAAGCTAATGCGATGATACCGACTGATGTCAAAAGAAAATTCAAGTGGCCAGCTAAAAAGGATGTTTGCGCCTATCCTATTGTGGATGTTTCAGCCAAAATTGTTCCACCAGAGCCTGTCGATAGTCGTCTGGCAGTCAATTTGTGTTTCCTGGTTATTTTAAGTAGGAATCTTTTTAGTATTGTAAGTTTATTCATAGTTTTTAAGTAATAAACGTCATTCCCTCACCAGCGATTTGTCATTACCTCATCATCATTCCCTCATGCGTCATTCCCTCACATTACTGAAAATTGTTTTTCATTATATACACATGAAAATGTGATAAATGATCTAGTATTGAATGACAGTTAGCTTTTACACAAGGTTAGGTATTTTTTTTCAAAAAGAGAATTTTCATTATCAAAAAAAAAAAAATGTATAAATCCAACCCCGAATTTGCCTCGTTTGCTGAGAAATACCCTTATATATATATATATATATATATTATATTCTTATAGGTTGGAATGAGGCTGACCACCCATACTGTAAAAAAGTTCACTTTGCCAATCTCACCCCTGTTTCAGGGAAGGTCGGCGGGAGTTACAAGGTGTATACTCATTTGAGGTTAGGATTTTAAATTGTAAGCGCGAACTTACACGTATTTTTATTGTGGGCATTCGTTTGATATGATATGACCTTTGAATGTTAATATATCCTTGCAACTTAGATTATAGATTATACAGGGGGCCGTCCTCACGCCAACAGTTTAAGTTGGGGTTTCTCACCTCCCGAGTGGGCTGGTTCTCATTTTTTGTGAAGGCCGAGTAAACCTTGCCGGTATTTATTAACTCTCTTGCATTTTAGATACCTACAAGGCATATTTTCACATGTCTGACATCAGCAGGTGCTTATATTACTTGTTAATAAAAAGTTTGACCCCACGTCATGTGTAAAATATGACGCTGCAATCAGATCTCAAGTCCACACAGAGTCGTGAGGTCATCCTGACCCCAAAGCTGACCTTTACAATCAAAATATATGTGCTAAGTAAACCTCACGCACACATACGTCATTTCTCAAATACTTCACTTCATTATCAGAGCCTGTATGGATGTCGTGGCAGAGGAAGACCGAGAAAGGTATGGATGTACCAAAATTCTGAAAATGCAAATGAATGGAATATCCGGAGTAATAATAAAAGAAGAGCTTGTATGAAGAAGGTTATGATGAAATGAAAGAAGTATGTAAGGACAGATAGAAATGGCGGTTGATCTGTTATGTTGGCGGCAAAGACTAGGGTTTTTTTAAATTAGAATTTTGTACTTACATATTATGTTTTAGTTTTTATGACCATACATAATATTATTTGTTGATTTAAAAAAATGTAATTTGTTGTGTATGCTCCTTGACTTATAGGTTGGTATGCAGCTGACCACCCATACTGTAAAAAGATAGTTCACTTGGACAATGTCACCCCTGTTTCAGGGAAGGTCGGCAAGACAATTTGAACAGCACGGCGGGTCAGCAATCAGCAGCATACCAATCTATCGGTGAAGGATTACAAAAAATGAAAAATGATGTATAAATAAATAATTTAGCAAAGAACTAAGAAAACAAAATTAAAAATAACTTAAATTTAAAGTTGAATTAAATTCCCTAGCCGCCAACATTGCAAATCAACAGCCATTTTTTCAGTCCTTACAATACATACTTCATTGATTTCATTCAGTCATCTCCCCTTATAAAAATAATTTGAATGCTGATGATGATGATGAGTAGAATTTTAAGGTTCATTCACACCGCACCAGCACTCATACTTGTATGTGTACTTACTAACATTTTAATGACTCCATCACTCCGCCATACAATCCCATCGGACTCTCATTATGAAGAAAAAATACACAATAAATGTATTATTATATCGACGGTTAAAAGGCTGTAGGGCATAAGCGACATAAACTAAATTGTTCAGTACGTACAGTTGCAAAGCTTGAGTAAAGTAAAGTTTACGGAAAGTATTAAAGAGTGGTTTTCTCCAAAATCTGCCGTTTTTGTTTCTTGCACTTTATAGTCTTAGCAAAAGAGTTACAGTGTTGAAGAAAATCAAGTTCAAACAAACCAAAACGGCAGATTTTGGGGAAAACCACTCTTTAATACTTTCCGTAAACTTTACTTTACTCAAGTTTTGCAACTCGTACTCTACTTGTGGGTACAGGAGAGCAATTTAAAGTTTGAGATTGCTGAAAAATGCCATAACTTTTTTTTTTTATCATACCGTTAAAATCAAAATAGCTCTAAAATTAAAACAAAATAAAGGCTTTCCTACGATGTTTTACGATTTTTTTTTATGTCACATGCGCCTTTAGGACAAAAAAGTCCAAAATCTTGTCGGTTACACCAAAACCATACTTCAGAAACGCAGTTGTTTGCTTGGGCATAAACAACAAAAAATCATCGTAGAGCTATTGGAGTTAGCGCATTAGAAAGAGCGGAAATTTTTGAGTAGGATAGCATTCATAACTCATTTTTGACCAAAGCGTCGCTTATGTCCTACTTCCTTTTAACCAAAGATATGTAGTGTATGTATGTCGGCTTCGTGATAATGCTCTTTGTGATTGGCTTGAAGGGAGCGTGGTGTATCTGACAAAGGAACAAAATATCCAGAAATTTAATTGACAAGGTTCCATCTCGTCAAAGTTCTGTATTGAAAAAAAACAACAGATTAATAATATTAGGATGGTTTATTTGGTGAGCGCTGTTTTTCTGTGTGTCACACCTCAAGAGCCCTCTGCGAGCTTGGTCTTCGCTGTAGAAAGCGCCAATTCTCAAGCAAAACCCAGTTGCTGTAAGGCTGGATGGACCTTTAGTGACCGGTCTTTGGTTAAGGTATGTGAATTTTTCAACCCAGCGAAGAGAATATTTGAAAATTCTAATCCCGTTGGAGCACAAAATATATTCCATTTATATTTTCAAATTTGCTCTTCGCTGGGTTGAAAAATTCATAAGCCTTTACAAACAGACCGGTCATCAAAAGGTCCATCCAGCCATACAGCAACTGGGTCTTGCTTGAGAGTTGGCGCTTTGTAGCGACGACCAAACTCGTAAAAAGTCCAGTCGATAGCTCAGTTGGTAGAATGCTTGAGTTCCATGCCGAGAGCAAGGGTTCGATCAAAGGTGTACTCAGCCTTCACAAGAAATGAGAAACCCCCACTTTAACTGAAAGTGGTCGGTGTGAGGCCGGCCACCCCCTTACCCGCAAAAATAAATAGGTCCCGAATCGCCACATGCGACCCCTTCGGGGATAACGCAGACAAGAAGTTACACTATATGTGTAGCTTGATTGCAAAAAAAATGGCACCCTTCTGGTAGTACATTCATAGATTTTCATTGCATTCATTTTCATTACAAATTCATTTATTTTTTGTATGGCCATAACATCGAACCCGGATCTATTCAGTGGGAGAGCGTGGCTAATCACGAATGGCTCCACCAACAAACCGCAATTCCATCACAGAGATAATGTACTTTTTTTTTTTCATTAGAACTTTTTTTTTTTAAATAAATTTGTAAAGAGAAATGCAATTCACCAACCTATTTTGCCTGGCCAGTTGTCTTCATGCGAAAGCAGAAGCTTCGACATCTGAACCAGAGTCAATGTTATGGTCAAACGGGCCAGCCGTAGCTCGAACCAACGTTATCTGAACCAAACACGCTAGCTGAACAAGCGTCTAGACCGCCGTGGCCATAGCACCAATTGTAAAATGTAAAAATAAAAATGCTTTAAAATTATTAAACATACCCAACTTGTATGAAAAAGCTTATGACTCCTTGACTGATAGGTTGGTATGAGGCTGACACCCCGTGCTGTAAAAATTGGTTCACTTTTGCCAATGCCACCCCGGTTTCAGGGAAAGGCGGCAGGAGTTGCAAGGTTTATGTTCATATATATACTTCTCAAATGCTTCATTTCCACCGTACATACTTTACCCATTTCGCTATCATTCACTGTCCATGCTTCACTTCCATACATCAAAGTCGGTAACAATATGCCATTGTGTACCGCCATTCTCAGATCCATCGTCAATCGCTTGTTTGCACCGACCACTTGCTTTCCCTTGCACACCCTATTCTCAAGTTCTCTTGTCATCTTTTCATTCTTTTCAAACATACTTCCCAAGTATCTAAATTCATCCACAATGATTTCGGAACGGAAATGATTTCCCGTTTTGGTGTTTATTTCAAACCCAAAAATAAAATACCGGCAAGGTTTACTCAGCCTTCACAAGAAATAAGTACCTACCAGCCCCCTCGGGAGCTGGGAAATCCCCCACTTCACTGAAGTGGTTGGCGTAAGGCCGGCCCCCTTACCTGTAAAAATAAATAGGTTCAACTCGCCACATGCCACTCCTTCGGGGATAACGCGGCAAGAAGTTACACTATATGTGTAGCTTAGTTGCGTTTTATAATATCATGTTTTATTAATTTATTGTTTGTTATGATTTTATCAAAAAAATTATAAATAAACGCGGCTCCCTCTAAAATCAATCGGGGCTCTTCTCAGACATTTTAGTCGTCGGTTGAGCCCACGCTTTGACAAACTAATGATGCATTTGTATGAAGACTTGTAAATCCAAGATGGCCGCAAGTGAACAGCTGACTTGTTTTCTTACAAATATTACAAAATTCGGTAGTAAGAATGACCGTGGTGATGAAATTTCCAGACCGGCCTAAAGCTTGGGCTCAACCGACGACTAAAATGTCTAAGTCGTAAGTGATTTTTTTGACGTTTGACTTTAGAGTTTGACCAATACTTATAAATGTATTAGATTTAGACACTTGAAAAAAAAACTTTAAATTTGTGAAAAATATTTGTTTGCAATTTTTCAGTGCCAATTATATATTTACATCCATTTTCACAGTCAGTTGATCCTTTACTTGTAGGTTGGTATGCGGCTGACCACCCACACTGTAAAAAATTGTTCACTTTGCCAATGTCACCCCTGTTTCAGGGAAGGACGGCAAGAGTTGCAGGGTGTATGTCCATTTGAGATTTGGGTTTTTATGTTGTAGGTTCACATGCGGCATGTGCAAGCGCGAAATTGTACGTGTCTGCTTGTGAGAATGCATGTAATGTGAATCCCCAGTGTAACATATCTTTGCAACTTAGATTAGATTAGAGTGAAATATATGCACAGTAATGTGGGGTAAAGTGGGGGTTTCCCAGCTCCCCAGGAGGCTGGTTCTCATTTCTTGTGAAGGCTGAGAAAACTTTTCCAGTATTTTGGGTTTAAAATAAACACTTAGATTAGATTAGATTAGTTGTCAGCCTCATACTAACCTGTCAGTAAAGCCTGGTATTTTCAACGTTAGCACAGGGAATTTTGCACTGAATGAAAAGGACACACGTATGAGCTATCATTTGAGTCGTATAAATACAAACGCCGTCAACTCCTTACGCGATGATTTTGAGAAAAATAAACTTGTAAACTTGTAAAACGACAACACCAGTTGGAGATGACGGCGTTTGCACGAAATCATACTTTTTCAATGAAAATTACGAAGGATTAAGTGAGGATTACATTATATCGCACACAGCAAATGATTTGTTACACTGCGCAGAATCAAATTCAATCATTATCTCAAAAATCATAAATTTTGGAGATGACGGCGTTTGAAGTTATACGACTCATTTTAAAATCACATAATATGCTAACGTTGAAAATACCATGCCTCAATCTTTATTTCTGTACCATTTAGATTTTTTCGTTAAGTAAAGTAGGTATATTTTTAATGTTCTACCAACCTTTAAAATGAGCCATTCGTAAAAATGGACATAAAATGTGTGACGCCATCCCAGCTGGGCTAAATCATAAAAATAACGTTATAAAATGGTAGATATTCAATACATAATATATTCAAAAGTATACACACAACAAATACATACACACACTTTTACGTCAAGTCAAACTCCAAGCTATGAAATTTTTATTTTTATTGACGGAGAGGTCAAGTCTCAAAGACCTTTTTTTAAATTTATTTATCACATATCGTCGGTGTTTCAATAGAGAAAAATCAATTTGGTCGTTTATCGACTTACATACCTACTCGAGACTACATACTCGAGTATTTTACAACTGTCGGTGAATTTATTCTAAAATAACCTATAATCTTTATTTCAAAGATATTTTAATATTTTAGAGCGCTTATATCCTAAATATGAAAAATAACTGAAACCACTAATCTAATAATAATCTAACTTCTTTTATAATTTATGTTTAATCTAAGTTGCAAGGATATATTAACATTCAAAGCTCATATCAAATGCATGCTCTTGTGGGCATGCATGTAACACATGTAAGTTCGTGCTTACAAATGCTGAATGTGTACTTACGAATTTTTGCCGACCTTCCCTGAAAACAGGGGTGATATTGTCAAAGTGAACCATTTTTAAAGCATGAGTGTTCAGCCGCATACCAACCTATAAGTCAAGGAACATACACAACAAATTACATTTGTAAATAAACAAATTATAATATGTATGGACATCAAAAACTAACAGAAAACAAATTCTTATTTAAAAAAAACCCTATCCGCCAACATCACAGATCAACCGCCATTTTTTTCTGTCCTCACACACTTCTTTCATTTCCTCCAGAGTCATAACCTTCTTCATACAGGCTCTCATTATGACTCTGGGTATTCCATTCATTCGCAATTTCGGAAATTTGGTCCATGCATACCGTTCTCGGTCTTCCTCTACCACGACATCCATCTATTCTTGCAACATATACTTTCTTCGTCAGTCTTTCATCATTCATTCTCTCCATGTGCCCAAACCATCTTCCCCTTTTATAATCCACAAAATCAACTTTAATATATATATATCCGACCGGAAATAGGCATTATAGGGCAACACTAAAATTCAATACAATCACGTTTCCAATATAAAGTCGCCTGCATCCTAATACATCCGTCTCTCTCCGACACGCTGCATTTGACATGTTGAAATGAAAATGAGAGAGGATGGTGTGCAGCTCATTGTTGCCATTGTGAAAAATTGATTGAAATTGATTGGAAATAAATCATTTATATTTATTTGTGGGGTGAACAGTATTTGACTCGTATAGAAACGAAGGTTGAATTATACTATTTTTTTAAATGAGAATGACCGGCCCGTAGTCTAGTGGTTAACACTTCTGACTCGTAAATGGAAGGTTATGGGTTCGAATCCCGGCGGAGCACAAAAAATAAAATATTTAATTTTTTTTTTCAAATTTGCTCTTCGTTCGGTTGAAAGTTCATATACCTTTACCAAAGACCGGTCGTCAAAAGGTCCATCCAGCGTTATAGCAACTGGGACTTGCTTGAGAATTGGCGCTGTGTAGCGACGACCAATCCCGTAAAAAGTCCGATCGATAGCTCAGTTGGCAGTATGCTTGCTTTCCATGCCAAGAGCAAGGGTTCGATCCCCACCGAGGGTGTCAGTAATGATTTCCCGTTTCGGTGAATCGGCTAATCTAATCTAAGTTGCAAAATATATGTATCACATTATATGCATTTTCACAAACAGGCACGTATAAGTTCGCACTTAAACATGCCGCATGTGGTCCTACAATATAAAAACCCGAATCTCAAATGAGCATACACCCTGCAACTCCTGCCGACCTTCCCTGAAACAGGGGTGACATTGGCTAAGGGAACCATTTTCTACAGCATGGGTGGTCAGCCGCATACCAACCTATAAGTCAAGGAACATACACAAAACAAGACTCAGTTGCTGTAAGGATGGATTGACTTGGCGACTGGTCTTTGATCTTAAAAAAGGTTGGTAGACATTTTTTGAACCCAGCATTCTTGAAAATTAAAAAATATTTTTGTGCCCCACCTGGAATCGAACCCGGGAAAGTCCCATCATTCGCCTAATTCAGGTTTTTTTCTTTATCACAAACTTTAATGTGTTTCATATGGTAAATTTCCCATGAGGGCAGATTTATTGGTTCCTCTTTGTTGCATTTCATCCCCCCCACGACTACTTAAATTACAACACAAAGAAATGAGGAATTTCCAACACGCGATGCAGCACCCCTTTGTTTTCATATAAAATATATTGGTGTTCCACAGGGCAATCACCTAGGGCCAACATAACTTATAATGTATACATACATGAAATGAAAATATGTATGTATGTAGATGGCTTAATTACTTAGCATCAATTTTCATTACCGGAATAGTGGGGATGTGTTTAAATGTATATGCTTTTGAATTAAAAGTTCCAAGTTCGAGAAAAGATCTATAATTTATAATCTAAGTTGAAAAGATATATTACATTTAAGATTCATATACGTATAAGTTCGGGCTTACACTTAACCTTAAAAACCCAATCTCAAATGAACATAAGCCCTGCAACTCTTTTCGACCTTCCCTGAAACAGGGATGACATTGACAAAGTGTTCCATTTTTACAGTATGGAAGGCCAGCCTCATACTAACCTATAAGTCAAGGAACGTGAAGATTAAGAGGAAAAAATGCAATCATTCTTTATTTTCTATTTATAAAATCTACGTTGCTAAGAAACCCTTTGCATTCATCTTCTATCACTGCTCTGTAGTCTAGTGGTTAAGGTATTGGTAAGTGACTCGATATCAGAAGTTCGTGGGTTCTCTTCTCTCTTCGATAGGTTGTAAATTTTAAGTGCTTAATCAAAGACCGAATACCACAGGTAATTCATCTCTAAATCAATACGGGGCTATTCCCAGACATTTTAGTCGTCGGTTGAGCCCACGCTTTGACAAGCTAATGATGCATTAATATGAAGACCTGTCAATCCAAATTGGCCACAAGTGAACAGCTGATAAATCTTCATACAAATATTATCAAAATTCGGTAGGTAAGAATGACCGTGAGGATGAGACTTCCAGCCCAAGCATCATTAGTTTGTTAAAGCGTGGGCTCAACCGACGACTAAAATGTCTAAGAATAGCCCCGATAGAGTTTTGCTTGAGAATTGGCGCTTTCTATAGTGAGTAGTGACAACTAAGCATGAAGGATGGGATTCGTACAAAAACTGCACTAGCCAAAAAATAAGCCTGAATTTTATCTGTTTACTTACAACCATAATTTTTAATACCGTGTAAAAAATAAAATAAAACAGGCACACCTGTCATGTCAAAAAAAGACACATGCTCCAAAAACACCTGTTTTTTCATTAATGATCATACACTACGTTTTACCGAGTACATAATTCCTAATTGACACCTCTATAATTACTCTGTGTTTTTTTACACCTGTCTTTTTTATAACACTAATAAAAGCATTTTTTTTCACGCTTTTCGCATTTAGGCGTTTCCTTTTACATTGGTAAGAAACTCAACGAAGCCACACATATAGAGTTACTTCTCGCCGCGTTAGCCCCAAAGGGGTCGCATGTGGCGAGTTTAACCTATTTATTTTTACAGGTAAGGGGGCCGGCCTTACGCCAACCACTTCAGTTGAAGTGGTGGTTTCCCAGCTCCCGAGATGGCTGGTACTCATTTTTTGTGAAGGCTGAGTAAACCTTGCCGGTATTTTATTTTGAGGCTTGAAGTAAACACCGAAACGGGAAATCATTACTGACACCCCTGGTGGGATTCGAACCCGAGCTCACGGCATGGAATGCAAGCACTCTACCAACTGAGCCATCTACCGGACACTAATAAAACTAATATGACACTAATAAAAACAGTTTTTTTTTACTTTACATAGGTACACTACCTACCTTAAAATGAACACGGCACATGCATAATTTGAAATTATATTTATTTCTCGGCGGGCAAACATCACAGATTTGGGAGTTTTAGGCTTACACGGCCGGCTGATGATGCTGGAGAGATGTTTTCCGGGATCTGTTGCCGTGGGCTATGTTTTATGTTTATATATGTTGAGCTGGAGCTTCCGGAGGTTTCGCCCGTGTCTACGATGGGCTTCTTCAGCGTGAAGTGAGATGATGGGGCTGTCTGTGAAATCCGAAATGTCACTGACCGAACAGTCGTGTGGACGAATTGTCCGTGAACGATTTGTCGTGGAACCATTTTATAATAAGGATATTAGGATGATTTATTTGGTGAGCGCTGTTTTTGTGTGAATCACACCTCAAGAGCCCTCTGCGAGCTTGGTCGTGGCTATAGAAAGCGCCAATTCTCAAGCAAGACCCAGTAGCTGTAAGGCTGGATGGACCTTACCCCCGTATTCACGATCAAAACTGGCACTAACTTAAGGGCAAACTAGCGCTTAGATTGGGGAAATTCATTTCAAGAACAATACTTAAGGTAAAATTAGCGCTTAAGCGCTCCAAAAACTAGCACTCAGGTAAGTAAGGTCGACACGTATATTAACCAACGCTTAAGCGCTGTCAAAATATTCCGTCATATTTCATTGTTATCACATTTTGTGTTTGATTGTGAATTTACATGAAAAAATGAATTCTTACTTTAAACATGATTTTTACGAGTGTATTAACATTGTTTTGACGAGTTTATTTACATTGCTTGACCATCAGAATTGGGTTTGTTCTCCGGTATGGTCTAGGACCATACTGCAATGACAGATGAACTGTCAAAATATTCCGCCGCATTTCATCAGCACATTTTTTGTTTGGTTGTGAATTATTTACATAAAATAATTAATTCTTTCGATACAGTTGACTTCAACGAGAATAATAACATTGTTTTGTTCAAAAATAGTGTCCCAAGAAAATATATCAGAGACTGTAAAGACCCATTTACGTATTACGAAGTGGAAGAATTTAGAAGCCGTTTTTGATTGAAAAAATGCGTCGTTCTGTATACAGTTTTGCCGTTGCTCATTGAGGGTTGCAAAGCCAACAATTTCTTCGATCTGTTATTTTATCTTCTATTACAGGTTTTTCTTTAATCAGAGCCACCAGCAGCTCCTTTTCCGCTGGAGAAAACAACAACTTTTTGGCGCTGAAATCAATCAAAACACTTTACATTGGATATTACATAAATGTATTTTTAAAAACTAATAGAAATTGTAAACAAACAAATTCGTACTTACGGATTACTTAAATTAGTAAGTGCGTTATACGTACTAATTTTTTGTCAAGTTTTATGCACAGTTGATATGACATTGAAATTTGAAAGAAGCGGCAATGATAAGAGTGAAGTACGCCGAGTATCGGTCGGAAGGTACTGACCAATTACAGAGCTGGGTTTTTTCGAGAGCCAATGACAAACCCGTACATCTCTTGGGGGTTGGGCACTTCGCTGATTACTACTTTAGTGTTCTTTGTGAAACAAAACGCTCCAGAATGTCGACCCTTGAGTTAGTGTAGCGCTTGAGTAAGGCACTTAAATCAGTTTTGATCGTGAATACGGGGGTTAGTGACCGGTATTTGGTAAAGGTAGATACATTAATTTGTCACCCAGCGAAGAGCGTATTTGAAAATATAAATGGTATATTTTTTTGTGCTCCGCCGGGATTCGAACCCACAACCTTCCATTTACGAGTCAGAAGTGTTGACCACTAGACTACGGACAGGTCAAACGAGTTAAATTTTCATAAATAAACCGTGCACCCACCATCAATATAAAGCAGATTGTGACAATGCGAAAATGACCTCTATTACGTTTGTACCTACATAAAAATTATATTGCAATTCAGGATAATTTATTTCGTCTGGTTCACGCGACACCTACATAAAAATTAACATTCATCATTTCACTGGTTCACTTTGTCAATGCCACCTCTGTTTCAGGGAAGGACGGCAAGAGCTGGGGGGTGTATGTAACTGTAACTCTGTCACCATTCCACTAGGGGTGGCTAGAACCTCTACAGAGCTGCCTCCATTTCTTCCTTTCCTTATTATTATAACAGGCTAATTTATTTTAAATTACAAATGATAAGAGAGCGCCGTTTTTGTGTGTGTCACACCTCAAGGGCCCTCTCCGATCATGGATAAGACTTTCTAAAAAGGTGTGTCTTGTGTGCTCCGCGAAATACACCCTCAGATTTGGAGTTGTTCACTCCGGGTGGCAGTCTGTTCCACTCCACCGGACCCGCAACACGGAAAGCGCGGTCTCCGAAATTTGTACGAATCTAACGGCGTGGCTGAACCAAATTGACTGCTCCATCGCCCGCGGATCTGAGTGTCTGCCTCCTTACACCCATCTCAACAGGCGAAATCATGTCAGTCAGATAAGGTGGAGCCAAGCCATTGATGACTGTATATACCATCACATAAACACGGTAGACCACCCTCTCCGGGAAACGAAGCCAATGCAGTGTTTTTCACAGCGGAGTGATGTGATGCGAATGTGAACCCACAACATAAAAATAATCTCAAATGAACATAAGCCCTGCAACTCATGCCGACCTTCTCTGAAACAGGGAAGGTAGCTATTGACTTTGAAATCGAATTTTAAAGGTTTAATGTATATTTTTAACTTACATTATAGATTATATAGTATTCATTACAATATCCATCCATTAGTTACTTACTTAGTATAATATGCTACATTGTTTTTATGCTAGGGTAATTTTTAACGCAGGCATTTTTGAGGTGCGGCTGGCCACCCCTACGCGATGCTGACTTGACGAGTACATTATATATAAGAGTGACTCACGCAATTGCTTAGTTAAGGGCCTACAAATATACATAATGGGCCCATAGTAGTTTAGTTGCACTTAATCATAATAAAACATTACTCTATTCTTACCCCTGTGCCACTCCTGTTTCAGAAAAAGTCGGCAATAGTTGCAACGTTCGTGTTCTTTGGGTATTTTCACTTTGAAACTTCACTTCTTTGACGACTAAATAATCCATAATCTAAGTTGCAAAGATATATAACATTTTTGATTTATTTACACATAAGTTCGCGCTTACACATATCGCGTGTGGACTTGCAACTTAAAAACCCAATCTCGAAATGAACAGAAACCCTGCAACTCTTGTAGACCTTCCCACTTCTGACTCGTAAATGGAAGGTTGTGGGTTCGAATCCCGGCGGAAAACAAAAATATACTATTTAAATTTTCAAATATGCTCTTCGCTGGATTGAAAAATTCATTGACTTTAACAAAAAACCGGTCATCAAACGATCCATCCAGCCTTACAGCAGCTGGGTCTTGCTTGAGTATTGACGCTTTGTAGCGACGACCAAGCTCCTAAACACTTCTGCGGCACTACAACAAGTGTCATAGATCCCCAGAGTCTCTGAAATCTAGGGAGTCTCCCACACAGGATCACAACTTACATTATGAATCATCACAAAGGTTCACCCAGCCTTACATTATTAACTTTGAAATGCTTGAGTTGGTTCTCTGTAGCGACGACCAACTTCGCAGAGGGCTCTTGAGGTGGGATTCACACAAACACCAATGAAATCATTATTAATTTATTGTTTATCCTTGTTGCAGGCCCACGTGGTTTCGGCATTCGAGCAGAGCCTCTCCAATATGACGCAGAGGCTTCAGCAGCTGACGGCAACGGCAGAAAGAAAGGTAACATTTGAGAAACACTGGCACTTATTTCAATGTAGCTCGAACATCCAAAACATCCTCTGGCCCATTGACATATTATATGTTATCTGTAGACTATAAATTATGTGAACGAAAATAGACAATGTATATCTGTTTCAACCTACTTACGAAAATGTTCATTAGTAAGAAAGAGAACAAAGAACTTCACAGTTGTATTTCTATGTGCACAAAAACCCAGGCGAATTTAAAAATGTTTCTAGAACGGTGGCAGCATTGCAGCGTGCGTACTATGCCCGGAGCAGTCCGAACTTAGACGCATGCGGTATAAATCCTGTGATCGATAAAATGAAATTTTAAAGGAAAAGGGTATTATTTTAAGGCATTATTGCATGTGTTGTAATTGGGTGTCAAAACACGAAATGGAGAAAGCAAGAAAACATTAAATTTGACACGTAAAAACATGTTTTGTATTACTAGACAACTGAAACTTTTGACAGGACTGAGACAAATGTTTAAATGACCGGTCCGTAGTCCAGTGGTAACACTTCGGATTCGTTAATGGAAGGTTGTGGGTTCGAATCCTGGAGGAGCACAAAATAAATACCATTTATATTTTCAAATTTGCTCTTCGCTGGGTTGGAAAATTCATAAACCTTTACCAATGACTAATGAGTAATGACCGGTCATCAAAGGTCCATCTAGCCTTACAGCAACTGGGTCTTGCTTGAGAATTGGCGCTTTGTAGCGACGACCAAGCTTATAAAAAGTCCGGTCGATAGCTCAGTTGGTAGAATGCTTGCATTCCATGCCGAGAGCACAAGGGTTCGATCTCCACCGAGGGTTTCAGAAATCATTTCTGGTTTCGGGGTCTATTTCAACCTCAAAATAAATACCAGTAAGGTTTCACAAGAAATAAGAACCAGCCCCTCTGGGAGCTGGGAAACCCCGACTTCAACTGAAAGTGGTTGGTGTGAGGCCAGCCCCCTTACTGGTAAAAATAAATAGGTCCCGAATCGCCACATGCGACATGATAACGCAGGCAAGAAGTTACACTATATGTGTAGCTTAGTTGCATAGCCTGTCTCATTGGAACCTGGTTAAGTGACTTTACTTGATTATTTCTCCGGATTGCAATGTCCCAGTGCGTCAATATACTCTATCATTGCAATCTATCGACAGTGCTCGTGTCAGTACGCAATGCAGAAAGAGAAGCACAGTGTTCGGAGACCGCGCTTTCGCCGTTGCGGGACCGTCCACTTGAAACCAGCTGCCTCCGGAAGTGGGCGCCAAGGAAGGGGTCGAAAGCTTCAAGAAGGGAATGAAGACCCATTTCTTCACCGCCGCGTCAACTTGAAAGCGCCCTTGCACTGACAGTAGTCACGAAATGGCGCTCTATAAATCATCATCATCATCATCATCATCACGATAAAACCAGCAGGCGTTATAATTGTATGAATACTGTGATGTTCCAGGACTCTGAGCTGACGCAGCTGCGGCAGACCATAGAGCTCTTGAGGAAGCAGTCCATCCAGGCGGGGCTCACCAGCGCCCACATGACCTCCATGGGCATCAAGCAGGACTCTGTCACTCCCACTTCCACCAAGGTACATAATCTAATCTAATCTAAGTTGCAAAGATATCTAACATTGGGGATTCACAATATATGCATTATCACAAGCAAACACTTACGAGTTTGCGCTTGTACATGCTGCATGTGAACCTACAACTTAAAGACCCAAATCTCAAATGGGCATACACCATACTACTCTTGCCGACCTTCCCTGAAACAGGGGTGACATTGTCAAAGTGAACCATTTCTACAGCATGGGTGGTCAGCCGGATACCAACCTATAAGTCAAGGAACATACACAACAAATTACAATTTTTAAATTCAATAAATAATAATAATATGTATGGAGTTCAAAAACTAAACAGAAAAACAAATTCCAATTTTAAAAACCCTAGCCGCCAACATTACAGATCAACCGCCATTTCTTTCTGTCCTTACATACTTCTTTCATTTCCTCCAGAGTCATAACCTTCTTCATACCAGCTCTCCTTTTATTATAACTCTGGATGCATAATTGATCAAACCAGCAAGATTGATGATGACTGGATTCTGCAGAGTGAAAAAAAGAGAAAAGTATGTATGAAGAGAGTGATGAATGTCGAGGAAATGAAAGCAGTGTGCTAGGACAGAGGAAATCAGAGGTACTGGCCACCCAAGAAATAAGGAAATGCAATGATTGGGTGATGAACGAGTGTGGTATAAAAGAGAATTTAAGAATGAAAGTACAAAAAAGCGCAATGAGATGGTTCGAACATCTTGAAAGAATGGATGAGGAACGACTAACAAAGAAAGTGTACAGAGGAAATGTCAGAGGAAAGCGTGGCAGGGGAAGACCGAGAAAGGAATCTATCTATAATTTATAATCTAAGTTGCAAGGATATATTCATTCAAAGCTCTCAGATGTATGCCCACAAACAAACAAGTGTAGTTCGCGCTTACAAATGCTGATTGTGTACTTACAAATAAAATCCAAACCTCAAATGAACATAAGCCCTGCAACTCTTGCCGACATTCCCTGAAACAGGGGTGACATTGGCAAAGTGAACCATTTTTTACAGTATGGGTGGTCAGCCTCATACCAACCTATAAGTCAAGGAATGAATAGACCAAATAGGTGAGATTGTGAAAGAATGGAACCTGCAGAGTGAGAATAAGAGAAGAGTATGTATGAAGAAAGGGATGAATGTTGAAGAGATGAAAGAGGTACTAGGGGCTCCGCCCCTGGCTGCTACGCAGCCCAACCCCTTAACATTAGGCAATGTGTATATTGCACATAGTTTTGCATCTAGGGAATCAATCATTAGAAAACATGTAAAAAAAATGCAGTTTTTGTAAAAAAAAAAAATTTTAAGTCTTTTAACAAAAGAAAGAAAACTAAAAGCAAATAAAAAAAAGAAACCGGTTTTAATTTGCTCCATTATAGTCCTTGACTTATATGTTGGTATGAGGCTGACCACCCAAACTGTTAAAAAATGTTGCACTTTGCCAATGTAACCCAACAAAAGAAGAGCCTGTATGAAGAAGGTTATTACTCTGGAGGAAATTTAAGAAGTATTTAAGGACAGAAAGAAATGGCGGTTGATCTGTAATTTTGGCGGCTATCTATCTATAAGCTAAGCTGCAAAGATATGTTAACATTTAAGACTCATATTAAATGCATGCCCACAGACAGGCACATGTAGGTTCGCGACTACACATTTTGCATGTGTGCATAAAAATAAACAAAACCTCACGTGAACATAAATCTTGCAACTCCTGCCGCCGTTCCCTGAACCGGGGTGGCATTGGCAAAAGTGAACCGATTTTTACAGCACGGGGGGTCAGCCTCACACCAACAGTTAAGGAGCACAAAAAAATATAAATGAATTACAAAAATTCTTAATTACAAATACACATAACAGATCCAAATTAAAATAAAATTGGTTTTGTTTTTAGTTTTGATGTCCAGACATATTATTATTTAGTTTACAATTTTTTTGAAGGGATTCAAAGAAAACACTGTTTATTTTCACTCATGAGTTTTATTTCACTATGAGTGAAAATAAACAGTGTTTTCTTTGAATTCCTTCAAAAAAATTGTAAACTAAACATTATGAATTTTCACAGTGTTAATACACAAACAATACAAAATATATTATTATTTGTTGATTTAAAAAATGTAATTTGCCGTGTATGTTCCTGGACTTATAGGTTGTTATGCGGCTGACCACCCATGCTGTAAAAATAGTTCACTTTGCCAATGTCATCCCTGTTTCAGGGAACGACGGCAAGAGTTGCAGGGCTTATGTTCATTTGAGATTGGGTTTTTATATTGTAGGTCCACATGCGGCATGTGTAAGCGCGAAATTATACATGTCTGCTTGTGGGAATGCATTTAATATAAATCTTAAATGACATATATCTTTGCAGCTTAGATTAAATTAGATTAGACCCCTGTTCCAGGGAAGGTTGGCAAAAGTTACAGGCAAAAGTTTGTTTGTGGGCATGCATCGTATATGAGCTTTGAATCTATATACATCCTTGCAACTTAGATTATAGACCTCTGTGTCAGGGAAGGTCGGCAAAAGTTGTAGGGCTTATGTTCATTTGAGGTTTGGATTTTATTTGTAAGTACACATTCAGCATTTGTAAGTGCGAACTACACGTGCTTGTTTATGGGTATGCATCTGAGAGCTGTAAATGAATATATCCTTGCAACTTAGATTATATATTATAGATTATATTATAGTATCTGTAAACTCAACATAATATCTTAGATTGGGTTTTTTGGTCCATATGGGACATGTGTAAGTGTGAACTTATACGTGTCTGCTTGTGAGAATGTTGTAATATATCTTTGCAACTAAGATTATAGATTTAAATCCATTTTTATTTTTTTTGTTTGTTGTTTTTTTGATTTGTATCAAATAAAAAAAAAATATCCTAAAAAAAAAAAAACTTTCGAATTTTGCCGCTAGATGTCTATTTAGTTTTTTGCCATTTTGCATACATTTTCTTACATTTCAATACAAAACAAAAACAGATTTAAAAAAATGTGGCGGCTTTTTAAAAAATACTTTTTTCAGAAATTATAATTAAGAACCTACTTCTACTAAAAACTACTGTTTTACGATTTTTTTTTTTTTTTTTGTAAATATTGAAAGAAGTTATAGTGTATTCGAGTGTGTTTCTCAAACACATACATGAATGGTCCTGTTTTGCAGCATATATACAAAATTTTCTTTTCTATGTTTGCAAATGTATTTCATCTGCTGTGACGGCATTAGTTTTGAAAATCAAAACTCAAAGCGAGTGACGACGAAAGACGACGATGAAGGGTAATATAATAAAGGATGCGAGGACAGTAAAAAGTGGAGACGCATATGCGGAGGTACTGGCCACCCCTAGTGGAACGGCGGCAGGATACAGTTGCAGGAACAGTATAGCCTTAGCTGCCTATAACCCCTATTTTTTTGCGTTCCTTACGAACTACTCTAATGATGATGTATGTTGTCTCTCCAGGATGCTGGTAAGCTGCCGCCTCCCTCCGTGAAGAGCAATGGCTCCAGCATGAGCCGCCACCTCTCCACGGACAGTGTGAACAGCATCAACAGCCTCAGCAGCGGCTGCTCCTCCGCCCAGGACAAGAAGCACAAGAAGAAGGGATGGGTGAGTCCCGTCACCTACATCTCATCACCAACTAGCTTTACTACTTCTCCCTCTCCTCATAGAATGGATATCCAGCTTTCTAAAAGACAGATCCAATCCAAACAGTCATCGATGGTAGTAAATCAGCCCTGCTACCAATGAATTCCTGTGTCCCCCAAGGATCCGTCTTGTCTCCGACACTTTTTCTTATGCACATCAATGATTTACTATCCTGTGCTCCTATCCACTGCTATGCCGATGACAGTACAATACATGACGGTTTCTCTTTTGCAAAGCCTCCAAATAGCTCAGCAATATCTATTGCTCATGAATCATTAGCTTCAAAGATCAATATAGATCTCAGAGCTGTCAGCCGTTGGGGCACTGACAACCTTGTTGAGTTCAACATCAAAAAGACTCAAGCATATCTGATATCCTTAAAAATGATTCCAAACAACCATCTCCCAATCTTCGACAATGTCTCTCTTCCTAACCATGAACACTTAAATCTTCTCGTGTTTCTCTTTTATCAGAGTTAAAATACCATGATGCTATTGAGTCTCGCACAACATCCTCCTTCCGGCGACTCGAGAGCCGGTAGGTTTTTTACTTCAGCCCAGTTATTGACTCTGTGTAAATCCCAAATCCGCCCCATTATCGAGTATGGCAGCCATCTCTAGTCTGGTATGTCCAAGAAATGACCAACTTGATTCTGTGCAAAGGAGGGCAGTGAGGTTGATCAATGATCCTTCTCTGACATCCGATCTGCAGCCGCTCTGGCACAGAAGAAAAGTTGGAATGCTCAGTCTTTTCTATCGATATTACCTCAGAGCTTGTTGTAATGAGCTCCATTCATTAACCCCTCCCCCTCGCATTTCAGAAAGGGAAACTCGTAGAGCGACTCTCATTCATCCCTTTGCAGTCCATCTCAAAACTACGCGAACTTGGCGTTTTCATGACTCATTCCTCTGCCAAACTGCCCGTGTATGGAATGATCTACCAGTATCTGTGTTCCCTTCACAATTTAATCCAGTTTTATTCAAAACTAACATCAATCGCCACTTCCTTGCAGCACCTCACGACAGAAGCAACACCTCTGCGGCACCCCTTGTTAGTTCTTTATCCGGCCATTCTCATTTTCAGCTGCGCTCGTCCTTCACCAAGGCGTTCTCCCGCAACGCCAAGATCTCCAAGACCTCCAAGCAGGCGTCGCTGCAGCAGCTGCCCCAGGACGCGTCTCCGCACGCGAGGAGTCACCAGGAAGTCGGCAGCAGCACCATCGCGGAGAATTCCAGGGAGGGCAGCGTGCGGGGGAGCAGGGAGCTGGGGCCGGGGCACGACACCAGCGACGCCAATAATGTGTCAGTCAACGGGGAACATACGGGTATGTGGTTCTTTTTGGTTGTAATGCTCCTATAGACCAGTTCATCACGATTGGACCTCAGGGATGTTCTGGGATGTCACAGATGAATGATAGACTTCTGTTATAGTGCGTAGTGTAGTGATTAACTCTACTTCTGACTCGTAAATGGAGGGTTGTGAGCAGTGGCGTGACTATCTTGCAAGCTAAAAAGCTAAGCATGCGTACCCTCAGAAATGAAAATAATTAATATTTTTGAGTAGATCAAAGATATTTAAAGTCATTCGTCTTTTTAAATTTCGCCCTAATAATTTTTTTAAATTTGGCACAATAGGCACGACGACCGTGCTTGAGAAATGTATGCCTGTCTTTGTTTAACGTATGAAAAAAAGCTTGATCTCTGTGAGCTTGTATGAAGATAGTCGGTTAAGCTCTTTTCTCATTATAAATGAACACAAAATTATTACAGATTGTGCTTGGAGTCCACATAATAATTATATTAACATAGGCTAAGCTTCTCGTCCATTAAATTTTACGATTCCAGACTGAAGCCATTTATATGATTGTATTTTGAATACACTGTCGCGTCAGGTGCGTTTTATTAGAATATGAGAATAATTGACTTATTCCTTGATCGTGATCGAATCCACTTTTTTGGATAGTATAGGTACAATGAATTTCGGTGAAAATATAGTTGTGCCTTGTGTGCATTTTAAGTGTGTGAAGTTTTTATTGCGTAAATCCAAAATCTAAATCTGAAGAAATTAAGAAACACTGAGGAAAAGAAACAAAGGGGTAAGATTTATTATTCGTAATTTTTATTATTTCTTGACTTATAGGTTGGTATGAGGCTGACCACCCATACTGTAAAAAATGGTTCACTTTGCCAATGTCACCCCTGTTTCAGGGAAGGTCGGCAAGAGTTGCAGGGCTTATGCTCATTTGAAATTGGGTTTTTATATTGTAGGTCCACATGCGGCATGTGTGAGCGCGAAATTATGCGTGTCTGCTTGTGGGAATGCATTTAATATGAATCTCAAATGATACATATCTTTCCAACTTAGATATAGATTAGCGCAACCTTATTTATTCCAGCATGCGTTTTTTTTTTTTTTTTTTATATTTAAATGTTATTTATTACTCGTATTCCTTGACTTATAGGTTGGTATGAAGCTGACCACCCATACTGTAAAAAATGTTTCACTTTGCCAATGTCACCCCTGTTTCAGGGAATGTCGGCAAGAGTTGCAGGGCTTATGTTCATTTTAGGTTTGGATTTTATTTGTAAGTACACAATCAGCATTTGTAAGCGCGAACTACACGTGTTTGTTTGTGGGCATACATCTGAGAGCTTTGAATGAATATATCCTTGCAACTTAGATTATAGATTATAGATTATAGATTATAGATTATAGATGCGTACGGCAGAAACTCTAGGCACGCCACTGGTTGTGAGTTTGAATCCCGGCAGAGCACAAAAAATACCTTTTTTTTTATTCTAGTATTCATAACAGTAGAATAAAACGAAGGTTATTTTCATTTTTTAAATTAAAATGGAGTTCTACAAAGTTTCCGCTGAAACATTAAAAAAAATATATATATATCATTTATCTTTTTAAATTTGCTCTTCACTTGGTTGAAAAATTCATAAACCTTTACCAAAGACCGGTCATCAAAAGGTCCATCTAGCCTTATAGCAACTGGGTCTTGCTTGAGAATTGGCTCATTGTAGCTGCAACTATGCTCGTAAAAAGTCTGAATGCTTGCATTCCATGCCGAGAGCAAGGATTGATTCCCACCGAGAGTGTCAATAATGATAACGCAGGCAAGAAGTTACACTACATGTATAGCTTATTTGCGTCTTCCTTCTTCATATGCGAAGCGCTATTCTGCTTAATTCCTAACACTTTGGATATCAATACAAGCCGGGAGTGCTAGTGCTTGCGAAAGAATTCCATAGATAAAAAATCACAGTACACCTTATTTTTGGACACAAATCGCCAGCTTGTCGCCTTAAGGTCGTAAGGAATTTAGCAGAATAGCGCTTCAAGCTGCCGAATGCATGGACCTCATTCCAACTTCCATAGCAATAAACATTTGAATGCAACTATTTTTTATGTAATTTTAGATGAGCGCTTCATGTGATTGTTTTGCTTCCAGAAGACGAATCCCGCTGCGACCCTCACATTGTCGACGAGCTGAAGAAGCAGCTGCGGGAGAAGGACCTGGTGCTGACGGATATCAGGCTGGAGGCCCTCAGCTCCGCCCACCAGCTGGAGAGCCTCAAAGACACCGTCATCAAGATGAGGGTATGTAACGGAGTAGAAGAAGGTTTATTTTGTATCAAGTTGCAAGTTAATATTCATTTGTTCCTACTGAAATAAATGACCATTAGTGAGTATATAAAGGCCTTATTTTTAAAAGATATAAAGTAAAAACAACTTTGTTAACAATTACTTATGAGTATATTTTAATTCTCAAACTGGTTTCGCATTTTAAATTAATTTAACCACCTGATGATGCAAACGGATGTTTGCGGAACCGGTTGTAGAATCTAAATATACTCATAGTAAACTTAATAAAGTTGTGTTTTACTTTTTATCTTTTAAGATGAACGATTACAAAGTTAATGCCTCTACACTCATTAAAAGCCTTATTTTAATTTTATGCTTATACAAGATACTATGACATACAATTATAACAGTCAAAATTGTGCAACTAATGCCCGTTTTCACCAAGAATATTTAAAGATAAAGTGCTGTTTAAAAATATTTAGGTACCAGTTTTGTTTTCACCAGCATTTAAGAACCTCTTAACTCGCTAAGAACTTCTTATATTTGCGAGCCCGATATTCCGCTCCCTAAACTGTCTCTTACGCTAAAGGACACTTTAGCGGCCTGTCAGTGAGGTTATGTCATGTTTTAACTGCAAATAAGTGGATATGGACGCCGATATCCTTGTCTTTTTAGAAACTCTTGAGGATATAGAAGTTGCTAGGACTTATCTACGTCCAAAAAGTTTTGAGAAAGGTAAAAAAATGTCGATAAGAATGACATCGATTTTTGGTGCGGATATCGGCTGTCAAAAATACAATCATGTAGCTCCTTGCTGGATAAAGTTGTAGTAATTTTTATATTTTCGGACAACAGAGCTGTACACATATAGTTTTGGTAAAGATGTTGTGGAATAACTATTATCGTCCATGAATTTATTACGTATTTAAAAACATCGATCTTTTACATTGATCGATGTTTATAGGTACCTACCATAAATTTGTCATATCACAGGCCTTATGATATCCTTCAGATGGATTGTTACTTATTGTTTTGTACAGAAACAATTCAGTGACACACGGGGATAACTGATTAGAGGTATTACAATGTTATGCCACTGTAAGCCATCAGCTGATATGTGACAGACGTGAGAGGCGTAAATGTAGCCCCATGTAGCAGGATTGAACAAGTTTCTCGCGGTCAGCCTCTGAAAAGTTGAACCATGTTTCTTCTTTAATTTGATAATTGATTGGTGACCGCCGTATATTTGAAAATGCCGATTTTACATGTCGAATGTGAATTGTCAACAAAAACAAAACCGCATCTGAATGCATCTGCAGACTACAAGACGGCAACATTACGCTTTTTTTTATAGTGTGTGCATATCAAAATATGCTATGTACACACCATTGTAAAGATAAAAATTCAATTAACAAATAATATTTGCAGCGTAAATGGCAGATATTATTATAAACATCAAATATTCATGTGTTGTTTTTATTTGAAATGTGTATATTATTTTATAAACCATAAAATACATTTCGAATTTACAAAAATCGAGTTTCACAACACTAGTGGTTTGCTAAACAGGCTCCTAGCTAGGTGGCCGATTTTTAGGTGACAGTTTCACTCGTGAAACTCAACGGTGCTAGGTACCCGTTTAAAGAGTCTCTTATATTTAAATACTTTTAGCTAGGTGACGGTTTAGAAGGAGTCGGTGAAAACGGGCATAAGTATTTTTTTAAACTTTTTCTTACACCTAATGTTCGGCATTTGAACCAAATTTCAGCCGAATTCTGAAGTTCGGTTAAAGCTGTCGAAATTCGGTTAAACCGAACGTAAAATGAATTTCAACCCATCCCTAGTAAATATGACAAAGAACTGTGATTCCAACCTAAACCTAACAAGTATTTTCTTTTATCGATACTTACATATACTTGTCTTCTTCCAGAACGAGATGCTGAACCTGAAGCAGAACAACGAGCGTCTGCAGCGCCTGGTGCGGCCGCGCTCCCTGGTGGGGAGCCGGGCCTCCCTCAGCCAGGGGGCGTCTGCAGCTCAGGCACAGACAGACTCCGAGGGCAGGAGGTTCAGCACGGCTGATGCGCAGAGAACTCCCACCCAGCATGTGAGCATCTCTCTAGTCTATATCCAGGAGTATCACAATCTCCTTCCTCTACCTAGTCTAGTGGTTAACATCTGCGGGTGACACACATAGGCGGCAAGTGTAAATTTGCATACAGTGCGGCTGTCAATCTTAAAAGTCATCCAACTTTAAACTCATCCCTGACATCTTGTGTTCAAGAATTCAAAAGTCCGCAAGTGGAAATATGTGTTAAACCCTTGTGATTTTTGTTCTTGAATAACTAATGCATGTGACTGTTCACATAGTTTGAAGTGTATTCAATCAATGAAGGTAGGAAATCAATGTTTTAAAAAAATAATGTACTTGAAAAAGGATTTTGTACTCACTGGGGGTATTCATAAAGCCCAAGAATTTATTTATTCAGAAGCGAAAAGGTTAATACTTCGGACTCCTGAATGGTATGCTGTAAGTGCTGAGGATTCCAAGTTCGGTGGACGGAATGTTCGGGAATCTTGGCTCCGATTTTGAGTTTAAGTATTGTTGATGCAACACTTTATTTCAAGAAAGTATAAGTTTACAACGATAATCTTGATCGACTATTTGTAAGGATAAGAACAAAATTGTATATTGAGTTGAAGAGGAGTAGAAGTTTACTCTTAGCGCTCCCCACTTATAATAACAATAATACGGTATGTTTCAGGAGATGGATCTCCACCAGCCGTTGGACTACCACATCTCTCCAACACTAACAGACTTCCCTGGCAAGCTCTCTCCTCTGTCTGGTGACGCCCACACAGCAGAGGAGCACCTCGGGCAGCTGGAGCAGCATGATGGGGAGGAGCGCTGCCACATCCTGACCACGGGCCGGCTGAGCGGGGTGCCGTGCGACGAGATGGACGCTGTGCTTCCCGCGCCCAAGTGCAGGGAGCTGGCCATGGGGGAGAGCTACGCCGAGCTGGGTATGTAACTAATCTTATCTAAGTTGCAAAGATATGTAACATTGGGGATTCACATCAAAAGTCCATCCAGCCTCACAGCAACTGGGTATAGCTTGACGGCCGAGCTCGTAAAAAGTCAAAGGTACGATCCCCACTGAAAAGAAAATACAACTAAGCTACACATATAGTGTAACTTCTTGCTGCGCTATTCCCAAAGGGGTCGCATGTGGCGAGTTGGACCTATTTATTTTTACAGGTAAGGGGGCCGGCTTTACGCCAACCACTTCAATTGAAGTGGAGGTTTCCCGGCCCCCGAGAAGGCTGGTACTCATTTCTTGTGAAGGCTTAGTAAACCTTGCTTGTATTTTATTTTGCGGTTAGAAATAAACACTGAAAGGGAAAATCATTTCTAATACCCTTGGCGGGATTTGAACCCGAGCTCACGGCACGGAATGCAAACACTCTATCAACTGTCGACCAACTATCGGGTGATACACACAAAAACAGCGCTCACCAAATAAATCATCCTAATATTATTATTATTTTTATAAAAGTAATCATTCATGTTTTTGTTTTTCAGGGTTGACGGAGACCAGCGCCGACATAAGCGACGGCAAAAAGATTGCCATCGCCGTCTACCTCGGCCAGCCCGACACATTTTCCAGATACTACGAGGAAGTCTGCGAGACCCTCATCTCCTGCGACTCCAGATTCTACTCCAACCGGTCGTCAGCCGCGTACCACCATCCGCAAGACCTGGAGATCAATGGAAGTCCCCGACTGTCTTTACACCAAACAGTCCCAACCACTCCGGAGCAAGACTTCACCAGCAAATCCAACACAAACAGCTTGAAGAGCAACAAATCCAACCATTCCACAAGTTACAACAATAATTTTAGCAACGTGACGGAAAGCAACGCACCCAACGTGAACTGCAACGAATTTGTGATCGCATACACCTACATATCGGGCAAAACGACTTGGCAGAACTTGGACTAT
This sequence comes from Agapetus fuscipes, assembly GCA_951799405.1. Taxonomy (NCBI): domain Eukaryota; kingdom Metazoa; phylum Arthropoda; class Insecta; order Trichoptera; family Glossosomatidae; genus Agapetus; species Agapetus fuscipes. The sequence goes on along the minus strand of OX637351.1, from coordinate 8,519,659 downwards.
ACAGTGCGCAAGACATTCAAGGATTACCTGTCGAGAATCGATCCGGGTACGAATCTGGGATTGAATACCGACTCGATAACTTCATATCATCTTGGCGAGGCGACTAGAGGTCCAGAAGTCAATTTTCCGGAGCTGCTGCCGTGCGGGTACATCATTGGGACGGTGAAGACGCTGTACATCTGCCTGCAAGGAGTCGGGAGTCTGGCGTTTGACAGCTTGATACCAAAGAATATTGTGTACAGGTGAGATTTCTTGTAATAATTATGCAGACTGTTCATTTAGTTTTCTTGGTTCCTACTATAAATGCTCATGTGGACAATATAATACCCAAATCTCAAATGAGCATATACCCTGCAACTCTTGCCGACCTTCCCTGGAACGGGGGTGACATTGGCAAGGGGAACCATTTTCTACAGCATGGGTGGTCAGCCGCATAGCAAACTATAAGTCAAATAGCTCAGAAAGGGAAACTTGTAATACGACCGACTCTCATTCATCCCTTTGTAGTCAATCTCAAAACTATGAGAACTTGCCTTTTATCTACTAGTATCTGTGTTCCCTTTCCAATTTAATCCGGTTTTATACAAAACCAACATCAATCGCCACTTCCTTGTAGCGCCTCATGACAGAAGCAATAATTCAAGCAACACCTCTACGGCACCCTTCCAGGGCGACATAGACCCCCGAGACTTTCAAGAATTGGGGAGCCTCAAGCTCTCCTTTTATTATGACTCCGGATATCCCATTCATTCGCTCCGATGTTCACAAAGTGTTGATGTATTTGTGACATTGCATATATTTGCAGATATGTCTCGTTGCTGAGCGAGCATCGGCGTGTGATCCTGTGTGGCCCCAGCGGAACAGGCAAGTCCTACCTGGCCGCCAGGCTGGCAGAGTTCCACGTGGCCAGGACCGCGGCTCACCTCAACCCCGCGGAGGCCATCGCCACATTCAAGTGAGATACTTTCTCATTAAAAAACCTCGACCATCCCCTTATTTAAGTATTTGAATCATTGAGTTACGATTTCTGTGGACTAGAAATTATTTAAACAAAGATAGACAATATATATCTGTTTCAACCTACTTACGAAAATGGTCATTGGTAAGAAAATAATAATTTCATTTCCATGCGTACAAAAAAAATTTGACGAATTTAAAAATGCTGCTAGAAAGGTGGCAGCATTGCCGCGTGCGTACTATGCCCGAACCAGTTTGAACATAGACGCATGCAAAAGGCATTATTAAAGGCTTCATCTTTCTTTTCTTTCGCATCCCATCGCAGGCATGGGTGAAACATCCGAAAGCTCCAGCTCCTATAGACCACGGCAACAGGTTGTGGAAAGCAACTCTGCAGTGTTTATCAATGTTTTTAGCCATTCTTTCATAACTGTGCCAAATTTTTTGAACTCTTCATATGAAAAACAGCATGCATCCTTAACCCTCCTACCTTCAGGTTATTTTCCGAGAAATAGGCAAAAAATAATCGGGAATGGAAACCACAATGTACGCACTCCTGACTTTTGAAGAGTATTATGAAAAAATATGAAACGCCAAACAAACAACCGAACACTTAGCCTGCCCTTGAGGAACTAACTTGTCTAGACTTGTAATGACTTGATTTTGGAACTCAGGTGGACGCCAGGCGGTTTGTAGTTTTCAAATATATTATTTTTCTCAAGCGCGTACGCAATATGGGATGTAGTAGAATGTTTGCGCATAGCGTATGTTCATATGCATTGGGCGGTTAATTGTTATTGTTATTTGATGTCCCTTTTTTGACAAATGACGCTGATGTCTTGTGCCTCTTTTTTCATTATATGCCTATCATGTTACATATGTCATATGCATTATTATGGAAAGAACTGACACATATCCCATCTATCCTTAACTGTCTTCTCCATTTTCCTTTCAGTGTGGAACACAAGTCCTCCAAGGAGCTGCGTCAGTACCTCAGCAACCTGGCCGAGCAGTGTGGGAGTGAGAGCACCCTGCCTCTGCCCTCTGTTCTCATCCTGGACAACCTCCACCACGCGTCTGCCCTGGCCGATGTCTTCAGTGGACTGTGTGGGGCACGGAGAGCAGCCCTGCCATGCATCATAGGTAAATTAACTGGGTGTACCACAGGGACACAAACTGGGCCCACTTTTATTCAATCTATTTATCAAAACTTTCAAAATTACTTCAAGTGCAGTTATTTACAAGTTTTGATGGGTTCTCAAAAGGATGATGACCGGCAACCTGTGAAAATGTATTTGCTAAAATGAGTAAAGGAGATCGAAGACCTGGCTAACCGTTGATAATGCCCATCGATGTCTATGGGCGAAAGTGTTGGAATAAAACCAACCAGACCACGGCTACACCGCCTAAAAAAAGTTATTATTATGTCAGCTACCAGCCGTGAAAGCTTTAATGTACCACTAATGTGAACTGTTGTCTGTTGTTGCAGGAACAATGTCGCAAGCCATTTGCAACACAACCAACCTCCAGCTTCATCACAACTTCCGGTGGCTGCTCACCGCCAACCACATGGAGCCTGTCAAGGGATTCCTGGCCAGGTAACTGCAACATTTTTTTCATAATCAATTTTCTGCGAATTCAACCTTATCCAAATTAGAGCTAAATTTCATGATCTTTTTCTTCTTCAAGGAATCCTGTGCTGGAGGCTCCCCAATTCTTGAAAGTCTTGGGGGTTTATGTTACCCTGGAAGGGTGCCGCAGAGGTGTTGCTTGAATTGTTGCTTCTGTCATGAGGCGTTGCAAGGAAGTGGCGATTGATGTTGGTTTTGAATAAACCTGGATTAAATTGGGAAGGGAACACAGATATTGGTAGATCATTCCATAAACGGGCAGTTTGGCAATGGATTGAGTCAGGAAAATGACAAGTTCTCATAGTTTTGGGATCCGACTGCAAAGGGATGAATGAGAGTCGTACTACGAGTTTCCCTTTCTGAATTAGGAGCGGGAGGGATTAATGAATGGAGCTCATTAGAGCAAGCTCCGTGGTGATATCAATATTTGAGTGAACATTTACAGTATATTAATGGTTGTTGGTATTGCCAGGTACCTGCGCAGGAAGCAGCTGGTGTGGGAGCTGGGAGGAGGCCCCCGCTGCCCGCGCCTCTCCTCCGTGCTGGAGTGGCTGCCCGCAGTCTGGCAGCACATCAACGCCTTCCTGGAGGCGCACTCCTCCTCCGACGTCACGGTGGGCCCGCGTCTCTTCCTCACCTGCCCACTGGACGTGCAAGCCAGCCAGGTAACATGACAACCATCATCATCGACATGAGCTCGACAGCTCTGGATGTGCCTTGGCTGAATCCCGGATACTCCTCCACTCTTACCTGTCTGTCGCCTTTGCTCTCCAGCCACATATATATCGACGGTTAAAAGCAAATTAAATCTGAACAAAAAGAAAAAAAAAACATCGTAGAGCTATGGGAGTTAGCGCATTAGAAAGAGCGGAAAATTTTAAGTAGGATAGCATTTATAACTCATTTTTGACCAAAATGTCGCTTATGCTCTACTGCCTTTTAACCGTCGATATGTATACACATTATAATACAGAATACAAAATTCTAATTTAAAAAACCCAGTCCTAGCCGCCAACGTTACAGATCAACCACCATTTCCCTCTGTCCTTACATACTTCTTTCATTTCATCCAGAGTCATAACCTTCTTCATTCAAGCTCTCCTTTTATTATGACTCTGGATATTCCATTCATTCGCTATTATCTAATCTAATCTAATCTAATCTAAGTTGCAAAGATATGTTACATTGGAGATTCACATTACATGCATTTTCACAACCAGACACGTACAAGTTCACGCTTGCACATGCCGCATGTGAATCGACAACACAAAAACCAAATCTCAAATGGACATACACCCTGCAACTTTTGCCGTCCTTCCCTGAGACAGGGGTGACACCGATATACCGATATACAAATATTAGGAGTCATTAGTTAGTCAAAGCGTGGGCTCAAGAGACGACTAAAATGTCTAAGAATAGCACCGTTAGACACTAAATGCATTCTAACTAAATTGTTATGCATTCATCTGCAGGCATGGTTCACAAACGTGTGGAACCTCTCCGTCGTGCCGTACCTGACGGAAGCCGCGCGCGAGGGCGTGGCTCTGTACGGGCGGCGCGGTGCATGGGCAGATCCAGCCAAGCACGTGCGCGACACGTATCCGTGGCCAGACCCGCAGGCGGCCCAGGCGCTCCGCGGCATCTCCCTGGAGGACATAGGGCTTGATGGCAGCAACGCAGACAGTACAACCACCAGCAACCAAGACCCACTGGTGAGTTGAGGAGTACATGATGGACAAATCAGTGAATTTATATATTTTTTTCAGTAAGTAAATCAACCTGAAATTTATTGAATATTTTTAGAGAGATCAGAATTCAGCAATCACACTTTGTGTAATCGAACAATTACGTTCTTAATCAGCGTTTTGATTGTTTGATAATATTCTTGATTATTCCATACAAATTAATGTTTTCTTCAAATTTTAATTTAACACTTTGGCTTACAACCTTCTCAAGGTTCAGTCAGTAATAAATATAGGTAACTTTTATGCACAATAACGCCAACAATTCATTATTTGTTTTTTTTTTCTATTTCTACTAAGCCGGTATCGGTATCACCGATTATTTTCTCTAATGCAATCAGCAAAATTATGAATCGTTACATAAAAAAACTGGAACTAAGCTACACATATATTTTAACTTCTCGTAGCGTTATCCCTAAAGGGTTTCGCATATGGCGAGTGGAACCTATTTATTTGTACAGTTCACTTCTTCAATTGAAGTGGTAAGTAGGTAAGTTTCTCTGTCATCAGAGTTAAAATACCATGATGCTATTGAGTCTCGCACAACTTCCGCTTTCCGGCGACTCGGCATATTATACAGAGCCCGTAGGTTTTTTACTTCAGCCCAGTTATTGACTCTGTATAAATCCCAAATCCGCCCCATTATCGAATATGGCAGCCATCTCTGGTGTGGTATGTCCAAGAAGTTGAGTAAACCTTGCGGGTATTTTATTTTGAGTTTTGAAATACAAACCCCCGTTGGGGATCGAACCCTTGCTCTCGGCATGCGCTTGACTTTTTACGAGTCACCGAAAATGAAATAAAAACCGAAACGGCAAATCATTTCTGACACCCTCGGTGGGGTACGAACCCGAGCTCTCGGCATGGAATGCAAGCACTCTACCAGTTGAGCTATTGACCGGATTTCAGATAATTTGAAACTAGCATTCCTTGACTTATAGGTTGGTATGAGGCTGACCACCCATACTGTAAAAAATGGTTCACTTTGCCAATGTTACCCCTGTTTCAGGGAAGGTCGGCAAAAGTTGTGGGGCTTATGTTCATTTGAGGTTTGGATTTTATTTGTAAGTACACATTCAGCATTTGTAAGCGCGAACTACACTTGTTGGTTTGTGGGCTTACATCTGAGAGCTTTAAATGAATATATCCTTGCAACTTAGATTATAGATTATAGATTATAGCATTCCAAGTGATTAGAGCGGCCGCCTTGAATGCCCTGTCTCCAGAAACAGTGCAGGGATTTCTTGCAGGGATGTCCAGGCAGCTGCTTCTCCCTCAGTGTTTGTCCGTGCGAGGTTGTAGTTGCTGGAGACACCAGCTCCATTAGGTACCCCGGAGCACTTCCATTTTGCTCATTGCGCTCGAACCCCTAATTCCAATCGCGTTTGACGGTGGACTAAACGTTGATTGTCTCTTTTGCAGCTGAACATGCTGATGCGTCTGCAAGAGGCCGCCAACTACAGCGGCAACCACAGCCAGGACTCCGACAACGCCAGCCTGGACTCCAACATGACGCACGACAGCTCTGTCGGCAACGAAGCTTAAACCAGCGGCAAATCCAACCAGGGCTGGAAGTCTCATTTTAGTTTACATGACATTCTTCTTACCAAATAGTGATGCGTTCACATCAGTAACTTTTTATTTGCAAAAATTTAAGACCATTTAAAATTTAAAAATAAATACATCTGACACAACAATCACTTTTTTTGGGCTATGTAGCCGTGGTCTGGTTGATTCATTCCGGACAGTTTTGCCCATTGCTCCGATGGGCATTATCAGCGGTTGGCTAGTCGCTGTGATCTTCTTACAGGATCTGGAGTAAATACATCTGTTTGAGATTATGTTGGTGAAAATTTTAAAACTGTCATAGGACCCTTCTTACATTGGCTCTAGTGCATACCTTCTGATTACAAGTTAACTAGACTTACAAGTTTTGAAAATACATCTTTTGTCAAATTGGAAAAAAATACTGTTTCAGCAATCTATTTTTTAACACGCACAAAGCAATTGATTTTTTTTGTATGCCCTTTTTAAAAAAAAAAACTTACATTTAGATTGCATTTTAAATAAATATAGTACAAATTAATATATTTTATATCAACTTTTCTGAATGTCTACAGCACAAATTGTACTCAAGTTCACTCAAAAATGTTAAATAACTGAAAATGCAATAACAGTGACTGCTGTCATCTTTTACAGTGACATTGCCTCCAGTGATGTCATTCTTTACAATTCCATCAGCATTTACAGTATTGTCATCGCTTACTCTACTGGTACTGTTAAGAACCGTAAACAGTTCAGTCATCTTTAACGGTTTTCAACATGCTACATTTTTGTCATCGTTTACGGTGTCATTGTATACAGCACTGTCACTGATGACAGTTCTCTATTTACAGGAAGAGGAATTTACGCCTCTGGAAATCTTCCAAGACTAAAATATTTACTGTTTTCATCATGTTACATTTTTGTCATCCTTTACGGTGTCATTTTATACAGTCACTGATGACAGTTCTCTATTTACAGGAATTTACGCCTCTGGAAATCTTCCAAGACTAAATTTTTTACAGTTTTCATCATGTTACATTTTGGTCATCTTTTACGGTGTCATTGTATACAGGCACTGTCACCGATGATAGTTCTCTATTTACAGGAATTTACACCTCTGGAAATCTTCCAAGACTAAAATCTTTACACAAGTTCTGAACCTTATTTACAAAATTAATTAAAATGAATTTGGAATCTAACCTTGGAAAGCAGACTCCCTTTTATAACTTTATAACCATTTATTTTAAATATTTATGAGAATACCCAAATCGCTTTGAACTTGTAAGACTTCTTCGGCTTTTTAGCCCTATTTTTTGTACAGTGCAGCTATTTTTCGATGCAAAGTTATTTTTACCCAAAATTTACTATTTTAATATAAATTAAATGACAGTTAATGGAATAATTAATTGATAATAATAAACCTTGCTGTTGTATATACATATATTTCTTACAAAAATTCTGATGCGTTTGCTTTATGGCCAAACGCATTTCTAGAGTTTTTTTCTATCGGACGCAAGCGTTGACAGCTTTATTCATTATTCGGCCATCTTGAATTTTAATTTTACGCTTACCAACATTTTGAATTTCAATTTTACGCTCTTTACCATCTTGATTTTTTTTTAAATCCTGTGCGGGAGACTCCCCAGATTTCATAAGCTGCACGGTAGTGGAACTTCATGCCACGTTATCCACGAACGGGTCGCATGTGACAGGTGGAACCTACTTATTTCCACAGCTAAGGGCGCTAGCTTTACGCTAACCACTTAACTTTTCTCATTTCGTAGAGGTTTCTCATTTCCTGTGAAGGCTGAATGAAATGGTCGACAGTATGATTTTGAGTTTTCTGCATGTTAAAAATATATTTCGCCATCTTGTTTATTTTTTGAAATGGCAAGTTCAATGTTGAAGCTGTCGCGAATTAAAATTATTATTTTTATTTCTTAATTAATTTTAAACCAAAGAGTTTTATTTTTTAAATGTTTTTATTACTCAATTCAGAATGTTATTTATTTATTATTTTTATTTTTATGTACATATATATTTATCATGAAATCAATAAATCATTTCTTTTAAATGATGCCAACATAAAAATGAATTTCAAATTTAATGAATTAGAATAAAAAAAACACATGTGTCAAAATTTGAATGATAAATTAATGTAAATTTAAAACTAGATTACTCATACATGTAAAATTTAAACAACAAAAAACTGCATTTTGTAATTAACTTAATTTAATGAATATCTCCTATTTTACGATAAAATAATCAAATATAAGAATCTATGTATTTATTAATATATTTTTCTTTCAAATGAGAAAATTTAAAAAAGGAAAAAAAAAACACTTTTCCCAAAGACAAAAAAAAGTTGAAATGCTATTTTCATTGATGAATATGAAAGATATTGCTGAAGCATCAGAGGGGTTTGGCGTGCCAAATTGCTAACGCCTTAAGGCATCAGCGAGGTCTTGTTATAAATCAACATCCAGGCAACCGTCAAGGAGGACTGTCAAACCAAAATCGCTGTTTTATATCATTGTGTACCAATTTTATTCCGTGGCACATAATTTACTTTGGGAAAAAACTCAAGTTTTTTTTGTTATTGTATAAAATAGATTTGTGAAGAGAATGCAATTCACCAACCTATTTTGCATGGCCAAATTAATTATTTTAATATTTTAATGGAATATTAATTGACCCAAAGGGATCTGTTGAACCAGGGTCAAAGTTATTGTTCATAGGGTACGACGCAGGCGGGGTTCGAAGTTGCAATTGTCTCAATAATGCAAATTTTTGTCAGTGTTATGGCCGAGGGGGCCAAGTGGGCCAATCGTTCTAGCGTATTTGGAATAGAATAACGTTGGTTCTATCCCAGCTTGGGTCATTTGACCATAACTTTGACCCTGGCTCAACAGATTTCATTGGGTAATTATTAATTAATTGATCATTAAAATAAACAATAATTAATTATTTATTGATTGATGATATTAATACCTCTTTCTGGCCAGGCAGAATAGGTTGGTGAATTACATTCCTCTTCAGGGCTGTCCATATATTACGTCATTCGCATTAAGGGGGGGGAGTCTGGTCTGCGGATGATGGCAAATGATGTACGAGTACCAAAAGTGAAGTCGTTCTTGTAAATACCAATTTCTACAAAATATTCAAAATATCATGTAAGTAATATAACATTATTAATTATAAAGCTCATCCATTATTACAGCAAGAGGGGGAGGGGGGGTCATTAGATAATGACTATAGGATGATTGTAGGGGGGGGGGGGTCGAAAATCGGCCAAAATCGATGACGTAATTTATGAACGGCCCCTTCACAAATCTATTTAAAAAGAAAAGAGGCACGGGTTAGAGACAAAAACATTATTTTTTTAACCTTTGTCTTTAAAATGAAATGTTAGAAAATTGTTTGAATTCTAACAATGAAAATTTTACTATTTGTTGCCTACCTTATAAATACATTTGCCTGTATGGGACGCCTGCCCCTGCTCAAATCAATTGATAACAAAAAAAATCTATCGCAAAATAAACCTATTTTCTTCTGTGTATTTAAGCTATCAAGCAGAATTTGGGTCTGTAAACTTTTTTAAGCAAATTTGACGCCTTGAAAAAATTTTTGAAGAGTGACCAAATTGTAGATTTGACACTTGACAAAATCTGAATGTTTGTGTTTTTTATTAAATTAAAGAATTATGCATTGTACCTACTAAATAGTTTTCTACCCAAAAAAGTGTAAAAATACATATTTTAATAAAGTATTTTCTATATTATTAAATATAAGTACTTAGTGAATAATATTAATCGATATGAATGTAAAATTAAATTTAAATAAAGATTTTTATAGTGTTTGTACCTACAGTAGTGTAAAACTAATTGTATTATTTATTTTTTATTATACGTGTTGCCATCCAACACTATATATATATATTTTTTGTAAATGGAATGTTTTTTTTTATATTGTAACCAAAGACAATATTTTGTGTCGCCTGAAAGTAAAAATAAAATATTTTGTTACCTACCAGAAAATACATTTTTTTTTGCTTACTGCCATTTAAAATTAATAGAACCAAAAGGGAGAAATCTAGGATTTTTTTATGAAAATAAAATTAATGTATGGAAACAACAAAAAGGATATTTTCTGTGTTGCCGTATTTTTATGTGTGTCATTTTAAAAAAAAACTAGTTTTCTACCTTTGGTTCTGTTGTTACTTGATAACTTTTCAAAGATTTTTTTTATCTAATAATTTGACAAATTAGAAATTACTTAATTTGAGTTAATTAAACCATCTAATCTAAGTTACAAAAATATATGTATGTATTGGGGATTCACATTTTATGCATTTTCACAAGCAGACACATACAAGTTCGCGGCTAAACATGCCGCATGTGGACTTACAATATAAAAACCCAAATCTCAAATGAGCATACACCCTGCAACTCTTGCCGACGGGTGACATTGGCAAAGTGAACCAATTTCTACAGCATGGGTGGTCAGCCGCATACCTACCTATAAATCATAAACCATAAATTTAAATTATCAAGATTAAATGCATTTTTCATCATACCTCGTTGCCTACCTTAAACATATAAGTATGTGCCTGTATGGATTGCATATCCCTGCTCGTCTCTGATGTATGAATCGACTTTAACTAGCATGTTAATAAAATAAAAAACTTCAAAATTCAAGATGGTGGACAGTAAGCAAACATTTTGTTTTAAAATTTTCAATGTAAATATGAAATAGATCTATTATTATTTGTTGTTACTTTTATTATTATTTATTTCTCATTTTTTACATTTTTATTTTTGTACATCTAGTAAATTATTATATACAAGAAACTGCCATGTTAAATTTTAAGTCGAAATATGTAACAATAAATACAATTTTATATTCATTGAAAGAAATGAGAGTTTTCCTTACCGAGTAGCGATGCTATGACGTTTTTCCCGTTGTTCTCTATGGCATGGAAAGGTGGACACTTCGACTGCTCCAACGAAGAAGGCAGTAACTCCGAAATTGAGGTTTTTTACTTATTTACATTTTTGAAGGTAATAAATCATTATCTTTATTCCAAGATGACAGCCGTGTCTCTATCTCTTTTAAATTCGTTAATAAATTAATGTAAAAAATAGTTGTATGTCAAAAAGGCATTGTTCCCCATGGAATAAATAACATTCAATTGGCTTTCCTGCAAACTATATTTTTTGACTGCGTGCTGTCTTCGTTGGAGCAGTCGCCTTACACGCTGCTTCGAGAACAGAATCACTGCCTTTGAAATTTGAGTCAACCGTCGAAAGCTAAAAAAATCCTAGATGGATCGAGTCACAGATACCGAGGTTCTTTCCCATATAGGTAAATACCAGAGACAAACTACTGATGTCCATTAACCTTTTCGCTTCTGAATATTCTGGGTATATGAATACCCCCAGTACGGAATATCTTTTCAAGTATTTTTTTTTTTAAAACATTTATTGATTTCCTACTTTAACTGATTGACGACACTTCAAACTATGTGCACAGTCACATGTATTAGTTATTCAAGAACAACAATCACAAAGGCACATTTCACTCGTAGACTTTTGAATTCTTGAACAATGTCAGGGATGAGTTGAAAGTTGGATGACGTATATGATTGACAGCCGCACTGTATGCAAGTTTACACTTGACATATTTGCATGTCACCCGTAGTTGAAGGGTTAAAAGGTATAAACTGGTTTATTTTTGTCATGTGATAAGAAATAAGAAGTATTCACTCCTGCATATCCATCATATGCAACGCAACAAAGCTACACATATAGTGTAACTTCTCGCCACATGCTCCAAAGGGGTTGCATGTGGCGAGTTGAACCTATTTATTTTTACAGGTAAGGGGGCCGGCCTTACGCCAACCAGGTCAGTTGAAGGGGGGTTTCTCAGCTGCCAAGAGGGCTGGTACTCATTTCTTGTGAAGGCTGAGTAAACCTTGCAAGTATTTTATTTTGGAATTTGAAAAAAACACTGAAACGGGAAATTATTTCTGACACCCTCGGTGGGATTTAAACCCGAGCTCACGGTATGGAATGCAAGCACTCTGCCAATATCATATAGGGAAGAATTGAGGGAAGACAAGCTCCAGGTCGAAGGAGAACATCTTGGTTAAAGAACCTGAGACAGTGGTTTGGCAGAAGCACAAGATCCATCTTTCGTGCTGCAGTAGCAAAGGTGCGAATCACTATGATGATTGCCAATCTTCACGGAAGAAGCATAGGAAGAATAAGATGAAGGCCCCCCAGGATTTTTTAAATATACTTGACAGGTCCATATCCAGTGGCAACACTTGTAAATGAAAAGTTGTGGGTTAGAATCCCGGCGGAGCAAAAAAAAAAAAACATTTATATGTACAAATATGCTCTTCGCTATGTTTAAAAATTCATAAAACCTTTACCAAAGACCGGTCATCAAAAGGTCCATCTAGCCTTGCAGCAACTGGGTCTTGCTTGAGTATTGGCGCTTTGTAGGGACAAAAAAACTTGTAAACATCTCTACGACTAGTCTTCATACAAATATTACCAATATTTGGTAGGTAAGAATGACTGTGGTGATGAAACTTCCAGCCCAGACACCATTCGTTTGTCAAAGTGTGGGCTCAACCGACGACTAAAATGTCTAAGAATACTCGTAGCTCCGCTAGAGTCTCTGAAAATACTTACTGTGATCCAGTACACTGTGATCATCACATGGCACTGTAGGTATGTTTCACAATGCTGTAAAATAAAATTAATTCCCCGATTATTTGGAATCCAAATATTTATTCACTATGGGTGGAAACCTGTGACATCATCCAGTCAAGAGAGATATTTTTAATGTGTGGACTCTGATAATATCGCCACCTTAAGGTGGCGACTCCTACTACCCAAAAAAAAAAATATTCATAGATGGTACGCATCAAAAATGTATGGGGCACTCCGTCGGGCAAATATGAAAAACTACTGTAGTTTTTGTTCCTTCGAAATTTTTAATGCATTGAAAATAATATGTTGATTGCGCTATTCTAATATGAAATCAATCTGAAATCGCTAAGGTATTCATTTCGGTCATTAAATTATGTGTAAATTTCAATTTTTTATGGCTCGAGTTTATCTTGGACACAAACCTTTTTTATTATTTGTTACGCTGCACTGTATAAACCTTTATTTTCTCTCGGTTAGCTGCGGAAGCTGTGGTGTATCGGCTAGCGTGGCAGACTGCCACGCAAGGGCGATGGGTTCGAATCCGGCTATCAAATGTATATTTAAATTTTTTTACATTTATTTTCTTTTATACATATTATACTTTTTTTTATTAAAATACAACATATTTGACAAAACTATTAAAGTTAGTCCAAACGATTAACAATACTTTCATTTCACTTTCATTTCACACTTCGTCCACACGACAAATCGGTCAACAACAACCCGTCCAAAGACAACTCGGTCATAGACAAATCGGTCACACGACACTTCGACCACACGACATTTCGGCCAACGACTTTTCGGTTAACAACATTTCAGTCACATGTATATATGTACCGAAGAAATCATCCCAATATTATAATTGTATATTATGATTCAGCCACCATGGGTTGACAGAGCGTAAACCTAATTTGCATAAACGAGGTGGCACGACTTTATCCGAACAAATCCGAAGCATTATCATATTGTGCTGCAGTGTTTTTTACTTTCTTGCTATAGCTGAAGGCTATAAAGAAAGTTATGATTTGGTGTGAAATTTTTTTTTCGAGGTTTTCACGGAAATGAGTTGTCCTGGTGCAGGACATGCCAAAAAAAAACACTATCTTTCAAAAACGTCCGTCTGTATGTGTGTGTGTCTGTGTGTCACTTTCCAAAGTATAAGACCTAGAAATACCAAATTTTGGCTACATCAACTTTTTTAGACATGTATTAAGTATGAATAACATGGCATTACACCAACTTGAAAATTCAAGATGGCTGCCATACAAAAAAAACATAAAATTGCACTTTCCTCAAAAACGGCTGGATAATCTTCCCAACACCGGAAGGTCCCTTTTAGGACCACACCCTACTCAAAAGTTATCGGTGTTCTGGCCAGCCCTTCTCCAACATCAACCACCTCGCCTCAGTTGATCCTCCTGCTGCATCAGGCCACAAGGATCCCTGGAGGATCCCTCAGCAGGCGCAACGAGTTCTCGCAAGAAAGAACACGCCCGCCTACAGTCTATGGCAGGGGTCTTCAACCTTTTTTAGTGCAAGGGCCAAACATCGATAACACATCGTCCGAAGGGCCACAACTTTTCACGACACTTTACCACTTTATCAATAAAATAAAATACATATGTACATAATTTCAAATTTTACTAATCTTTATTGGTTGATTAAAGACATTGTTTATTTTTTACAGGTTTGTCAATATTTGTTTTCATTTTTGTGGTTGCAACCCGCAGACTACCTTCCAGATGTGCATCGTGGGCGGACTCACTCCTGCGGCGAGCGAGCGAGACGCACTCATATGTGTGAAAGAGTGGCATTGCAAATGCTGACGATTGCGAGTCGTATATCACTCGTATATATATATCGCATATCACGGGGCGCGATATTCTATTTTTTTAGCCTCTGGTGGCCGCGGGCCGCAAGAAATTAGCTGGCGGGCCACATGAGGCCCGAGGGCCGCGGGTTGAAGACCTTAGGTCTATGGGAACAGACTGTGGCGCCAAAATTTTAAATAACGAACCGAAATATTATAAACCCAAAACTCTGTCTCTTTAGTCCGGTCGATAGCTCAGTTGGTAGAGTGCTTGCATTCTACCCCGTGAGCTCGGGTTCGAATCCCACCGAGGAGGGTGTCAGAAATGATTTCCTATTTCGGTGTTTATTTCCAACCCCATAATAAAAATACCGGCAAGGTTTACTCAGCCTTCACAAGAAATGAGTACCAGCCCCCTCGGGAGCTGGGAAAACCCCCACTTCAACTGAAGTGGTTGGCGTAAGGCCGGCCCCCTTACCTGTAAAAATAAATAAGTTTAACTCGCCACATGCGACCCCTTCGGGGATAACGCGGCAAGAAGTTACACTATATGTGTAGCTTAGTTGCGTTAGTTGCTTTCTGTAAATATTTCTTCCAATAAACCGATGTTCCCACAATGTGCTCATTCCATCGATATATATTTTATTTAGATCGATGGCTCATTCATTTGAAGTAATACAAACCTTACCTTTGTCAAAACGTGTAATTTATCATTCCCTTGGATTATCTAATGTAATCTAAGTTGCAAAGATGTATAACATTTAGGATTCATATTTAATTCATGCCCACTAGCAGACACATATAAGGTCGCGCTTATACATGCCGCGTATAAGCTTAAACATTCACACTCAAAACTTAAATAAACATAAACCCTGCAACTCTTGAAGAAGTCATTGGCAAAGTGAACCAGGCTTTTACAGCATAGGTGGTCAACTTCATACCGTCGTATTAGCCAAGTAATTGTTTATTTTTTCGGTAAAAATATCTTGCATTACTTTCCTTTCCAGCCGCAGCAGAAGGGGTTGCTTGTGGTGGGTAAAACCTACGTATTTTCACAGGTAAGGGGGCCGGCCTTACGCCAACCACTTCGTTGAAGTGGGGATTTCCCTACTAGGGGAGCAGGTACTCATTTCTTGTGAAGGCTGAGTAAACCTTGCCGGTTTTTTTATGGTAGTTGGGTTTGCAATACACACCGAAAAGAGAAATAATTTTGACACCTTTGGTGGTCCGAGCTTTCAGCATCGAACGCAAGCTTTCTACCTCTGAGCTACTGACCGGACTTATTATAATAAAAATAATAGTACAGTCATTCTTCTATCAATAACAAATTCATTTTATTCCAACATGGTCACGCGGTGTGTGTAATACGTGACCAGCGTACGTAAAAGAGAAATTAGTAACAATCAAGTCAATACATTAAAACATGATTAAATCATTTCAATAGCCTTATTCAGATTCATTAAGCAAAGTAGTATGAGGGGCTTAGAACAAATTACTTTTTTATCGACGAATGATGAACCGAGATATTTGTGATGGATTGGTTTTTTTACATGGCATCTCACAATAAATGACAAATTTGTGCAACGGCTAGATTCCTATTTCCATCCTCAATGATTTTCATTCATATTACTGTGTATAGCATTGAGGTATATATATACCTCAATGGTGTATAGCCTCTGCACTTTTTGCGTCCTACTGACCAGTGACCGTTCACAAGTGAATAAGAAAAAACACTGCAGCACATGATAATAATATTATTATCAAGACACCCTTCCTCATCAGCTGTATACAATGGCTGTATAGCTACTTCTTGATCTAGTAATCCCTACGCTTCGGATTCGTTCGGATAAAGTCGTGCCACCTCGTTTATGCAAATTAGGCTTACGCTCTGTAGGCTAACCCATGGTGGCGGGCAGAGTGAATGAATCATAATATAAAATTATAATACTAGGTCACTAGGATGATGACTTCGGTGGTACCCAAAGAACCAGGGTCAAAGTTAGAGTCAAGTGACCCAAGCGGGGATCGAACCAACGTTATTGTATTCCAAATACGCTAGAAAGATCAGCCTCTGGCCCACTCGGCCATAACACCGACTAAATGAAATGAAAGTGAAATGATCGTATTTTTAATCGCTTGGACTAACTTTAATATTTAAGTTTTCAAATATGTTGTATTTTTATTAAAAAAGTATAATATGTAAAAAAAGAAAACAACAAATGTAAAAAATTAAAAATATAGGTATCGGCCGGATTCGAACCTATCATTTTCGCATCGGCAGTCGGTCACGCACGCCATTACGCCAGAGCTCACACAATCAGATGGGAGAAAAATACTGTTTATAAAGCGTAACAAATAACTATTAAAGTAATATTATGGGTGGTTTGTAAAAGGCGAAAGATTTATTCGTATTGAAGGGAAACCAGAGTATGGGTGGTTTGTGTCCAAGATAAAATACATTATATCGTCGGTCGGCGCAAGCAATTCATATTGAAATTTACACATAATTTAATGACCGAAATGAATACCTTAGCGATTTCAGATTGATTTCATATTAGAATAGCGCAATCAACATATTATTTTCAATGCATTAAAAGTTTCGAAGGAAGTAAAACTACAGTAGTTTTTCATATTTGCCCGACGGAGTGCCCCATACATTTTTGATGCGTACCATCTATGAATATTTTTTGTTACCATCTATGTGTCGTACCACCTTAAAGGTAAAACTGAAAAGTGTCGATTTACAGATTTGAGAAATTGTGGATCTAAAACATTTTATTGGGTGTTACTTCTCGTAGCAATGCAAAACGCAACTAAGCTACACATAAAGTGTAACTGGGGTTTCCCAGCTCCCGGGGGGGCTGGTTCTCATTTCTTGTAAAGGCTGAGTAAACCTTGCCGGTATTTGGGTTTGAAATACACACCGAAACGGGAAATCATTTCTGACACCCTCTGTGGGATCGAACCCTTGCGCTCTGTATAGAATGCAAGAATTCTACCAACTGAGCTATCGACTGGATTTTTTTTTACGAGCTTGGTCGTCGCTACAAAGTGACAATTCACAAGCAAGATCCAGTTGGTGTAAGCTTGGATGGGTGACCGATTTTTGGTAAAGGTTTATGAATTTTTCAACCCAGCGAAGAGCATATTTGAAAAAATAAATGGTATATTTCTTGTGCACGGCTGGGATTCAAACCCACAACCTTCCATTTACGAGTCCAAAGGGCTAACCACTGGACTACGGACCAGTCATAGCAAATGAACTTATTATAAGGAATTGCTGGTGACAAACTTCTAGGTTACAGGATTTTCACACTTTTTTAGTGTTTTCTCTTGTAGAAAATAGGAAAAAATATGCTTGAATCTGAGAAACCGTTAGCTCAATATGCTTCTTGAGTTTTACCTTTAAGCTATCGTTATACTCCCTAGTAATTACATGAAAGGCAAAGAGTAAAAAAAACATATTTTTTTAAATATTTTAATTTTATTTAAAATTTTAAAGTCAGGTATAAGATTCAATATTATAGAAAACAATTAAGAAATACACATATCTAGATATTAAATGATAAAACCTTAAAACTGAAAACCAATATTTATGTTTGCGAGTATCAACACCGGTCAACAAAAAATCAATAACTTTTATTGCTGTGAACATACCATCTCCAAATACATTTACACTCTCCAAAGCTCTCGGCTTGTGCGTAGAGGCATTCCATGACTGAGGGCAGGCAATACAAAAGGTATGATCCAAATAATTGGACGCTGCGGGGAACTCTGAGCCTACCACCACGCATAACTTTGAGATATATATAGGAGTAATGTTTTGTGTACCTACACTTAAATACTTTTTTTGTAGAGTTATTATTTTTTGTAGAGTTATTCTTTTTTGTTGATCAGTTCAATATTACAGTTTGAGGAAGGTACAGAGTGGCTTTTTTACAGGGGCGTGCATCCCACACAGGCAAAGCTTCCTATAAAGTGGGCAACATATTGTACAAAAAATATTTTAAAGGAAAAAGGCATTATTTTAATGTGTTATAATTGGGTGTCAAAACACGCAAAAAAAATGCAACTAAGCTACACATATGGTGTAACTTCTTGCCTGTGTTGTACCCGAAGGGGTCACATGTGGCGATTCGGGACCTATTTATTTTTACGGGTAAGGGGGCCGGCCTCACACCAACCCCTTTCAGTTGAAGTAGGGGCTGGTTCTCATTTCTTGTGAATGCTGAGTTAACCTTGAGATCGAACCCTTGCTCTTGGCATGGAATGCAAGCATTCTACCAACTGAGCTATTGATCTTTTTACGAGCTTGGTCGTCGTCGCTAAGAAGCGCCAATTCTCAAGCAAGACCCACTTGCTGTAAGGCTGGATGGACCTTTGGTGGCCGGTCATTAGTAAAGGTGTATGAATTTTTTAACCCGGCGAAGAGCAAATTTGAAAGTATAAATGTTATGTTCTTTGTGCTCCGCCGGGATTCGAACCCACAACCTTCCATTCAGAGTCCGAAGTGTTACCATTGAACTACGGACCGATCAACACAAAATGGAAAACAACAACAAAACATAAAATTTGACACGTAAAAATATGTTTACACAACTGAAACGTTTGACAGGACTGAGATAAATGTGGTCTATAGTATGTATCAATGCAGTAAGTTAGTTTCTGCTGCTCTATGTTATTACTCGATGGGGTAATCACTAGCACTTTTTCTTTTAATTTTGTTTGAAATGTTATTGCCAATTTTAATGCATCATTTAATATGCAAAAAAAAACTTAAGCCTCTCTGTACCTTTTGTATTGTTTTTTAACATAAGGAATAGAAAAAGGAATATTTTTTTAAAACCCAGGTTATATGAGTACAGAACTAAATGAGGTAATCTAGAATTGTTTTACAAATGAGACAAATTTACAAAAAAACCAACAGTATAATTTCATTGTATGTGTTTCCAAAATACGTTTATCTCAATTTCGAAAACATTGCTAGATTGCCTTTTTTGGTTCTACAGGACTCAAATAATGAAGATCGGATAGAAATATTAGTGTATTTATTTTTTTGCTCACAATTAGAAGTAGATAGATATTTTTTATCAAACCATAGACAAAGTCAAGAGCAATTTTAAAGATCCGCACGTATAGTGCAGTTTCTTACCGTACTGTCTCCGATGGCGTCGCATCTACCTATATATTTTCACAGGTAAGGTGGTTAGTTTAACTTGAAGTGGAAGTTTCTCTGCTCCCAGGGCTGTAGGTTCTCAGATTGTGATGTCTGAGTAAACCTTGCAGGTAGTTTTATATGGGGTCTCAAATAATACACTGAAACGGGAAATCATTTCTTACACCCTCGGTGAAAATTAAACGGGAGCCTTTTGGTTTTAAATGCAAATATTCTATCAACTCAGCTGTCAACTAGATAAGTACCTACATATTATTTAGAAAAGTAGGAAGAAAAGTATACTCCAACAAAGTTTCATCCTCAATCTCTGATTTGTGGAGGATAGCATTTATGAACTCTTTTAAATTGTTGACATTATCTTTGGTTTGTTAAAAAATAGAAAAAAATCAAGAAAAACATTAAAAAGTTTCAAATATTAAGTAATATTCGTTACATATAATAGGATCACTAAACATTTTTTGAGCTATTTTTTTTTATAATTATTCATTTTGAAAATCAACATTTTTTTTGAAAATTGAAATCTACAATTTTTGACATTCAAACTCAAAATGCAAGCGTAAACCTTCATCTGCCATCAGGGATGAACATGCCGTAGAAGCATTTGTACCCATAAGGTAGGCAATGTGGAGCCCAATATCATTTAATCTTGAAAACGTTGACTTATAATAGAAGCCACAAGTATAGACCACCCATACTGTAAAAAATGGTTGGCTTTGCCAATGTCACCCCAGTTCCAGGGAAGGTCGGCAAGAGTTGCAGGGCTTATGTTCATTTGAGATTGGGTTTTTATATTGTATGTCCACATGTGGCATGTGTTAGCGCAAACTTATACATGTCTGCTTGTGGGAATGCGTTTAATATGAATCTTAAATGATATATAGATATCTCTGCAGCTTAGATTAAGATTTAGATATAAGCCCGAATTGGAGTAGCGTTTGAGAATGCTGAGATTCTAGATCTTTCCAATTGTACTCTATGGCATGAAAGGGTGGACAATTACACAGAGCCTCGAGAATAAAAGAACTGCCTTTGAAATGTAGATCTACCGTCGGAATCGAAAAATCTCTTGGAGTATTGCTAGATCTCCAGCAGAGCAATGAATAAAAAAATATGAAAGAAAAGATTACTGGGAATCCGCTTTATTCATATTCAAATATCAAAAATGATAAATTTCAATTATCAAATTCTTACAAACTAAATTGACCTATTCAACAATAATAAAGTTAGTTCCAGAGGAGTTGCCGACAGTTGACAACTGCAGTTTGACAGCTGTCAAATGTACAAACAAACAAACACTCGGAACTGTCACTTTTTAATCTAGACTATCATAGTTTTTTAACCTTAGAGTAATTACACATAATTAGAGGGAGTGCTAATAGAAATTACCTTGAATATTGAAAAAACTGCAGCTTACCTTCTTAATGTAAGTAGTTGTCTTTAAATGTAGGTGACAGTTGAGAGAGGGAGCTGTAGTAATGTTAGACCAATGTGTTAGACATACAAACTAGTAAAATGAATAGGCATTTCTTTGTTTTTCTTTGACAAAATACTCTTTTTAACTACACAATTAAACTTCACAATGAACTGTTAAAAGTGACATGTCACAAGATGGCGGTTGTAGTTCTGATTTTCACCACATTCAATACAACTACACCAGCGCCATCTTGTGAGACATTATTTTGACAGTTGCCCATGAAGTTGGTTGTGTTGTTTTCACTTGTGGTTCTTATTTCATTTCCACCTTCATATTGTTTGTTTCTAAAATTTTAATTTTGTGAAGTGGATTTGCAAGACAGCCTACTTTTGCCTGGAGAAAAACAGGTAACATTATCAATTAATATTCATAATTTTTAGTCTAATGAATTATTTATTGATAATTATCCAATGTCTCTGGATGAAATGAAAGAAGTATGTAAGGACAGAAAGACATGGCGGTTGATTTGTAATGTTGGTGGCTAGGGCTAGGGTTTTTCTAATTTATTTAAATTTATAATTTGAATTTTGTATTTTGTACTTGCTTTTCATGTTACTTCTTGGTTTTATTTGTTTATTTTAATGTAATTTGTTGTATATTATGTTCCTTGACTTATAGGTTGGTATGCGGCTCACCACCCACGCTGTAGAAAATATAATTGGGTGTCGAAACACAAAATGGAATTGGACAAAATGGCCTTATTTCGTACGATTTTACCACTGCAACGTTTGACATGACTGAGACAGATGTGACTGTATACAGTAGGTAAATTAGTTTCTATATAAATTATCAGAAATAATTTATTTTAGACCCCCTCTGGTAAATAGTAAGTAAGTACTCTAAGGTTTTAATTATACAACTAATTTAATAATTAGTGAAAACAGTTAAATTGCATCGAGGTGTCACACAAAATAGTTGATTTTTTTGTCATTTGTACAATGATGTGAACTTAAGGTTAAAAATACAGGGAAATGTTCGTGACATTTCATCAAAAAACTCAATTTCATTCTTTTTATATCATTAATAGGTCAGGGCTGGAAGTCTCATCACCACGGTAGTTCTTACCTACCGAATATCGGTAATATTTGTATGAAGACTTGTCAATCTCAAGATGGCCGCTAGTAAACAGCTGATTAGTCTTCGTACAAATATTACCGATATTCGGTAGGTAAGAATGACCGTGGTGATGAGACTTCCAGCCCAGATCAGGTAACTCTTCATTAAAAAAAAAACAATATAACTTTGTATTTGATTGCAGAGTGAGTACAATTTATTAATGTAAGACCAGTCTTATGAACAATCTTCACATAATTTGTAAAACTTGCATTGTAAAACTATGCCTCCATGTGACCGATATTTAGTTTAATGGTTAATGGAGAATGAAAGGTTATGAGTTTGATTCCCAGAAAAACAAAAAAATAACATTCACATAATTTTCAAAGTCTTTTCCTAGCTGGGTTAAAGAAATCATGTGCCCTTACCAAAGACCGATTACCAAAGATCAATCCAGCCTTACAGCAACTGGGTTTTTCTGGAGAATTGACGCTTTCTATAGTAAGAACCAAGCTCACAGGGTACTGTTGATGTGTGACTCACACAAAAACAGCGCTCACCAAATAAATCATTCTTATATTTATTTATGTTCAGGCTTAAAACAAAGGAATCAAATCCCTGTTTGAAGCAGCAGCATCTAAACTGTGAATAGCTGCAATAAATTTCAGGTTAATTTACTCGGTGAACGCTGTTTTTGTGGTGATCACACCTCAAGAGCCCTCTAAATGCTTTGTCATCGATTGTCAGTGCCAATGTTGCAAGCAATACCCAGTTGCTGTAAGGCTGAATGAAGCTTTATCCCCAGATTTTGAAAAAGACACATAATTTTTTCAACCGAAAAACGAGCACTTTTACAAATTGAATGATATTTTTTTATGTGCTTCGTTAGGAATCAAACCTACAACCTTACAATTGCGTTTCTGTAGCGTTAGCCACTAGACTACTACAAGTTAAAAGTACCAACAAATAAAGCGCCATACACAGAAATTGAATTTTTTGATCAAACACTTTGTCTTATAGCAACAATTGAATGTAGGTACTACATTTAAAAAGTGAGGTTAGATTTTTAATACGTCATCATATTGCGTTGTATCCAAATAAGAAACATTTCAAATTTCGATTTCTCGTTTTTTGTTTAAAAATAACATAAGATCAACTTGTTCAACATTATCATAACCTAAAAATAATAACCTAAAAAATAATCAAAATGGCTTCCGTTGTAAAGTTATTTTGACTAAACTTTTTAATTTCAATTTTGAAATTATCTGTTATAATAAACATATTTCATAATTGAAATCTATATGTATAATATAAGTTCAAAGATATAATATTAACATTTAAGATTCATCCTTAATGCACGCTTGCAAGCAGACACGTCCAAGTTCGTACCTATGCCATAGGTCAAACTCATACCGATCTATAAGTCAACTCCAGTTTCAGGGAATGGTGGCAAGAGTTGCAAGATTAGCGTTCATTTGAGATTAACTTATGTTTTATTTTGTAAATAAACTGTCATACAGATTGTGTAAGCGTGCGCTTGGACGTGTCACCTTGTAGGTGTGCATTAAATTTGAATCTTTAATGTTAATATATCTTAAAAACATAGATTATAAATAAAACATAGATAGACTTTTTATAAGAACAAAACAATGAGATAGTAGAAGTAACGGAAAATAAAGTAAGAACTAGATTGTTTTTCTTTTAACATTAACTATGTAAGGTAGGTATTTTTGTTAGTAAATTTCGGTTTATAGAAAATTTAATAAAGTACATAGATTGGCAGTTTTGTGAATTATTTTTTAACACATATTATGTTTCTAACAACTTGTAGTTATTTCTTGGGGACTTACACGTAGAGAGCTTCTCCTATGAGTACACACTAACAATATTTACATTGGCATCGGTGTAATGTAGGTACATACAAATAATGAATCAATTTTTATTATGTTTTTTTATACAAATTGTCAGTAGACTATGTATTTAGAATAAATTCTATGCAGTCAAATCTCGTAACTTTTAAAATGTACATTTATTTACTAGTTCAACTAACATTCATTTAATTATTTTGGAGGTTTGTGTCATGGGTACGATGCGAGCGACGAACCGATTATTGTTAGGTTTAAGTTAGAATTACGGTCGTTTGACATTTTGACAATTATATTAATTTTTAAAACTGAACAAATTTCAAAACTTAATTTAAATCGGATATTAACGAACCGTTAAGAGAGAACTTACATCATTCTCAACGTTTCGTCAGCGACGTAGCCTGAAGACGTCGGCTACGTCGCTGACGAAACGTCGAGAATGATGTAAGTTCTCTCTAAACGGTTCGTTAATATCCGATTTAAAATAAGTTTTGAAATTTGTTCAGTTTTAAAAATTAATATAATTGTCAACTCTCACATTATTGATGATGATGATGAGTTGATGATTTCTTTATAGCGCCGTTTCGTGATGTAGTCACTCCAAGGGCGCTGGTGCAAACGATGCCAGAAATTTGCTTGTCTTCAGTGCATTCCGGAACTTTCCATGGTCCTCTAGCTCTCTCACATGATGTGGCAGGTGGTTCCAGGCCAGAGGGCCAGCAACTGCAAATGCAGGCTCTCCAAATAATGTGCTAACTCTTCTTATAGGTTCTTCAATTCTTGATTTGGCTCCAGTCTCAGCCGAGCGCAGTGTAAGGCTTTTTTTGCCGAGGGTGACTGGTTTGATTAAATCAGCGAGATATTTGGGTGTTTTTCCAAATAAAGCTTTGTGGACCATCGTGCACACTTTGAACTCGATGCGCTCCGGTATACGGAGCCAGTGAAGCTTCTGGAGAAGAGGAGTAATGTGTGTAAATTTCGACTGACCAGAAATCATGCGAGCGCACGCATTTACAACCAATTGTAGCCTATTCAATTGACATTTTGGTTGGCCTGCATATAAGCTATTGCAGTAGTCTATTTTTGATACCACAAATGCATTTACTAAAGCTTTTCTTGCTTCCATTGGTAGACAGTTATTAACAAGCTTGATTTGCCGTAATCCGTAGAAACTCGAACTAACGGTCTTACTTATTTGAACTTTCATAGTCAGACAACTGTCTAGGTGAACTCCTAGGAGTTTGATACAAGAAGAAGGCAAAATGTCAACATTAGACAATTTATAGGGGTGTTGTTGTCTATCATGTGTGCTCTCTTTGGAGAAGTCATCCACATTACTTCAGTTTTTTCTTGGTTTAGCATCAACCGATGCGTAGACATCCAAAACCATATATCTTCTATGCAATTCCTCACTTTGTTTAGCATTTCCGTGGTATCCTCTGGTCTGCAGTCCGCATATATTTGGCAATCATCCGCATAAATATGCATTCTAACACCCCATTTCTGTGCAAAGCCTTCCAGTTCCCTGATATACATTATAAAAAACAGCGGTCCCAAGACGGAGCCCTATTGTGTTTTATGGTGTTTTTTTAGCTCAAATTGTGTAGAATGTGATTTTTAAGATACTTTCATTGAAAGGTAATGTTTTGATCAAATGGTGGATAAGCCAAACAATCACTGGGGGGACGAATTGATGGATGACCAACTGATTGAAATTGGTTTGATTCTAAATTGCTTTTCAAAAGATTCGCAGAAGCACGGCACCTGCTCAAAGTCCTGTCCCAAAGGCTTGCAACATGGTTAGGACACGCAATATACCAGAAAGGTCTCCTGCATACCATGACTAAAGCTATGATCAAGGAGACTAAGTCTTGAGGATGACCACATTGAGAGTTCCTGCAGGATATATTGCATTGAGGCAGCTGCATCAAGAAGCAGCTGCCTGGACATCCCTGCAAGAAAGCCCCGCACTGCTTTTGGAGATAGGGCATTCAAGGCGGCCGTTCCAATGACTGGGAATGCTATTCCCGCCTCACTGAGGGAACTGGATTTGAAGAGACTGTTCAAAAGACGTCTCAAGACTCACCTCTACGTCTAATTATATGGACAAGCGCCTTTGCAATGGCACACTGCCCTAAAAGGCGCTATATAAATTTTGTACTTCACCATCATATTGGCAGATATGTTCTGTTTTTCGTATGGGAAGTTCTATAAAGTATTGCAAGCCAATCTAAGGATTAAAACACAGGAACAAGCCGTTAGTATCATACCCAAGACATAAAAATATAAAAAAAAAACCTAAACACCTATTGAATCAATAAAGACAGAATTTAGTTTTGAATGTGTGAATATAAATAAATTATATTGCAAAAGAATCTAAATTATAATTATTCCTTAAATCTTGAAGAAAAAAATGTTTAAAAAAAGATCCAGCTTATTTTCCTTTTGGAAAAGTTGAAAATATGAAATATTTTGTTTCAATGGAGTCTGCGCATTAAAAATATTCATCAGTTCGATGGATTCACAGGTTTTCATACATAGTAAATAAAATATTGGAAATCCAGGGGAAAACATTTGACGTCACTTGGCCATGTTGCTATAAAGTATAGACGCTTGTGATTAGTTGAATGGTTGCTAAGAGCCTTACTTATGAATCTGACAAACACAGGCCTGGTGCGATTAAAAATTTAACTAAGCGGCACATACAGTACAACTTCCGGAAAGACCGGCCCGTAATCTAGTGGTAACACTTCCGGCTCGTAAATGGAAGGTCGTGGGCCTGAATTGCGGCGGAGCACAAAAAATATACCATTTATATTTTCAAATATGCGCTATGCTGTGGAAATTTATATACCTTTACCAAAGACCGGTCAGCAAAGTTCCATCCAGCCTTACAGCAACTGGGTCTTATTTGAGGATCTGCGCTTTCTATAGCGACGGCCAAGCTTGCAGATGGCTCTTGAGGTGTAATACACACAAAAACAGCGCTCACCAAATAAATCATCCGAATATTATTATTATTATTTGGAATCTAATTTTTCATTTACTATGAGCGACAACATCCATCTAAAGACTATTTTATAAGTGCGGACTCCATTGAGCAAAAAAGATGAACAAATCAAATCCTTTAAAATTTTTGTTAAATTCAATTTTATTAAACTAACGCTGAAACAACACCTTTTATTAAATACTTGCTTTGAAAATATTTTTAAAGGGCGAAACATAAAATTAAAACATTTATATTCTACTAAAAATTGTGATAAATTTTGTAAAAATTACATGTAAAATTTTAAACTAAAATTGCGCTGAATTTGAGCATTTTTAAAATTCATTTTCTTCTCGTCTGTGGTAGCTCTGAACATATACCTATGTACGCTAGATATTTTATTTTACAGTTTTTACTAACTACACAACATATATTAATATCTATTCGCTAAAACAAAGTTGATATGTATTTATTTATTAATACTATAAAACTAAGAAAACAATGAAAAAGCTTTGACAGTTCCACCACAGATGGCAATATTTTAAAATAATAATTTAATTAAATGATAGTGAGTCCTTAAAAAAGTGGACACTCTTTGTTTTTTATTTTTTATTCTTTGACTTATTGGTTGGTATGAGGCTGACAGCTCATACCTACTGTGAAAATTGTTTTAAATTTAATTTAAAAACTCTGAACTGTAAGAATTGCATCAAGACCAATCAATAAAAGTCAGCAGACTACATCGTCTACGACACATATCGTCCCCTTAGTGCTTGTTTGTCTTATCTCCAACAGAGTTAATTTCACATGAACAATGTTTGTATGAGTACTAGACCAATGTGTCTTATGAAAACTAGAAATTGATTTAAAAAATATTTAAAACAACTCTCACATTGTCTTGTTATACATTTTTTTCTTAGCTCAGATTGTGTAGAATGTGATTCTTAAGACAGTTTCATTGAAAGGTCGTGTTTGAATCAAATGATAGATAAGCCAAACGAGCACTGGGGGGACGATATAGCGAATGAACCATCAGAGCCTGGAGAGCAGTGAGAAAACATGATTGATTGGTTGAAGGAGATCACAGGCCTTTCCGTTACATAAGCTTTAAATGATTGAAAAATAGAAGTAATGTTCTTATGAAAAACATGAAAAGTGTGCAGAGCTACCATAGACAAAAACAATATGAAGGATCACGAACCTATAAGAGGGTACAAATATCAATTTAATACAATATATTTTGTACAATAGACAATGATTTAGTGTATAATAATTGACTATATATAAAATAAAGATGAAATTATTATTGAAAAATTGCTTAGTGAAATTAAATTTATACATATTTTTAATTTTCAATTTACCTACAGACAGGTTTAAACAAAAACCTTGATGGACTCGACACAAAAAAATCCGTAGGCTATGTGATGTCACCAATAGTTTCGCTACTACGGTACACATATAGCGTAACTTCTTGCCGCGTTTTCCCTGAAGGGGTCATATGTTGCGATTGGAATCTATCTCTTTTTACAGGTAAGGGGGCCGGCCTTATACAGAAGCAAGCTACAAATATCCTTTATATAATATTTTGTTACTTGGTACCCAACTAAGCTACACATATAGTGTATCTTCTTGCTGCATTATCCCCAAAGGTTTTCTATTTTTACAGGTAAGGGTGCTGCCCTTTCGCCAACCACTTCAGTTGAAGTGAGGGTTTCCCACCTTCGAGGGGGCTACTACTCATTTCTTGTGAAGGCTGAGTAAACCTTGCCGGTATTTTGTTTTGGAATAAACACCAAAACGGGAAATCACTTCTGACACCCTCGGTGGGATTCAAACCCGAGCTCTCGGCTAGAATGCAAGCACTATAACCACTGAGCTATCGACAGGATTCACAGTAAATTAATAAAATGGATTCCCGACTATCAGGAGGTTAGTGTAAGTTAAGTGAACAGTCAATGTGAAACATATACAGTCGACAGTTATTTTAAATGCAGTACATTGTGTTTTAAAACCTTTTACGTAACTTTTAAAACTACCTAAAAAATATTGACATAAATAAAGACCGGCCACCAAAAGTCAATCCAGCCTTACAGCAATTGGGTCCTGCTTAAAAATTCGCCCTCTCTACAACGAACAAGCTAGCAGTGGGTTCTTGAAAATTGATTCACACAAAAACAGTGCTCACCAAATGAGTCTAATCTAATCTAATCTAATCTAAGTTGCAAAGATATGTTACATTGGAGATTCACATTATTTGCATTCTCACAAGCAGACACGTACAAGTTTGCAACTTACACGCACATGCCGCATGTGAACCTACAACATAAAAACACAAATCTCAAATGGACATACACCCTGCAACTTTTGCAGTCCTACCCTGAAACAGGGGTGACATTGGCAAAGTGAACCATTTTTACAGCATGGGTGGTCAGCGGCATACCGACCTATAAGTCATCCTAATTTATTTAGGTCCTCTAGTGTCATCACATTTTTCTGTACCTATATTTGAAATGTGTCGAGTCCATTCCAAGTATTCCTTAATAGATAATTGATGTACGTACATCAATCAATCTGAAATAAATAGATATTGAAGGAACATTTCTTCTGAAAAATATTTGCTTCTATCCAGTGCATGCCCCCGATCTAAGTTGCACAAACTTTGACAACAAAATGGTTTACAACATTGATCAAAATAAAACAAATAAACGTAGCACTGGGATTGGTCCATAGTCCAGTGGTTAAAGGTATGGACCTGCAATCGAAAGGTCATGGTTTTGATTAAATAATTTATCATTTAATTTTTTAAAACATGTTCTTTGCTGGGTTGAACAATATTCTTCACTTCAAAGGTCCATCCAGCTTTACAGTAATTAGATGTCGCTAACTAGCAAAGACCAAGTTCGCAGAGGGCTCTTGAGGTGTAATTGACACAAAAACAGCGCTCACCATAATTATAATATCATCATATTTAGTTTTACTTTTAAGAGCTGTTTGGCGTTCCAAATTGCGGTTTTGTTATAATCAGCTTCCAGGCAACTGTCAACGCAGACTATCACACATAAATTAACATTTTTTTCATTTTTTTTTCATTGTATTCCTTTGTTCCATTTATCACTTTGCCAATGTCACCCCTGTTTCAGGGAAGGTCAGCAAGAGTTGCAGAGTTCATTTGAGATTTGTGTTTTTATGTTGTAGGTTCACATGCGGCATGTACAAGCGCGAACTAATACATGTTTGCTTGTGAAAATTCATGTAATGTGATTCCCCAATGTTACATATATTTGCCCTCCCGGGGCTGTCGAGCTTTGGATGATGGATGACAAATCTTTGCAACTTAGATTAGATTAGATTGGATTAGTTTTCCAAATATGTTCCGAGGCACATGTGTTACCATGGGAAAAACTTACACACACCATGTATATCTTTTATATTGATCAATAGTGTAAAATTAAAACCCAAAAGGGTCATCTTGGTTTTGCATATCAACGACATAGATTTGTTTTTGTCTGCTTTACTCTTTTGAGCACTTTTTGCATTTATAGTTCATTTCATTTGTTTAGATCAATTTTGTTGCACTGAATAAAATATTTTTCTTTTAGTAGTTCCAATTTTAGTATATCAACGGTTAAAAGGCAATAGGGCATAAGCGATAAAAACTAAATTGTGCAGGAGAGCAGTTTAAAGTTTGAGACTGCAGAAAAATGACATAACTTTTTTATTTTTTTATCATATCCTTGAAATTAAAACAGCTCTAAAATTAAAAACAAATTTTTTTTCAGGGTTTGGTGGTTTACACAGTGAAAGTCCATTGTATAATTAATCAAATAAATATACTGTTTTAATTCACTTTTTTATTATTTTATTTTAAATATGTCTAACAGTTTTCGCCTAAAAATTGTCCTGAGGATGCCTTTTTAGGCGAAAACTGTTAGACATATTTAAAATAAAATAATAAAAAAGTGAATTAAAACAGTATATATTTATTTGATTAATTAAAAAAAAATGTTTGCATTGAACTTATTAATGTGGTTTTATGAATGTTTTACGATTTTTTTATGTCACAAGCGCCTTTAGGACAAAAAAAGTCAAAATCTTGTCGATTACACCAAAACCATATTTCGAAAACGCAGTTGTTTGCTTGGGCATAAACAACAACAAAAAATCATCGTAGAGCTATGGGAGTTAGCGCATTAGAAAGAGCAGAAAAATTTAAGTAGGATGGCGTTCATAACTCATTTTTGACCAAAACGTCGCTTATAAAAATTTACTTCCTTTTAACTGTCGATACATACTGCCAAAGCAAGTGCAATTGTATTTCTTTATTAGGAGTTAAAAATGTCAATTAAATATTTTTACTTTATAGAAAATATTGGATACATAAAAATTTATTGAATTTTACTATGACGGTATATATTGCAAATAGAAAAAATATTTTTTGCATTCTTATCTCTTCTCTATTTTGGCACAAGATGTATGAGGTTGTGAAACATTGAACGAAATGAGAATTTCAACAGAACAGAGGTGAAATGAGTGAAGTGCCATTAAGATGAAAATCTGATCGAGCCGCCATTCTTCTACGGGTGTCCAGTACCTCTGCAGATGTGTATCTTTCCCCTTTTTTCTGTCCTGGCACACTTTTTTCATCTCCTCAACACTCATCATTCTTTCAATGCATGCACTTTGCTGCAAAGTCCATTCATTTGCAATTTCTCTTATTTGATCAATCCATTTTTTCCTCTTCAATGTTTACCTTTGACATTACCTTTGTACATTATTTTTGTCGGACGTTCATCATTCTTTCTTTCTAGATGCCTTAACCATCTCAATATTATCTTTTGTACTGTTTCTCTCAT
This sequence comes from Agapetus fuscipes, assembly GCA_951799405.1. Classification (NCBI taxonomy): domain Eukaryota; kingdom Metazoa; phylum Arthropoda; class Insecta; order Trichoptera; family Glossosomatidae; genus Agapetus; species Agapetus fuscipes. Next base: position 8,487,845 of record OX637351.1, on the reverse strand, counting down.
ATCCACGTTTATTTTGCAATTTATTTCCTCTGTATATACACTTTGTCAGTCATTCATCGTCCATTCTTTCTACTTGTCCAAACCAGCTTATCACATTCTTTTGTACCTTAACATTCATATCCTCTTTCAGCTTTCATTTCTCGTTTACCCATTCATTCCCAACTTAATCTCCGTTTTTCTCATTAAATTTGACATTTAATCTTTTTTATTCATTTTAGTATTTCAACAGGAAAAACATCTGACACGCTTGGTATGAATCACTGTAAAAAAAAGTTGGTCGAACACACTTAAAACACACTTTTCCTTCTAATTTTGGCAAAAACAACTCGCACACCGCTACAGTTTTGAAAGCAAGCGTTTTATCAACTGCAATCTACCAGACTTCTTCGAATTTGATCATTTTTGCTTATTTGTACCAATGTTTACACGCCTTATGTAAAATATAAAATTTATTATACACCTTTTTTGTATTTTTCTATGCACTTTTTCTATTGATGTATTATTTTTTTTATGGCTGGTCATGTATTGCACCCTCCACATGACTAAGCTGGAATAAACACTTATTATTATTATTATTTAAAAAATCTTAGTGAGTTTGTAAAATGGCACTTGACTCAGTTCACCTATGATTTGTCGATTTACCTTTTTTAAATATAAGTGAAAATGTGCTTTCAAGGAGTGCACACAAAGCGTTTTTATGGCTTGCGTCTTTGCTAATTTAATTTTTTTTTTTAGAAAAAATCACAACCTATAAAACAAATTATCTTTAAAAATGAATTCAGCCTTACGCCAACTGCATCATTATATAAAAAAAACAGAACTGTATGCTGAGTATAAAACATTGTGTAAATAGTCAACCATAACAAAAGCTGAACAATATATGGAAAATACAGCAGCAACTCTAGTGAGGGTTTTTGCTTTCATAACTTTTTTGTCTTTCTACATGATTTTATTCGATGGTTGATACAAAAAGGCACTAAGTATCATAATGAGTAAGCCAAGAAAAAAAAACAATAGATTTAAGGAAAAAATGCATTACAAATTTATTTCAAATAAAAAAAAAATATATGAGAAGGTTTCAAATATTTAGCAGATTGTTGTCCAAAAAAAGCTCCCGAGGGGGCTGGTACTCATTTTTTGTGAAGGTTGTCTGTATTTGAGCCTTGTGAGTGAACCTTGCGGGTATTTTATTTTGGGGTTTGAAATAAATACCGAAACGGGAAATCATTTCTGACACCCTTGACGGGATTGGAACGCAGGCGCTCTACCTACTGAGCTATCAACCGGTGCCTTATTTAATCAAACATCCATTCAAACAATGCTTTATACTTGGCTGTTTTTTACTCATTTATTTATTTATATGTTGTAAAGAAATGATTTTTAAATTAAAGTAAATTGCAATTTTACTAAGTATTACGTAGGTACAAGGTGTTTTGGCATGAGATCATCCTTGGATTAGTGAGACAACTATCATATATAATATAATAATAAATATCTAAAACAATATTAATAAACTATTTACAAAATTATTACTCCTTAACAATTAAAAAACAATACATTACAAATTTTAAGAAATTAAAAAAAAAGAACATTGCTTTAATTAGGTCTAAGTTTTTTTTTAAAAAACATTTTTTATTAAATTATTTTAAATCTATTAAACTCACTGTGACTTCCATAGGCAACGTATTAATTTGATTAGAACAGGTATTTTCTATTTTTTTTTTTGTAATAATTTTAAATATAAGTTTCTTTTTTTTTTGCAACTTTTAACGCCGGCCACCCTTTCAGATGTGCTCGTCTTGTATGTCTGTCGAAAGAAGAAGAAAAAACATGTTAAGATTCAGGATTTCTTTTCAAGGTTTAACCATTTATGCAAAAATTGTGCCAACATTGTGATACACTGCCATCTGTTGAAATTTCTAGGAAGCTTTATTAAAGAAACTTTGCTTCCAATTTGTAAATATAGCTTTACAAATATAGCTAATAGCTTTTTGACTTTTCTCAGTGAATTCAAAACACCATAAAAAACTAATTCCTTTAAATTTAAATTTAGTTCATAGGGCATTTTATTTTTAATTAAAAACAGCTTTTAAAAACCGTAATGTTGAGAAAGTAAATTTCTTAATGTTATTAGAGTCATATCCAACGTTACATATTGGGAGAGAGTTTATTCTATTCTGATGAGACACAAACTTGTGAAACGCATTGCATCTTACTATAATTGACCTTCTCCACATCATGGTTCGTATTTTTTTTAAAAATTTAAAATACGAACAATAAACAAATATTCTCTTTTGCCAATGTCATCCCTTTTTTCATGTGAAACTAAATGTGCCTGCTTGTGAATTTATTTTCAGAGAGTGAATCCATAATCTAAGTTGCAAGATATTTTATGTAGTTTGCGCTTACACATGCTGCATGTGTACTTACTAAATAACAAACCTAACATGAAAATAAGTCCTGCAAAATTTACTACCATTTTTTGAAACTAGGGTGACATTGGAAAAGTTGAATAAATTTCAAAACTATGGGTGGTTAGCCTCATACCAACATAGATCACAAAAGTGAATTTAGCCTTGTAACAAATATTACAGATATAGCGAAATGGATTTTTTTTTAGAAAACACTCCTATTTTGTTTCTTAAATTGATTTTTTTGGAATTTCCAATAGGTGGCACTGCACACAAAAACATTGAAAAAATATTTATACACTGTACTCCCAAATTTATTAAAATGTGTAATAAAACTATTCAAACAAATAAATTAATTTTAAAAAACATATTTTCAATACTTAGTCTACAAGGAATTCATTTTAAAAGATTTTCTTACACACAATTGAAAAATGCATTTTATTAACTGTTTAACCGGTCCGTACTTCAGTGGTAACACTTTGGACTCTGAATGGAAGGTTGTGGGTTCGAATCCCAGGGGAGCACAAAAAAGATACTATCTATATTTTCAAATTTGCTCTTTGCTGGGTTGAAAAATTCATAAACCTTTACCAATGACCGGCCACCAAAGGTCCATCCAACCTTACAGCAACTGGGTCTTGCTTGAGAATTGGCGCTTTGCAGCAATGACGACTGAGCTCATAAAAAGATCGATAGCTCAATTGGTATAATACTTGCATTCCATGCCGAGAGCAAGGGTTCAATCTCAAGGTTTAATCAGCCTTCACAAGAAATAAGAACCAGCCCCCCTGGGAGCTGGGAAAACCCCCCCTTCAACTGAAAGTGGTTGGTGTGTGGCCGGCCCCCTTACCCGTAAAAATAAATAAAGTCCCGAATCTCCACAGGCAGGCAAGACGTTACATTAGATGTGTAGCTTAGTTGCGTTGCGTTTTTAATCTCTTGAAAAAATGAATTGAAATGATATTTTTGGCTGACCCTCTTGCAAGGACCTTTTTGACGGACCTCTCAAGGGGTCTTGCAGACCTTTGGTTACGGATCACTGATTTTGAAAATGACAGGTAGTTCCATTTTCAAACACTTCAGGTATTATTTTATTGATGAATTTAATGCAATTTCACATATTAATTATTTATGTTTCTTGACTTATAGGTTGGTATGTGGCTGACCACCCGTACTGTAAAAAGATGGTTCAATTTGCCAATGTCACCTCTGTTTCAGGGAAGGTCGGCAAGAGTTGCAGGGTTTATGTTCATTTGAGATTGGATTTTATATTGTAGGTTCACAAGAGCCATGCTTAAGCGCAACCTTAAACGTGTCTGCTTGCATTAATATAAACCTTAAATATTGTAATTTATCCTTGCAACTTAGATTATAGATGGACTTGGCAAATTGCAATGGGGGGAAAATGTGACGTGACTGCGTTAGATGCAGAACAGAGAGTCGTAACATTACAATAATTATAATATTAGGATGATTTATTTGGTGAGCGCTGTTTTTGTGTGTATTACACCTCAAGAGCCCTCTGCGAGCTTGGGCGTCGCTGTAGAAAGCGCCAATTCTCAAGCAAGACCCAGTTGTTGTAAGGTTGGATGGACCTTTCTGTGATTGGTCTTTGGTAAAGGTTTATGAATTTTTCAACTCAGCGAAGAGCACATTCAAAATATAAATGGTACCTATATTTTTTGTGCTCCGCCGGGATTCAAAACCACAACCTTCCATTTACGAGTCTGAAGTGTTGCCACTGGACTATGGACCGGTCCAAGATGCCAACGACACACGGTGTACCTGAGCGGTAACCCATCCAAGTACTATCCGCGCCCAATGTTGCTTAACTTCGGTGATCTATGGGAACCAGTGCTTTCAACATGGTAACGTCGTTAATATTGTGTAAGACTGTATGTTATTTAAAAACAATTAATAAAAGCGTTACGTTCTGCATTTAGCATAGCTGTCAAATGAATATGTTTCACAATGCTGTGAAATAGAAAGATTCCCCAATTATGATGAATCCATTTCTATATTTACTACTGCTGACGCCACATGGCCGAGGTATTTTTAGATAGTGTCGAGTGCACTTGGGAACAAATGCAAGGAGTCAGTTACTTTTGCACAAAAATGCTATTTTTTAAAAAATACATCTTCTGTAAGCGGTATTGAAAATATGTTTTTTCTTTCTCGAAAACTGTTTTGTGATTTTGACACATAACAATATAAGTAGGTGAAAAAGGTTCATAAAACAAAAACACCAATATAGCGCCACATGGATTTTACTGAATGTCGTGAAAATCGGAACCACGGCTTCCATCTTGTAAAAAGATACTTTAAATAGTTCAACGTAAAGTTATATGTGTAGTTGAAGCTTAAAGAGTTTTTTTTTTAAAGAAAAACAAAGTGATAGCCATTGATTTTCTTACTTTTTAAGGCAATTTCAACTGACACACAAGTTCAGTACAATCCATGTAGCTGTGAACACAGAAAGTTTGTCGGTACAAGAGAAGAGAGTGAGAAGTATCAAAGAATGTTGAATACAAAACACACACACACACAAATGCATCAAGAATGAACAAAACTAATAGAGACTATTGTAAACATTAAAGAGAAGAAAAAATAAAAAAAAACACTATTTTGTACAAGAACACCTTTTACAAATCAATCCATTCAAGAAAAAATGAAGTATGTGTGAAAAAAATGAAGATGACAAAAAAAGGTTTGTAATTTGGTCGGGTCTCGCCATAGAGAATGACAGAATGACAACTGTACATTTTAATTAGAAATAAACAATTTGACGACAGGTCCGTAGTCCAGTGGTAACACTTCGGACTCGTGAATGGAAGGTTGTGGGTTTGAATTCCGGCAGAGCACAAAAAAATACCATATTTGTTTTCAAATATGCTGTTTGCTGGGTTGAAAAATTTATAAACCTTAACCAATGACCGGTCACCAAAGGTCCATCCAGCCTCACAGCAACTGAGTCTTGCTTGATTGGTTAGAGAAAACGCTTTGTAGCGACGAACAAGTTCATAAGATGTCCGGTCGATAGCTCAGTTGGTAGAATGCTTGCATTCTATACTGAGAACAAGGGTTTGATCCCCACCGAGGGTGTCAGAAATGATTTCCCGTTTCGGTGTTTATTTTAAGCCCAAACTACTGGAAAAAAATTCTCAGCCTTCACAAGAAATGAGAACCAGCCTCCTCGGGAGCTGGGAAACCCCCACGTTACTGTGCATATATTTCACTCTAATCTAATCTAAATTGCAAAGGTATGTAACATTGGGGATTCACATTACATGCATTCTCACAAGCAGACACGTAAACGTTTGCGCTTGCACATGCCGCATGTGAACCTACAACATAAAAACCCAAATTCAGTCCTTCCCTAAAACAGGGGTGACATTGGCAAAGTGAACCAATGATGTAAAATAAAATAAAAACTCCCTGATTATCTGGAATCCAAATATCATTTATTATAGATGGCAAGCTGTGGTGTCATTCAGCCGCAAGAAAAAAATTGAATTTGCCAACTCCATGTTAAGTGAATTTAGCAAAGACTCAAACCCATAGAAATTTCTTCATTCAATAAAAAATCTATTGGAACTTTTGTTTTAAAAATATTTCTCTTTTTTGAAAAGTCTTTTTTTAAAAATCTATGGTCTTACTTCCTAATATATTTTCAACAGGACTTCCTCAATAGTAGCCTGGCCAATTGATGAATATTTTTTTCCATTTGTGGACTCCATTGCAGTAGATTAAAAGAAATTTCATAAAAATAAAAAATACACTGTTTTTATTCAGAAGTTAACTTAGCTTAGATTCAAACCTTTTTGTCTAGCATGGACTCAAACCTATTATAATATGTACATCAATCTAGCAAAGATTCAAACCAATCAGAATCTAACAGTGTAGAAGTAAAACAATATTTTTTGTTGTTCTATATTACATGCAAAAAATGGCAATAAATATTTTTATTTATTATTTTTAAGGGTTTGGTGGTTTACACAGTGAAAGTCAATTGTATATTATTTAAATAAACAAAGTTTTAATTCATTTTTTTATTTTTTTATTTTTGTCTAGCACTTTCGCCTACAAGGTTGTCATTGTCCTGATGATGCCTTGTAGGCGAAAGTGCTAGACAAAAATAAAAAAAATATAAAAGTGCATTAAAATTTTGTTTATTTAATTAATATTTTTATTTATTTTTATAGATTTCTCGCTTTCTATATAGGAAACTAAATTTTAATTTCAAATATCCCTCCGTTGGGTGACATCAGGTTGTCAACCTTAGTAAACAAAAAAATGGATTCCAGATAATCAAGTTTGATTTTATTTTACAGCTTTGTAAATATATGGACAGTGACATCAGATGACACATTGCATAAAAACAATGCATCGAAGCTACACATGTAGTGTAAATTCTTAGCTGTGTTATCCCTGAAGGGGTCGCATGTGGCGATTTGGGACCTATTTATTTTTACTTGTAAGGGGGCCGGCCTCACACCAACCCTTTTCAGTTGAAGTGGGAGTTTGCCAGCTCCCGGGGGGGGGGGGTTGGTTCTCATTTCTTGTGAAGGCTGAGTACACTTTGGGATCGAGTCCTTGCTCTCGGCATGGAGTGCAAGCATTCTACCAACTGAGCTATCGACTGCGGACTAATAATGATCCTTTTATGAATCATTTTACGTATATTACGTCAACTTGTGAGGAAAATTTGGTATGTTCCGACTCCAGTGTCAAATTTCATTGTTCTCGAGGGAGCAGGTTCTCATTTTTGGTGAAAATTAAAGTTTTGCCAGTATTATCAAAAAAAAATCTCACAAAAACAGTTCTTTACTGTCTTTGACAAAACTGTATTTGACAGGACAGGCTGGCAATTATGAACCAAACAATACTTCTTTGCTGTATGGCAGTTTTTAATCCCCTATATTATATGTCAATGCTTTAAAACAACAATAAATAAATATGAACTCAGCACATTTAAATGTAAGGGGAAAAATGTGATATCACTTGTTCAGACTAGAGGCAAGACAGAGAGTCGTAATACAAAATAATGTACGCAGTAAAGTGATTACGTACTGCATTTAGCATTACTGCCAACTGCAAACGTTTCACAGTGTTGTAAACTACAAAAAATCCCTGATAATTGGGAATCCTTTTTTGTATCTATTATGAGTGACACCACATCATTGAGGGTTTTTTTGATTGTGCACAGTAATTACATTGTTATTTTTTTGTTAGATGAAAAAAAAAAAATTAAATTGGTGGGTTTTAGAAACGACAGGACATTCATTTTGAAAAGGTGTGGGGTACAGAATTGTGACAGCATGCTCTCATCTCGTTAAGACTTAGCCTACATTTTTTTTTGTAATTGGAAAAATAAAATTTGGTTAACGATTACAATAATTGACAAGTACAAATATACAATGCAATGTAATTTACAAAATGCGTTAAGTTTATAATAATATATGGTGATGAATATGTTTTTTGTGTGGATTAATAAAAAAAATGGATCGGGAAAGGACGGGCTCTCCATATATGCAAAAGTACATAAATAACATGAGGTAAAAATTGTATTGAAACGCTCCTAAGCTACACAAAAAGTGTAACTTTTTGCCGCTTCTTGTAGCGGGCGGAATCTAATTATTTTTACAGGTCCTTACGCTAAACGTATGCAACTAAGCTACACATATAGTGTAACTTCTTGCATGCGTTAACCCCGAAGGGGTCGCATGTGGTGATTCGGGACCTACTTATTTTTACGGGTTAGGGGGCCGGCCTCACACCAACCACTTTCAGTTGAAGTGGGGGTTTCCCAGCTCCTGGGAGGGCTGGTTCTCATTTCTTGTGAAGGCTGAGTAAGCCTTGAGATCGAACCCTTGCTCTCGGCATGGAATACAAGTATTCTACCAATTAAGCTATCAACCTTTTTTTACACTTTAGTTGAAGTGAGGGTTTCCCAGCTTTCGATATGGCTGGTACTCATTTCTTGTCAATGTTGAGTAAACCTTGCCAGTGTTTTGATTTTGGGATTGAGATAAACCCCGAAACGGGAAATCATTTCTGACACCCTCGGAGAGATTTGAACCCGAGCTCTCGGCATGAAATGCAAGCACTCTACGTATTGACCGGACCAGATTAAAAATCTTGAATAAAAAATTAACAATTTTTAAATTGGTCCACTTTGCCAATGCCACCCCTGTTTCAGAGAAGCGTGGTAATAATTGCAAGGTTTATGGTCTATTGAGATTTGGGTTTTTATTTTGTCAGTACACATGAGGAATGTGTAAGCGAGAACTTACCTGTGTCTGCTTGTGGACATACATTTAAAAAATAAACTTTTTAGGGTTTCAGTATAATAATAATAATATTATAGGCTGATTTATTTGGTGAGCGCTGTTTTGTGTATCACACCTCAAGAGCCCTTTGCGAGCTTGGTTGTCGCTGTAGAAAGGTTTGGTAAAGGTTTATGAATTTTTCAAATGTAAATGGTATATTTTTGTGCTCCGCTGGGATTAAAAAACCACAACCTTCCATTTACGAGTCCGAGGTGTTGCCACTGGACTACGGACCGGTCCAAGAAAGTTATACATCTAGTCATTCAAAAAAATAAAATAAAAAGTATACTTGGTGTTGGAAAAACAAATACATTAAAGATAAAAAGACATGAATGGATTAAAATTCAACACCCTTCGTATAAAACATTTTGTTTAAACTCCAAATATGTATTGAAATTAATACAGTGCCTCTGGTAAATGTTTCATTTTTAATATATTTTGTGATCAATCAAAATAAAATACATCAATGCAGCATGACCGGTCCGTAGTTCAGTGGTAACACTTCGGACTCTGAATGGGAAGGTTGTGGGTTCGAATCCCGGCGGAGCACAATAAATATACCATTTATATTTTCAAATTTGCTCTTCGCCGGGTTGAAAAATTCATACACCTTTACCAATGACCGGTCACCAAAGGTCCATCCAGCCTTACAGCAAGTGGGTCTTGCTTGAGAATTGGCGCTTTGCAGCGACGACGACCAAGCTCATAACAAGGTCGATAGCTCAATTGGTAGAATACTTGCGTTCCATGCCGAGAGCAAGGGTTCAATCTCAAGGTTTACTCAGCCTTCACAAGAAATAAGAACCAGCCCCCCCAGGAGCTGGGAAAACCCAACCAACCCGACCAACCATACAGCAAAAAATGTTTCACTTTTCCAACGCCACCCCTTTTTTCAGGAAATGGCGGTAAAAGCGTCAGGGCTTATATTCATTGACATCAGATTCGTTTTTATTTTATTTTGAAAGCACACACGTGCAAGCGTGAACTTACATGTGTCTGCTTATGGGCATGCATTAAATATGAATATAAAATGTTGATAAATCTTTGCGACTTGGATTATAGATAGAAGGATGGTTTAAATATAATGGTTTATGGGTGTATTGGGGGACAGGTGTGTGACATGTTGTTTAAAAAAGCGTTAAAAGCGTCAAGACTTTATGTGGCATAGCGTAAACGATGACACAAGCACATATATATCATTCCATATACACTTACGCAAAGACGAAATGAATAAATATACTACATTGTATCCGAAAACTTAAAAAAAACTATAAACTTGATATATTTTTAACGGTTTGTGAATTAACACTGAAAATTCATTTTTTTTTGAAGCACAAAAAATATACCATTTATATTTTTCAAATTTGCTCTTCGCTGGGGTGAACAAAATCATAAAACGTTTACCAAAAAACGGTCATCAAAAGGTCCATCCAGCCTTACAGCAACTGGGTCTAGCTTGAGAATTGGCGCTATGTAGCGACGACGACCAAGCTCGTAAAAATTAATAAAATTGGTAGAATGCTTGCATTCCATGCCGAGAGCAAGGGTTCGATCTCAAGGTGTACAAGAAATGAGAACCAGGCCCCCCCCGGGAGCTGGGAAGCCCCCACTTTTGTTCTTCGCTGAGAATTGAACCCACCACCTTTCGATTATGAGTCCGTAGCGTTAACCACTAGACTATGAGCGGTAAACAATTTATGTTATACAATTGTTTGACTTGAACTGCAGAATACAAAAATAAAAAAGTAAAGTATTCAAAATGGATAATTTTTTTCTGATGATTTTTATATGGTTAAAAGGAAAGCTTATGTTGATTTATTTTTATTTTTATTTAAACTTTAAAAATGCTTGTAAGAAAATAATGCCTAAGCAATTTATTCATTTCATCTGTAAAACAAATTTGGGAGTAAAATTCAGCATAAAATGCAAAAACATTTTTAAAAAAAATTGTGTTTCCCTAAAACCTCAAATGTTTTTTTTTCTTCTAATTTAAAAAAAATATTATTTATAATAATAATAATAAGAAAATTCTACACAATATAAACAATAAATATATAATATAAATGGATATAGAAATACTTAAAAATTAAAGTTTACAATAAAAAAATTGTAGGACTCAGTGTTAACGAGATTTGACTGCAGCTTGTATCATTTAAATAGTAAATAATTAAAGTAAAATTTTAAAAAAATACTGACTTAGAAAAAATATAGTAGGTATGTAAAAATATGCTTTCATTTTATTTTTAAATACAGTTGAAAAAGTACATCCTTGTATTGTATCAATGCACCCCTGTTTTAGAAAAGGATGACAAGAGTTGCAGGGTCCATATTCTAATCTAATCTACGTTGCAAAGATATGTTACATTGGAGATTCACATTACATGCGTTTTCACACTCGGGACCTATTTATTTTTGCATGTAAGGGGGCCGGCCTCACACCAACCACTTTCAGTTGAAGTGGGGGTCTCCCAGCTCCCGGGAGGGCTGGTTCTCATTTCTTGTGAAGGCTGAGTAAACCTTTGAGATCGAACCCTTGCTCTCGGCATTGAATGCAAGCATTCTACCAATTGAGCTATCGACCTTTTTACGAGCTTGAACGTCGTCGCTACAAAGCGCCAATTCTCAAGCAAGACCCAGTTGCTGTAAGGCTGGATGGACCTTTGGTGAAAAAAATAAAAATAAAATTGTAAGTGAATTAAAACTGAGTTATTTTTTAAAATAAATACAATGGACTTTCACTGTGTGAACCACCAAACCCTAAAAAATATAATTCTATCTGAAGTTCATCTTTTAATCGAATGGTAGATAAGCCAAGCAAGCACATGGGGGATGCCATGTTTTGCACTTGGAGTAATATTTTAAAAATGAAGTCTGATTTCATGGCTGAATAAAGCATATTTTTACATAAACCACTTTTGTATAAGAAATGTAATAAAAATGAAAAATATAAAATATCAGTTTATTGTTTTTGTTTTTATTATTTAAGTAGCATTCCATCTGTTATTAAAAAAACAAAATAAACTTACTTACTGTAATTAAAAAAATATGCATTATGAATTCACAAACCTGTTTTAGATATATTCTGCTCTGAAACGAACATTGTCATCGTTTTAGTAATTTTGAAAATAATTTTACACACCAATGATAATAAAAATTTGAAACATGTTTTTAAAAAAATGATTATAAATTAGTAATAATAAAAATTGTCATTGTCCTGATGATGCCTTGTAGGCGAAAGTGTTGGACAGAAATAAAATTGTAAAAAGTGAATTGGAACTTTGTTAATTTGATTAATATTATAAAAGTTACATTAAAAAAATTAGGTATTTCTTTTTAAATTGAATATTATTTTTGCATGTTGTCCATCGTTTTGTCCGTAAAGGCTTACATTACATTACAAATCTGTGAGTAACTTCTTCAGAGCCTTTTTTTATTAGTGAATGGTTCAGCATTGCTTATGTGCTTTTACAGATCAAAATGAAGTCAGGTCAGAACTATTTAAAATATAAATATTTTAAATGAAATTCACCATTTAAAAAAAAATAAAAAAAAATTAAATAATGGCATCTGTTAATTCAGCCTCAAAGTTTTAGTCAAAAGAGCAAGACGGGGATTGAACCGGCTCTGTTTTATTGCAATATTACTATCTCAACTGACAACATTTTAAATGGATAAGTGCAAAAGAGATAGAAACAATTGAAATTTATCTTATGAGACTATAATATTTTTATAAAAAATGGGGGAAAAATATACTGATTACAAAATAAAATGAGATTGTACTAATTCATTGTAAAATTAAAAATGCTAAATGGATTATAAAATCTTTACGATATAGTGTTTTTTTTATCTGAAATTATGTATGTGTAAATGCATGGATGAATAATTTTGTATCTACTTATGTATTTATTTAATAAAATATAAAAAGTTGTACTTAAGTATTACAAATATTTTTCAGTTTACTATATGAGCATTAAAAATTGTGAAATTGTAAAGATGAGCATAATTTTCCGAAAAAGTAATTAATTTAACATTTAAATGTTTCGATTCGGCCCTGTAAAACAGGGACGTATTGGACAATTAAAATTAATGAAATATTTTTATTAAAATTTTGGGGGTTTCAATCATTAAAATGTACACCGAAATTATGAACTAAATCATTTTTAAATAGTTTCAAATTCAAAGTCATGTTAGTTAAATATTATATTTTAAATTTAATAGCAAACAATTAGTTTTGAAAAGATTAATTAAATATGTTAAAATTAAAAACACCCAAATGTAGCATTCCAACCACTTAGACTTTTGAAAACACCCCTATCATTATTATTATTTAACTATTCAAAAAAATACAACTACTTTTATAGGTAAGGTATTGTTATTTTAGAATATCATTAAGGTGGGTGTAACATTTTAAAAGGAGGGTTATTATATTTTTTAATTATATATTATTTATACATTTCTTTATTTTCTTTTTTTAATTTTTTTAAGGTCTATTCTACATGTGTTTTTATTTATTTAAACATATATTTAACATCTACACGCGGATATAACAAAATTTGGGTTCAAAAAACACCGATTGTCACAGATTCTTAGTTTTTTTTTTGCTTACAGTCTATATTATAGTTATTTTGTATAATTAATAAAAAAAGTAGTATAGTAGATGACGAACATGCTAACTAACAAAACATGAAATGTTCAAGAGATCCATTTTTTCTTCATTTCTAAAAATTCTATTTGGGGTTCCGCGTGAGGCAGGACATACAGTTATACATTAGTACATCAAAACGCTACGTACTGTGTTATATAGGTACCCATCATTGAATGTCAACGCCCAAATATTTCACTATAACTGTAAACGTAACTCTGTCGCCATTCCTCTAGGGGTGGCCAGAGCCTCTGCAGAGCTGCCTCCATTTCTTCCTATCCTTACATACCTCTTTCAATCCATTCATACCCGTCACCTTTGTCATGCATTTTCTTCTTTTACGCTCGCTTTGTATGTCCCATTCTTTCACAATCTCCTCAATCTGATCACTCCATACTTTGCTCTGAAATATAAAAAAAACCTCGTTTTATGGAATCCATTTTTTTTATAGTCGACTCAATGCAACACAAACAAGCTGGACATTAGTGCGATTTTAAAGGGTGTGCGTGCGACTAAGGAAATGTATTTATTTTCACAGGTAAGTAGGGCAGCGGCACGCCAACCAACATAATTGAAATGAATGTTTCCCTGTCCTCAAGTGAGCAGGTTCTCATTTCTTGTGGAGGCTGAGTAAATTTTGCACGTGTTATCAAGAATTTTACTGCATGTAACTTGTGTATGTTCCTTGACTTATAGGTTGGCATGTGGCTCACCACCCATGCTGTGGAAAATGGTTCACTTTGCCAATGTCACCCCTCTTTCAGGGAAGGTCCGTAAGAGTTGCAGGTTGTATGTTCATTTGAGATTTGGGATTTAATGTTTTAGGTTCACATGCGGCATGTACAAATGCAAACTTATACGTGTCTGCTTGTGAAAATGCATATAATGTGAATCCCCAATGTTACATATCTTTGCAACTTAGATTAGATTAGATTAGATTACTAAGTAAGCAGCCCCTTATTTACTCAACTACATAACTGCGGTGTTTGACAGGTCTGGCGGACAGTTGTGAGTCGCACAATGTTTCTTTGCCATTAAAATGTTTTATTTGAATATTTTATCATCGCTTTTCTCAATTGTCATTTTTCCATTCTTTCAAGCAAACCCGAACAACAAAATCATTTCTTTAGAGTGAGAAAGTTAAGAGATTTTTTTATTCCTACATTTTTATTTTTATAAATAGACACCATTTTAAATCTTAATTCCTTGTGCAATTATATTCAAAATATATTGTGAAAAATAAAGTGTACTAGGTTTGTTCAAAAAATACAGTGACATTTTATTTTTCTAGAAAAGTACTCGTATTAATTTATTCTTCAAAGTCTATTTCCTCCCCTTCACAGCAATCCTCCTCAAATGTAATACACTTAATAACAATAATAATATTAGTATGATTTATTTGGTGAGCGCATTTTTAGTGTGTAGCACACCTCAAGAGCCCTCTGCGAGCTTGGTCGTCGCTGTTGAAATGCCAATTCTCAAGCAAGACCCAGTTGCTGTAAGGCTGAATGGACTTTTAGTGACCGGTCTTTGGTAAAGGTTTATAAATTTTTTAACCAGCGAAGAGCATATTTGAAAGTATAAATGGTATTTTTTTGTGCTCCGCCGGGATTCGAACCCACAACCTTCCATTTACGAGTCAGAAGTGATAACAACTAGACTACGGACTGGTATAAATCATGCCAAAATGTCAAACTTTCATATTTTTTTTCATTTCTGTGGACATGAAATAGTCGTAAAGGACCAAGTAAGTACGGTAAAAACTGAGGCTAAGGCATTTTTATGGTGTTGTTTTTATTTAAAAAATCACAAACAAGAAATGACGTGTGCGCTGGCGCATTATCATAGTGTAACTGGTTTAGAAAAAAATTCTGAGATATTTTTTAATTGCTTTAGATAAATACCGGGTAACTCGAAGGTAATATATTCCTTATTGACTGTTCAACCTTCGATACAATAAAAAGAATCAAAGTTTTATGTCACCGTTTTTTAAAAACAAACCTTGCATCTTTAATGATATTTTTTTATTTATTAAAGAGACATTATTATGTGTAGTAATTAATTACATTTATTTAAACAACCAAATTTAATTAAAAATATCAACATCCCTAATTATTTAACATTTTTTGTAGTATTTAATCACAAATTTTAAATATACTTAATTATTTTGAGATTTCTAACCAACTATATTTAATATTTTTAAAATAGTGTTTTTTTTAAATTATTTAATTTAATTTATGTCTTTTGTAGACACATTAAAATGGGAAAACTTGAGGGTCTATAACGCTTGAGAAGGTGCCATGATTTTGGTAAGGATCAAAAACCGATTGAAAATTTTATTTTCATTTCTTTTAAAGAGTGAACCCCGTACAAATTCCTTTCACAAAAAAAGTTGGATACTATGCACGATCTGTTTGATGGGGAAAAGGCATACTTTTATTTTGTTATTGGTTGCTAAGGGGAACGCCAAGAATTTTTTTAAGTCCGTTATCCCTGCCTTCAAAAATAACACTGTTATGAAAAAAAAAAAAACGTTTATCTATTTAGGTTTTACAATTTTCGCAAAAGTTGAATTAAATATTTGTCATTTTATTTTTGGCAGTTTGTGGAGCTTTCAAAAATATAGATATATTTTAAAAATATAACTAATATTGTTATTCATATTTTAAATATAGTAATTTTTAAGAGCTATATAATTAAAATAAAATGTTAATGAAACCCAAAAAAACAATCCCAATTCTAAAAGGTAGGTACTATGTGTAGCTAATTTAATTTATTTTAATGTAAAGTTAATTTTGAACTTAAAAGAAAGGGGAGTTACACTGAGGTCAGCTGGGTCATGTGCCAGTCTGTTGGAGCTGCCGAAAAGACAGTCATGCACAGTCTTTGGAAACCGCTCTTTCTGTGTTGCCGGGCCAGCGGCATGGAATGCTCTCCCAGAGAGGCTGAGAGTCCAGGAAGATGAGACAGCCTTCAGGAAGATGCTCAAAGCATTCTTGTTTTCCCGCTAGAGCCCACATGCGCCTTTGTAGTGATGTAAATCACAAAAAGGCGCATATAAATCTAGTTAATTATTATTATGATTATTAAAGACTCGCACACATTGTAGCTGATGAGATACCAATAGGTTAATACCCAGCTGGAAGACCTCCTGAAAGGTGGAAAGATAGCTGGATGTCCTCATCTCGGGATCCAAGAGCCGGTGTTATGAAAGTTTATAAGATCAAGAAAAAGATGAAGAAGAGGAGGGATTTTAAGCAATTTTGAAAGAATACAACTGAAACCTTTATATTATCAGCGTTAAGAACAAAAAATAATTTTAAAATATGTTTTAGATTAGTTATTAATATCATTATCTTAACATATAATTTAAGGTTGAATTTTATTCTAGAATAGGTAGGTATTTTAGTGCGCTTTAGGAATTTGAAATTGACTTTTGTCTACGACTAAAAAATAGATTCTTAATTCAAAATACGGATACCTAAATAATTTTATGAGTAGGCCTGCTTCATGTAGAGCCTATTCCTTATTAATGTAATGATTTTCTAAGTAACGACGTGTAACGATCAGAATGAAGAACAAACAAATACAATTAATTTTTATTATTTACAGAATGTGTGTTTTGTTAGAGTATGTGAATGTGTTTTTTTGTAAATGATTGTTAATTATTATCTAGTTATATTAGTTAACAAAAACCTAACGGCTTTAAAGTAGAAATGTCAAACTCAGATGAAATGGGGTGCCAAATGATCCATTTTACGCTAAGTTGGAAGCCTGTATTTAAGTCCTCGCAATACATTGCGCCACTGCATGTCTCAGAGCAATGCGTGGGGGACACAGTAGAGGGTAGGCGGGGAACTTTGAGATCTGCATGCAGCACTGCTGTGAATAGACTCAAGGCTCCCCGCAGAAGCAACGTGGCCAATTATTTAGATCGCGCCTTTTGCATTGCCGGCCCTCCGCTGTGGAATGCCTTACCACATGAACTGAAAGCTCTGGAGAGTGCAAATGCTTTTAAATCAGGATTGAAGACATGTCTGTTCAGGACGGGCTATGGCTCTGCAGTGCCCTTGCGGTGAACTCACAAAACGGCACTAAAAATATTTAAAAATAAATTATTATTATAATTATTAAAACCAAAGTTTCTCTCAATTGATATTGAGTTTTGGCGAGTTTGACATGCCTGCTTTAAAGAATCATGTTTGTAAGCCGATGATGCTCTCTGTAGAATTGAAAAACAAAAATAAACTTATGAATACATTTCTGAATGTAATAATGGCACAAACCACCCAGCAGAGCGGATCGGCATAATGGAATAATAAGAATAAAATGTTAGGTCGTAACTCGTTAGGTTAAACTCTTCACAAATAGCTCTCAGACAGTTCCAGATCAGACTGGCTCGCCCTGCTCGATCTGTTATGAAGCTGCGCCACAGATTCCAGTTCGCTGGTCATGGTGGCATAATCGCTCGTCAGTGTTGCATAATCGCTTGTCAGCGTTGCGTGATCTGCCGTAATGTGGGGCGCGTGGCGAGGAACGTTACCTTGGGCCAGGGCAGGAGTGGCACCGGATGACACTGGAGTGACACCGGCTGCACCCAGAGCGGTCTGTCCAACCCCTCGCTGGGCGTCACGTTCTGCGATGCGCTGCTTCAGAGTGCGAATCTTTTCTTCCTTCTGGAATTTTATAAGTTCATTTGGTTTTTTATAGAATCGTGAGTTAATAGGAGGGTAATCTTGAGAAACAATGATTGGTATCGTCCATTGACTTATGCTATCTGTAGACTAGAAATTATTTTAACAAAAATATACATTATATATCTGTTGTATTCCTACCTGATGATGACCTATAAGGTCGAAAGCGTTTGTAACTTATAATAAAAATAAATCAATATATGTGAAAAGAAACAGTGTTTAAATAGAATTTTGTTTCTAAAATAAATAAATAAATAAAATATATATCAGTTTCAGCCTACTTACCAAAATGCTCATTAGTAAGAAAGTGAACAAAGAATTTCACAGTTGAATTTCCATGTGTACAAAAAAACTCGGGTGAGTGTAAAAATGTTTCCGTAAAGGTGGCAGCATTGCTGAGTGCATACTATGCCCAGAGCAGTCCGAACATAGACGCATAAGTTATAAATCTTGTGATAGATAAAATTGACGAATTTAAAGGTAAAAGGCATTATTGTAAGACATTATGGCATGTGTTGTAATTGCGTGTAAAAACACAAAATGTAGAAAGCAAGAAAACTTCCAATTTGACATGTAAAAACATGTTTTGTATGACTGACTACACAACTGCAACGTTTGATAGGACTGAGACAAAAGTGGTTGATACTATGTATCAATGCAGTAAGTTAGTTTCTGCTCTTCTATGTTATTACTCAATGAGTGAAACAGTACTAGATTTTCTGTTACAGGAGCTATAAAAGCAGGGCAGTGCACGAAATGATGGTTCACTAAGAAAAAACAACTAGACAAAATTATATAATATGTTAACCAAATGAAAGATTTTATAAAATACCTCAAAATGACCAGTGTGACTAATAAACATTGATGTGTAATCAAAATCAACTTAATAAATCACATGAGACCAAAGTGTGATCCTTGAGGCACTCCATACAAAAATTAAAACTTTATAGTTACTTTCCAGACTAACCACTGCTATGAATTGTTGTTGAGCTAGGAAATTCTTCTCTTTTCATTTAAGAAATTATAATCAAAATTTGTACATTTATGAAAAATATAAGTAATATAGGACCAAGGTGTGACCCTTGGGGTACTTGACACAGTACAAGTCCCCATACTGACCGCTGCTATTAACTGCTGCAGCTGCTCATTCTCGGCCAGCAGTTTGTTGTATCTCTCTTCATCCTCCTTGGACATGCCGGCATCTGGATTGTACTTGGACTCAGCTCTGTCCCGTGGATGTCTGATGACTTCAATAACCTGCAAAGCCAAAATACATACATTGTTAAAGATTTTAAATTATGATTACGGTCGTTAGACATTTTTTGGAATGAAAAGAGAAACATTTTTAATCCCTTTCATTAATTGGACGGTTTCACAGGAAGACATAGTATCGTCCTTCTGTACAAGTGAAGCTATCGCGACATTTATGGATGCATCACCAAAGGTCAATAAATGTACCTACAACCTTCGACCTCGAGCAAACGACAATAATTCAACAGTTCGTGTTTCTTCCTTGTAGAAGACACACGCCTCGTAACGTAAACGTAAAGAAAATCGTTCTTCTCTTTCCACGGTTAGTAACATCCATTTTTTTTTCATTTAAAAAAACATACATTGTTATCATGTAAAAGAACATATCCTTTATTATATTACCCTTCATCGTCGTCTTCCGTCATCATTGACTTTAAGTTTCTATTTTCAAAGTTAATGCCATCACAGCAGATGAAATGCATTTGCAATCATAGAAAAGAAAATTTTGTATATATGCTGCAAAACAGGACCATTCATGTATGTGTTTGAGAAACACACTCCAATACACTATAACTTCTTTCAATATTTACAAAAAAATTTTTTTTTTTCGTAAAACAGTAGTTTTTAGTAGAAGTAATTATAATTTCTGAAAAAAGTATTTTTTAAAAAGCCGCCACATTTTTTTAAACCTGTTTTTGTTTCGTATTGAAATGTAAAAAAATAAGGAACACAGGAAATCATTTCTGACACCCTCGGTGGGATTCGAACTCGAGCTCACGGCATTGAATGCAAGCACTCTACCAACTGAGCAATCGACTGGTCGATCGATCCTTATATTATTAATATTATTACTCACCTTGGGTACAAAAATTAGTGCCATACTGAGGAAGCAGCAGAAGACAACAGCGAGCGACACAAACGCAAAGCTGGCGTCTTGCTGTGACGCCACCACCATGCTGACTGGCGCCGTGATGAGGCAGAGCACCACCACATTGTAGATGGACATGCCCACGTAGCGGCTGTCGTTGATCTGGCGCAGCTTCACCGAGCGGGTCTCGTACGCCAGGAACAGCCCAAACACCAGGACTAGACCTTTGTAGCCGTACATCACACCTGTAACAGAGAAGTGTGTTTCATATTTTGAAGTAGCACTGATCTATTGACAAAACTCAAATGAGAAGAAGCAAGATTGGGAGAGAGCAAAGTGAGTGTACTACTGTATGCGGACGATGCAGTCTTTGTATCTGATTCAGCAGTGGAACTACAAACGATGCTCTCTAGATTGAACGATGCTTTGAAAGAAAACAAGTTGAAATTGAATGCAAGTGAGACGAGGGGTAAACTGTTCACGGCCTTTGTAGATCTGGAGAAATCTTTTGACTCAGTAGATAGAGGTATGTTGTGGGATATTTTGAAAGCGTACAGAATGAATGGGGCTCTCCTTAATGGGTATCGCCGTCGAAATTTGTACCTTTTGTCTTGTGCGTGTGTCCCCTAATGATTTTCAGCTTTTTCATAAAAACTGGTGATCTCTACTGAACTCTAAAATTATCAGAGTAAAGTAAATAAAAAGCGTATCGAAATACAAAAAAAAACTGCAAAAAGCATTAAGTGGCGATGTAATTAAAAAATAAAACAAAAACGCCTTTTTTCCATTCCCATACAAATTTTACATGTCCGCAACCCGTTTTTGACCCTTTGATGGCATGATACGATCAAAATAGTCAAACGTTTTTAAAGTTGAGTATTTTTGCATATACCTTAGTAACGTATCTTTTATTTTCTGTACTAGCCACAATAATATTTACTTATTTAAACACGAAATATTGATTGCTAAGGGTTGTCTCCATTTTTGGCTCCGAAATTTTTCTTTTAGTATGTTACCAATTCCATTGGAACTGACAAAAATCTTGCAATCTTAAGTATTTGTTCACGTATGGTAACTCTTTGATGTAGTGTGGACAACCCAAAAAAACTCATTCGATACCTTCATTTTCTTTTGAGAACGTTTACATCAGACTCGGGAATTTGTCGTGTGTGTTTTGAGTGGAAGTTAGCTTGGCATTATTAAGGTATGTATTCGAATATGTTGTCAGTTGTATATTTTTTACTTAGATCCATTAATTCTTCTAATGATTATATGTTTTTATCATTGCTGACAGTATTATTTTTCAAATGGCACAAGTTTAAGGTAATGTCGGGTGGTTTTTTATTTACAATCTTTACCGTATGTTACCAGTATTAAGGTGTATTCACGTAGGTTTAAAAAAATACACCTACTTACCGTTAATTTATGGTTGACTAACAAATAACATTTACGTACCTAATTGAAACATAAAACTATCTAATCAACCTTACTACATGCTATTAATATTTTAAATGCACCGTTTGATGTTTGTTATTCAAAATAGCAAAAAGGTTTATTCCGTGATCTGTGGGCTAAACGATTAAATGAAATTTGGACCACAGAGGTACCTAATTTTTATATCGGTGCTGGATACTGTGAAAAATGTACGCAAAAAAAACATTGCCTATCTATCTAAATCTATGATAATCTATAATCTAAGTTACAAAAATATATTGCATTTAAGACTTTAAGTTCGTACTTTAACATGCTGCATGTGAACCTACAATATAAAACCCAATCTCAAATGAACATAAACCCTGCAACTCTTGCCGACCTTACCTGACACAATGGTAACATTGGTAAAGTGAACCATTTTTTACAGTATGAGTGGTCAGCTTCATACTAACCTATAAGTCAAGGAAACTTATTGAAATACAATAAACGAACGATTTTAGGTAGTTATTAAATGTCCGTATTCATATTTTTATTAAACATTCATAGACAAACAACATTCATATTTATAGACATTCAAAATGGTGCTCTTATATTTTTTACTGAACAGTGTTTACGAACTGCTATAAAATCTTGTATTCGTCGTCGAAAAAAGAAATGAGATATCGAAATGTAAAAAAACCTAATTTTTCGAACCTGTCCGTCATTTTGAATAGACCTTAATTTAACTCACGATGTTTTCGTTTTCTTGAATCTTGCCGGTCGACAGTTATGGTACAAATTTAAACGGCGTTACCCTAATGCGGTGCATGCAAACTATGAGGAAAGTATGGCATGCGTTTGTATTGATGGTGAGTATAGTGAATGGTTTGAAGTTTTTAACCCCTCACTGAGCAAAGAGTGAACCGCTTACCAACAATCTCCTCAACCTCACACAGTTCAGTCATATAAGACGGGGCCGCTCCTCCCAACTTAACATATCTTTACAATATAGATTGGATAACATTTCTCACCCAGCCACACGGTGTTGTGCTCGCTCTCACAATGCTCCAGCTGAGGTCTGATCTTCACGTCGTCCAGAGCGCTGGGCGGCTCCTCCAGTGGGAAGAGTTCCACGCGCCTGCGCAGCGGATCCCGCAGCTGCCAGGACAACAGGATCACGGCGTCAATCACCAGCAGACCAGAGACCATCGTGTACAGCTTCCAGGGCTCCACCTTTTTCTGGAATAGAAACATCAAAACAATGAAAATAAAAAAGTACATGTTCGAACGCGGTAGTGCACAGACTTGTCACCATCGCAGTACCTACTCATCGCGCGCGATCGAAGAATTACAAAAAAAACGCGAGAAGTGCACACCGAGAAAACAACCATTGGAGATCAAGGTGAGTCCTGAATTAATTCGGTGATTCCCATCCCTTGTTCCTCCTGGTTAGCTGCTCTGGCAGATTTGCTGAGCAGTTCACTCAAACGCGAAATATTTGAGAACCAGCACCTTCTCATTCCTCCCCACGCGCCCATGGTGGAGCCAAACTTAGCGTCATCATAATTTTGTTTTTTTTTTTTCACAATTTCAAAACACTTGAAACAGATGCTTCATATTTCTCTTCAAGATGTTGACCATGTTCTATTTTATGTCTTTTTGATTATGTTTCGTTATTCTGTGTGCAAGTTTTTCAGACACTTGGGTACCCACATAAATGACAAGAATGTCCTATTTTCGGAATTGCAAGCTCAAATTTATTCCGGCAATAATGCTTTTTTGGCCTTAGAGGGCTATTATGCTCAAAATGGCTATCCTGATGCTCTACGAAATTCAAGATATACACTTCCATCATTCGACGCTCATGCGATGCTATATTTTTTTGAGGCGGAAGGTCTTCCTAATGGTCGTGACCCGACCCAGCAGTGGTTCTTGATTAACATGTTCGTTCACTACTGACTCAGTGCAATGTCATCAAGATGTGCTTCTTCCTATTTCGTGGCAATCACAAAGAATGTGCTGATGGCGTCCTCAGATGAGATCTAATCTAATCTAATCTAAGTTGCAAAGATATGTTACATTGGAGATTCACATTACATGCATTCTCACAACCAGACACGTACAAGTTCGCGCTTGCTCATGCCTCATGTGAACCTACAACATAAAAGCCAAATCTAAAATGGACATACACCCTGCAACTCTTGCCGTCCTTCCCTGTTACAGGGGTGACATTGGCAAAGTAAACCATTTTTACAGCATGGGTGGTCAGCCGCATACCAACCTATAAGTCAAGGAACATACATAACAAATTGCATTTTATAAATCGGTAAATAATAATATTATCAAAACTAAACAGAAAACAAATTACAATTTAACAAATCCTAGCCGCCAACATTACAGATCAACCGCCATTTTTTTCTGTCCTTGCATACTTCTTTCCTTTCCTCCAGAGTCATGATGAGAGATGAGAGAAGTTGTTTACCTTGGGGTCCACCTTGGCCTTGGTGGTGAAGCGGTGCACCCTCCAGACCTTGCTGAACATGGCTCCGTAGGCCAGCGTGAAGCCGATGCTCAGCAGCCACACCCTGGCCTGGCAGACGATGTGGAAGTTCTCGGGTGGCACGAACCTGCCATCAGCCCCCAAGGCCACCAGTCCTGCCAGACACAGCGTGCAACCGCACAGCATGATGGTGTTGCAGACGGGATGAGAGGACTGGATCACTCTGTGGGAGATTTATTTATTTAAGGAGAAAAAACCGAGATACAGACACACAATTATATAAACAAGAGAAAAGGATACATAGGTACTTAGTAATGCGCCTTAATCCTAAAAAAATCCCACAAATAGCTTAAAAATTGACTGTACGCAACGCAACGTAAATAAAACGCAACAAAGCTACACATATAATGTAACTTTTTGCTGCGTTATCCCCGAAGGGGTCGCATTTGGCGAGTTGAACCTTTTTATTTTTACAGGTAAAGGGGCCGGCCTTACTCCAACCACTTTAGTTGAAGTGGGGGTTTCCCAGCTCCCGAGAGGGCTGGTACTCACTTCTTGTAAAGGCTGAGTAAACCTTGCCGGTATTTTAAGGTATTTTCAGAATTTTAAAAACTGAAAGTGGTTGGTGTGAGGCCGGCCCTGTAAAAATAAATAGTTCCCAAATCGCAGGCAAGAAGTTACACTTTATGTGTAGTTGTAGTTGCATTATTATTTATCTATGTCCAGCAGTGGACGAAGATGGCAGTATAAGAAGAAGCAGAAGAATATCCTCACCTCCTGTGGCTGTTCCAGATGTTGAAGACCACCAGGCCGGCTGCTATGCACGCCCCTGCTATGGCCACGGCAGTGACGCACGCAAACAGAGGCAGAGAGACCGTGCGCAGCTCCAGCTTCACAACCGTCCTGTCCTGGGGCACCTTGCCTCCTGAAAAGCGTGAGGAAATACATCATTATCTCTACCATTGCAGAAGGCTCTTGAGGTGGGATCCACACAAAAACAACGTTACATTAGATTGACCGGTCGGTAGCTCAGTGGTAACACTGCGGACTCTGAATGGAAGGTTGTAGGTTCGAATCCCGGCGGAGCACAAAAAAAATGCCATTTATATTTTCAAATTTGCTCTTCGCTGGGTTGAAAAATTTATAAACCTTTACCAATGACCGGTTACCAAAGGTCCATCCAGCCTTACAGCAACTGCTTGAGTACTGGCGCTTTTTAGCGACAACCAAGCTCGTACCTACACCTCTGCGGCACTACAACAAGTGTCATAGGGGTCTAGAGTCTCTAGAATCTAGGGAGTCTCCCGCACAGGATTTCTCAAAAAAAAAAAAAAAATGTTGATATTTTCGAGTATTTAGTCGCCTTAATTGGTGCCCTTTAGCTGGTATTCCGGCAATTTGTGACTCTGCAGTCTCCCCAGCGCCGGAGTTTGACTGATGAGTATATTTGTCAGTTAACTGAAGATAAACACTGATTTCATTTGTATCCCTTAATTGGCGTCCCCCCTCTCTCTCTCTCTTTTAGTCCCTCACTCAGCTTTGTTTCAATCTCAATGCTTTTTGTAATTCATTTGTAAAAATACGGCGCGACAAAAACAACATGGCAAGTGTACATATATTTTTAATATCTTCTATGTAATAACAATGAAGTTCATCGGTAACTGCATCAGTCTATAATCTGAGGAACAAAGACATGTTCTAGTCCAGTAGTTCCCAAACTTTTAATTTCACGTACCACTCACGAAATTATAAATCAGTAGCGTACCACTGAAGTGTAACAGTTCGAAATGTTAAATGTTAAAAAATCGTTCAAAATGGTTAAGTAATAAAAACTGCAACAACTGTTTATAAATATTAATTATAGAAAAAAATACAATACTCTTAGTGCGAAAAATGTTGCTGCATGTTCGAGAAAAGAGAGGAAATATACAGCCATGGTCATAGAAAGTCCTATGGCCATGGCTGCTTACCGACCACCTTAAGAAGAGTCGCGTACCACTGGTGGTACGCGTACCATAGTTTGGGAATCACTGTTCTAGTCTAATCTAATCTGATCTATTATATTTTTTATGGTTTGTGTATAAACACTGTGAAAATTCATGTTGATTGATTTATGTTTTTTAAAAAAACACAATTTTTTATTAAAACACTGTTTGATTTTTAAACACGATACCGATTTTATTTGAATTACAATCTACAAACTTTTTCGACCTATATGGTCATCTTCAGGTAGGATTACAATCTGATTCATTAATCTGAATCTGAGACATGTTACATTGGCGATTCACATCACATAATTTTTCACAAGTAGACACGTATTAGTTCGCGCTTAAACATGCCGCATGTGGACCTACAACATTTAAACCCAAATCTAAAATGGACCCGCATCTCTTGCCGACCTTCTCTGAAACAAGGGTGACATTGGCAAAGTGAACCATTTTTACAGTATGGGTGGTCAGTCTCATACCTAAAACATAATAAAATAATACATAAATAAAATTGATGTCAACAGGGATGCCAGGTTTTGCCAATGACACCGGGGTTTCAGGTAGATAAGGGAGGCAGGAGTTGCAAGGTTTATGCTCATGTGAGGTTCGGTTTATTTTGTACGTGTACATAAAAATATTAAAATTGTGATGGATTAGAATAAGTTCCTCTTCAATCATCGTGCAGAAAGGGTGCCTCCTGAAGTCGTTGGCTACGACCTCAGCGAAAAATTGGGAATAATTTTCATTCTTCCATGATGGTTCATCTAATATCGGCGAATTGCAATTTATTTTAGTGTTTAAAGTTAAATAAGGACGCTTACTACTATTTGTAATCTAAATTGCAAGGATTCATAACCATTAAGATTCATATTAAGTGCACGTCTCCAAACAGACACGTGAAAGTTTGCGCTTACACATGCTGTGTGCGTATTGACAAAATCCAAATCAAAATCGCAAGAAAACGTAAGCTCTGTAACTTTTCTCAAAAATTATAAAATATTTAAAAAGACCGTCTACCAATGCGTCTTTGTCGACCTATATTTATAATTTTGTACGGTAATTTTTCACCGTTCCCTATCTTTGTTTCTTTCCTTTCTTTATTCCTTCTCTCTTTCTTATCGTTCCCCTCCCCCAACCCTTCCACCCACTGCGGCAAGTATTTCAGAGGAAGCATTAATTAATAGGCTTGTTTATTCTTGTATCTCTGATCATGGACCGGCCACCATACCTCACACCATTTGTATTGGAGGTGAAGTATTGAATGCCCAATCAAC
Organism: Agapetus fuscipes; assembly: GCA_951799405.1. Lineage (NCBI taxonomy): Eukaryota > Metazoa > Arthropoda > Insecta > Trichoptera > Glossosomatidae > Agapetus > Agapetus fuscipes. Next base: position 8,460,475 of record OX637351.1, on the reverse strand, counting down.
TGCGATGTTACTTTTTTTTTTTTTTAAATTGGTAAAAAGGAATTCTTCTTCTTTTTGCTCCACTTCTATCGAAGATCGGCGATCAGCATGGCTATTTTGACGGCTCGAAACAAGGAATTGGTGCTTCTGCCGAACCACTGTCGCAGGTTTTTCAGCCACGATGTCCGTTGGCGTCTCTGAAATCTTCTCCCCTCAATCTTACCCTGTATGATAAGATGAAGGAGACGGTACTTCTCATTTCTCATTATGTGACCGAAGTAAATAAGCTTTCACTGCTTAATGGTAGGGAGAGGTAAAGAGGAATGCAATCCACCAACCTATTTCGCCTGGCCAGAAACAGGTATTAACATCATTGATTAATAATTCATTATTTTATATTTTAATGACTTATTAATTAATTATTAATTACCCAATGACATCTATTGAACCAGGGTCCAAGTTTTCATCAACAGGACACGACGGGACTCGAACTTGGGCTTGTTTCTAAAATTTGTAATAATAACTAAGTTGCAAAGATATATTGACATTTAATATTCATGATAAATGTATGTCTACAAACAGGCACGTGTAAGTTACTGTTACTGTTACTGTATCCTGCCGCCGTTCCACTAGGGGTGGCCGGTACCTCCGCAGATGCGCCTCCACTTTTTTCTGTCCTTACAAACCACTTTCATTTCCTCAATATTCATCACCTTTTTCATACATACTCTTCTCTTATTTTCACTCTGCAGGTTCCATTCTTTCGCAATCTCACCTATTTGGTCTAACCATTCTTTCCTCGGCCTTCCCCTTCCACGCTTTCCTCTGACATTTCCTTTGTACACTTTCTTCGTTAGTCGTTCATCATCCATTCTTTCGAGATGTCCGAACCATCTCATCGTACTTTTTTGTACTTTCATTCTCATATTCTCTTTTATACCACACTCGTTCATCACCCAATCATTACGTACTCTATCATTCAGTGTTTTTCCAGCCATTGCTCTCAGGTAAGCCATTTCAACCGTACATACTTTACTCAGCTCACATTCATTAACTGTCCACGCCTCACTTCCATACATCAATGTCGGAACCAATATACCATTGTGGACCGCCAATCTCATATTCTTCGTAAGTTTCCTATTTCTTGCAATTCTTCCAATCGTTCCCATTACACTTCTTCCTCTACTAGCACGCTTTTCCAATTCTTTCGTCAATTTCCCATTCGACTCAAACTTGCTTCCCAGATAATCAAATTCTTTCACGACCTCCACTCTTGTTTCATTCAGTCTTATCTCAATTTCCTCGCATTCCTCAGTCCTGTCAAACACTAATACTTTCGTCTTACTGGCATTCACTTTTAAACCGTTCTTACTAAAAGCATCATTCATTTTGGTGAGTATCATCTGGAGCTCCTCCGCTGTATCAGCCAACACTACGGCATCGTCAGCATAGAGAAGAACTCCAACATTCGTCTCACCCACTTTCACACCATAATGAGAAATTTCTGCTTCTTTCATACAATTGTCCATGATTATGTTAAATAACCACGGACTCATTACACACCCCTGTCGTACTCCCTTGTAAACATCAAACCATTCGCTACATTTACCATCCACTCTTACACACGCCAAACTATTTTCATAGATAGCGCGTATTCCATTCAGAAGCTTGCCGTTCACACCGTACTTTAGGAGTACTTTCCACATCATACCTCTGTCCACCGAGTCAAAAGCCTTCTCGAGATCCACAAAAGCCGTGTAGACCTTCCGACCTACAGCCAGATGTTTTTCAACAATCTGTCTGAGAGTGAAGATCTGGTCTACACACCCTCTTCCTGGCATAAAGCCAGTCTGGATATCAGAAACCCCATGACCGGTAGACAGTCTCACTTTTTTTATGAGAACCTTACACAATACTTTACCAGCTATACTGAGAAGACTGATGGGCCTGAAATTTTGGCAGTCCTTTTTGTCACCTTTTCCTTTGTAGATAGGAACAATGACCGCCTTTTTCCAGTCCATCGGCACTTTACTCTCTTTCACACACATCTTGCACAGTTCAAACATCCATTCAACCATGCACTCCCCAGCACATTTGATCATCTCAGCATTCACACCATCATTCCCAGCAGCTTTTCCATTCTTCAGATCTTTTATACTTATTATCACATCCTCTTTCACAATTTCTTCATCGCTGTCATTATATTCAACATCATAATAGTCTCTTTCGCCCTGGCCATATAAATTTTTAAAATATTCATTCCATCTCTTCCTTACATCACTTTCGTCCCACAGCAAGATTCCCTCAGCGTTTTTAATGCCTGGGGTGGTTGATCCGCGACTTTCGTTTTTATCACGTACCCAGCTCCAGAATGATTTTTTATTGGTGAGGAAATTCTGCTGCGCTCTCTCATTTTCCTTACTTTCTATTTTCATCTTACTCTCAAAGACGACGGTTTTGGCTCTTCGTTTTGCTTGCTTATATATCTCTTCTAGAGCTTGATTTTTCCTATCATTCAGCCATCTATTAAAAGCATTCTTCTTCTGTTCAATAGCTTCTCTCACTTCGTCATTCCACCATGCATCACCTCTTCTTTTACAGACCTTCGCTTCACCACAAACAGATTTCGCACATTCAATCATATTTTCTTTCATTTTAGACCACATTTTTTCAACACATCCTTCTTCTTTTGTTTTTTTTAACTCATCGTGGTTAAGTCTTTCATTCACCTCACATTTGTACTTTTCTTTTATACTTACATCATTCATTTTTTCAACTTTTATTCGCTTCATACTCACCAATTCCTTTTGTGCTCTTCTTTTTACATCTCCTATCATTATTCTCGAGCACAGCAAATAGTGGTCTGTGTTCAGCACAGCTCCACGGTATACTCGAGAGTCTCTTACATCCCCTCTCATTCTTTCATCCACACAGATGTAGTCAATAATTGTACGGTTGCCCGCTCTGTTCTGCCACGTATACAAATGTATACTTTTGTGGTTGAACCAGGTATTCGACGTAAAGAGTCTATGCTCCATACATAGGCTTATTAGCGCTCTACCGTTATCATTGGCTACACCTTTACCACTCGGTCCTACCACATTTTCGCTATCATCTTGTCTCATACCTACCCATCCATTAAAATCTCCTAGTAGAATCGTTCTTTCATTCTCTTCTTTCTGTCTCATAACAATGTTAACTTTCTCCCAGAATTCTTCTTTCACTACCCTGCATTCCGAGTCCACTGGGGCGTAGCACGCAATCAGTAGAACTTTCATCCGTCCAAATCTCATTCTCACTAACAATATTCTCGGGGAGACTCTTTCATACTTAGTAATACAACCTTTCGCTTTTTCATCAATGATAACACCTACACCCTGTCTCTTGTATCCATCTTTCACCCCACACCATACAAAAAATTCACCATTTACCATTTCCTTTTCTCCATCTCCTATCATTTTCGTCTCAGTCACACAAAGAACTTTTATTCCTCTCTCTTTCATAATATTTGAGATTTCCCTCTCTTTACAGTCATTCCAGGTCCTCACGTTCCACGTTGCAAACTTCCATTCCTCTTTCTTCGCATACTTTCTTCTCACACATTCTTTTCGTCGCTCGCACACTTCTTCAGCCTTCCTGACAGAATCAGCTTTGACGCCTCTACAGAGGCCATTTGACACTCCCACGGCTTCCGGGCGGCGGAGGTTGTCAGTCTCTGCGCGCCCCCTCTCGTGCTGTGCAGCGCCGTCCTCGCAGTTGTCAGCTGGTGGCCTGCAGTACAGGCGACGTCCCGCCCGCCTGCCACGCTTGCGCCTCCTCCCCCCAGCACTATCCACGACATGTCGTCCCTGTCCCTGCACTACCCTCCGCACACAATCGCTCACTTCAATGTGACAGACAGGGCTATGTCTTCTCAGACGTAGGAGTTCATTTATCGTATAAGATCGCACCATTTATTAAATATATTAAATTATTTATATTATTACGTTAAAATCCAATAATTTAAATCAAATATTGACACATTAAAATTTGAACACAAATCATTTTTATCACATTAACCCGTCACAACCATTGGTCACAACATTAAAATCCATTATTCTTTAAAGTAAATTAGTTAAAATATTTATATCATATTATCGTCAAAAATTTAAAATTATTAATCCGCAAAATTATATTGTCACAAAAAAAAAAAAACTATTTGTCATTCAGATTAAAAACACAAATTACACAAAAACGTTACATTCATTACGAGTATTATGGGTTATGATATATTAAGTAAAAAATTGTAATTTATCCTTAATTATTAATTAAAATGTACTATTTCACGAAACAATTAATTTGATTTATTATTTTAAAAACAATCGCGGAGCTGACAGCACACGCTGTGTCGCCAAAGGCGCCATCTTGCGATTTTTTGAATTCGCGCTGACAAAGCTGCAGGTGTAATTACAAATTAAAGTTCAGACCTCAAATAAACATACACCCTGCAACCTTTGCCAACCTTCCCTATGCTCACGGTAATAGATACCTGTGAAAATCATCACGTACACAATGAGGTAGGAAAAAAAAAAATCGCAACTAAGCTACACATATAGTGTAACTTCTTGCCGCGTTATCCCCGAAGGGGTCGCATGTGGCGAGTTGAACCTATTTATTTTTACAGGTAAGGGGGCCAACCACTTCAGTGAAGTGGGGGGTTTCCCAGCTCCCGGGGGACTGGTACTCATTTATTGTGAAGGCTGAGTAAACTTTACCGGTATTTGATTTTGGGGTTTGAAGGTTTGAAATAAACACCGAAACTGGAAATCATTTCTGACACCCTCGGTGGGATTCGAACCCGAGCTCACGGCATGAAATGCAAGCACTCTACCAACTGAGCTATCGACCGGACTAGGAACATTTTTGAATTCGGAATTCATCAGACATTTTCATACTTTCAACAACACAACTAACAAATATCGTTTCCATGGTGGTTTCATAGTTTCTATGGTGATATGTAAATAGATTGAAGGCGGAGTAGAGGCATGTTGCTTACATAGAAAATAAGAAAAGCATTTCATATGTCGTGAGCGAGACAGCACTATCAACTATGTATGGCTAAGGTCTTCAACCCGCGGCCCTCGGGCCTCATGTGGCCCGCCAGCTAATTTCTTGCGGCCCGCGGCCACCAGAGGCTAAAAAAATAGAATATCGCGCCCCGTGATATGCGATATATATATATACGAGTGATATACGACTCGCAATCGTCAGCATTTGCAATGCCACTCTTTCACACATATGAGTGCGTCTCGCTCGCTCGCCGCAGGAGTGAGTCCGCCCACGATGCACATCTGGAAGGTAGTCTGCGGGTTGCAACCACAAAAATGAAAACAAATATTGACAAACCTGTAAAAAATAAACAATGTCTTTAATCAACCAATAAAGATTAGTAAAATTTGAAATTATGTACATATGTATTTTATTTTATTGATAAAGTGGTAAAGTGTCGTGAAAAGTTGTGGCCCTTCGGACGATGTGTTATCGATGTTTGGCCCTTGCACTAAAAAAGGTTGAAGACCCCTGATGTATGGTGTCAAATGCGGTGCATCGTGTCGATTCGAACTAAATCACATTCATAGCCAGTCCATTGAATTACTACCTCCATGTCTGCCACAGTGCTTCTTTAGTTCCCCCAAATTTTTCTTACTCGCCTTTCTCTCCCCAGTTTTTCCCACCTTCTCCCCCCAGTTTTTCCCACCTTCTCCCCCCAGTTTTCCCCCCCTCTCTCCCCAGTTTTTCCCACCTTCTCCCCCCCCAGTTTTTGCCATTTCTCCCCCTCAGATATCCCCCCCCCCATAAAAGCGCCGCGTTCTTAACGACTAAACTTTGCCTTCAACTTTTCGTATTAAATAAAAAACACTTCAATTAGAGGAAATGAACCGCGCCGGGCCAAACGGAAAATATACATCCAAATTTACTGCTTTCGCGATCTAAATATTGTTACGAGTATGTGGTTGCGTGTTGCGTTTGTCTGTGTGAGTTCATGATAAAGTCTGTGAGTCTCTCTACAAATATATCGACGGTTTAAAGGCAGTTGGGCATAAGCGACATAAACTAAATTGTTCAGGAGAGCAGTTTAAAGTTTGAGATTGCAGAAAAATGGCATAACTTTTAGATTTTTTTTATCATATCGTTAAAATCAAAACAGCTCTAAAATAAAAAAATAAAGGCATTTATTGGCATTCCTATTAATGTGGTTTAACGATACTTAACGATTTTTTATGTCACAAGCGCCTTTAGGACAAAAAACGCCAAAATCTTGTCGGTTACACCAAAACCATACTTCGAAAACGCAGTTGTTTGTTTGGGCATAAACAACAAAAAAAATCATCGTAGAGCTATGGGAGTTAGCGCATTAGAAAGAGCGGAAAATTTTAAGTAGGATAGCATTCATAACTCATTTTTGACCAAAATGTACTTCATTTTAACCGTCGATATCCAAATTTGATGCTTTCACGGGCTAAATATTTTTACGAATATGTGATTGCGTGTTGTGTTTGTCTGTGTGAGTTCATGATACAGTCTGTGAAGACTGTCTGGAAATAAATAGATGTTAGGTATATATGTATCTAATCTAATATAATCTAATAAGTTGCAAAGATATATTACATTTGAGATTTAAATGCATTCCCACAAGCAGACACGTGTGAGTTCGCACTTACGAATGCTAAATGTGTACTTACAAATTAAAACCAAACCTCAAATGAACATATACCCTGCAACTCTTTCCAGCCTTTCCTGAAACAGGAATGACATTGGCAAAGTAAACCATTTTTACAGCATGGGTGGTCAGCCGCATACCAACCTATAAGTCAAGGAACATACACGACAAATTACATTTTAGAATTAAACAAATAATAATTCTAATTAAAAAAAAACGAAAACCCTAGTCATAGACGCCAACATTACAGATCAACCCCTCAATGAATCAACCACAATTTCTTTCTGTCCTTACATACTTCTTTCATGTCATCCAGAGTCATAACCGTCTTCATACAAGCTCTCCTTTTATTATGACTCTGGATATTCGTGAATTGAAATAAAATAAAATGTAGCAAGAGACAAAAATAAATTCAATTTGTTTTAATTCCCCCCGAACTCTCGCGGCAATATTTATTTTTCCCCACAAAGTCGGGCTCTTTGTGTTGCCAGTATTTGGGCTGAAGTTTCCCCCACTCTGGCCGGCTCAGTGGAATAACAATTTTCCCCAAATCAAAGGTTTCCCGTTAATTCCCCGATCTCGGGGAAAAAGATTACAAGTTTGCCGGGAGATACTGCAAACTTGTATCAGACGTGGCAACATTCGAGCGTGGTACGCATGAGTCATAAAAACTGGCAGGCGAAAGAAACACTGACAGTTTTTATAAGAGAATCGCAATAAACATCGATATATAAGAACGATATGTGCCAAAAAAGCAATCCTTTGAGAATTAGGAATGCGCTAACCCACTCATCATACAAAAATCCAAATTCAGTCTATCGATAACATTCCAACTGTCAGCAGGTGTGTTACCTAATCGGAAAAAAATCCATATAAATGCCAAACTAGATATTTTCTATACGTGCCAACAAAAGAAAATAAATGCTTTATCAAATGTGGAATAATATTTAACTCAAACAAAATATTTTACATGATTACGTTAATAAAATTATTTTTTCATTTGTCGAAATCTTTTGCTCACGAAAGTGACAGCCATTTCTAGAACTAGTGAAGTTGAAGTATGTAGTTACTTGCTTAGTATGTAACTTCTATGCTCGCGGTAATAGATACTTGTGAAAATCATCCCGCACACAATGAGGTCGGAACATTTTTGAATTCGGAATATATCAGATACTTTCATATTCTAACACTAGTTACAAATACTATTGCATTGGTAATTTCATGGATTTTTATGGTGATATGTACAAAGATTGAAGACGGAGTAGAGACACGTTGCTTAAATAGAAAATAAAAAAAGCATTTAAGCACTATCAACAATGTATGGTGTCAAAGACGGCATCATTTCGATTGGTACTAAATCACATTCATAGCCCCTCCATTGAATGACTGCATCCATGCAATAAATGAAAAAAATACTTGAATTTAGCTGACGTATGTAGATAGTACGTCATCAATCCCTTGACTTGTTTTTCTTTTTCTTTTGACTGACTTTAGTTTCACTGACAGAAATAACTGACACTAATTTAGTCCACGTTGAAGAGGCATTGATTGGGATATAAAGAGGGCAAAGTTAATCTATTAGTCGGGGAATACATTAAAAGTTATCTTGCCGGGAAGTGTTTGGCCACCCATAAAGAAAATATTACATAGAAATAACATCTGATCGAATATAATAACACAAAAAAATACGAAAGACGAAATATAGCAGTTTCCTTCTTTTTAAAAGTGCTAATCTAATCTAAGTTGCAAAGATAAATGGATAGACCGGTTCGCAGTCTAGTGGTTTTACACTTCTGACTCGTAAATGGAAGGTAGTGGGTTCGAATCCTGGCGGAGCACAAAAAATATACCATATATATTTTCAAATACGCTCTTCGCTGGGTGAAAAATTCATATACCTTCACAAAAGACCGGTCATCACAGGTCCATTAACTGGGTCTTGCTTGAGAATTGGCGCTTTCTCCAGCGACGACCATGCTTGCAGAGGGCTATTGAGGTGTGATTCACACAAAAACAGCGATATTTATTTTACACTTAGATTTATTAACAATTTATATTTATTTTTAACAATTCACATTTATGGTTTAGCACTTTACATATTTTATTTCACAGTTGGTCTTCACTTCCAATGTCTTTCTTGTTCAAAAGCAGAGCGTCGTATATCTACTGACTGACTTGCAAGCAACTTGCGCTTTAAATACTCCCAAAGACAGTAGTTACTAGAAGCCAATTATGCTGGAACCTTCTAAAACGAGTAGGTACACAATTTAATGTCTCTTTCCTAGGTACCTATAATAATTATTCTAACTCTCATCGGCTAATACACCTACCTAACCACCTAAAATTTATATGTATTTGTTATTTACATAACAATGCACACATACTTTCTTCGCACACATTTCATTGCACAATAAAGAATACATTCTTCTGATTTTGAAGGCAAGTTAATGTCACCAACCTGCCCACTTCTCCTTCTCCAGCCACGTCAGGTTGTCGGCCTGGGTATCGTAGTAGCCCAGCTTGACGTACTGCCCTCCGATCATCTGCTCTATCTGCGTCAGAGCGATGCGGTCTCCCTGGGACGAGAACGCCACGATACCCTGGGAGCAAAAAATCAAGGAAAACATGTTCAAAAGAATCATAGTAGCCCTATAGTAGCCAACGATACCTTGGAAGCAACAAAACAAGTAAAAACATGTTCAACAATAATGTGCATCAAGCCTCAGCGTCTTCAAGACCAGCATTCATACAAAGCACCTAAACGAAATTCGGTTAATTTGGTGAACGATCATGTACACAGTACAGTAGCTGACAAATCGAGAATTGCATTCAAACGTTTACCATCGTTGACTGTCACCATACAATTAAATAAGTATCCAAGATGGACGCAAGTGAACAGATGATTAGACATTGACAGGTCTTCATACTTATATGACCGATATTCAGTAGGTAACATCTACCATGGTGACGTGACTTCTAGTCCAGTAAGGTAAAAATGCGATGGATCACAATATCAAAGCAGATGCAGCCAATGCACACATAAGTAACTGGAGAGCAAAGGTGATGGACAGGCGAGAGTGGAAGAGAATCCTGGATTCAGCCAAAAAAAAGGGAATAGCTTCTTCTTCATCGTCGAGTCAGACGCTACACTATTTTTGCCCAGTATTGCAACTTCCACCGCTCCATCATTACCCTCCATTAGGTCAGCCAGTGAGCAGCTTGTTGGGCAGGTCGGGCAGATCCGAAGATGATCCATGGACTGTCGGGCTCCGTATTTGCAGAGCGTGGTGAAATTTCTGAACTTGATGAATGAAAGATTATGGATGAATGATAAATTGATGAATGAGAGGAATATAACACACTTACAGAGACTCCTAAGAACGACGTGGAGTTGATGGCCGAGTATATGTTGTCCGCTATCGCCTTGTCCGTGTAGGTGAAGTTCTTCAAGCTCTTGCCAGTCTTTGCGAGGCGCTCCATGGTCTTATTGAACGCTGAAATCAAACAATATAACAATTTAGAAGTTAAGCACTGATCCGTAGTCTAGTGGTTAACACTTCTGACTCGTACGTGGAAGCTTTGTGAATCCGAACGCTGGCGGAGCACAAAAAATGCCATTTTTTACTTTCAATTTTTCTTTTCGCTGAGTTGAAAAATTCATAAACTTTTACCAAAGGCCATCAAAAGGTCCATCCAGCCTTACAGAAACTGGGTCTTACTTGAGAATTGGTGCTTTGTTGCGACGACTAAGCTCTTTAAAGGTCCGGTCAATTGCTCAGTCGATAGAATGCTTGAATTCCACACCGAGAACAAGGGTGCGATCCTCACCGAGGGTGTCAAAAATGATTTCATGTTTCGGTGTTTATTTCAAACCCGAAAATAAATACCAGCAATGTGTACTCAGCCTTCAAAAGAAATGAGAACCAGCCCCCCCTGGAGCTGGGAAACACCCACTTCAACTGAAAGTGATTGGTGTGAGGCTGGCTTCCTTTAAAAATAAACAGGTCCCTAATTGCCACATGCGACCCTTTCGGGTATAAAGCAGGCAAGAAATTACACTAAGTGTGTAGCTTAGTTGCGTTTGCGTTTAATGGTTCATTCGATATATGAGACCCAACGAATGCTGTCTCCTTTCTTTTATTACCTGGACAACATCAAAGTCTTGGTACAGGTTGTACAACACCTTTTCTCAGGGTCAGTCTCCTCTCCACTGACCCATGCCCTGTATATCCATCCCATCCGGGGATGTGTCACAGGACTCGCATGCAAAACGTTATGTGAGATCGAGTGGCAGAAGGCCCTCCCGTGAAGCTACACTTTCCCAAGTGTTTACACAAAGCAAAGGAGGCTCAGAAATCACTGAAAGATTATAGCCGTGAGGGTTTAGGGCTCGAGGATTTAAAATTTACAAACAAAAATGCAAAGTGATTCTGAGCATCTTAATACATGACTTAAGGCCTAGAATTCAGGATGCTACTACTGAGACTGTTCGGGAGGCGCTCTCCTGACTAAGTGGCCAACCACCTAGAGGCGGAAAAGAATACAGAAAAATAGAAAGAATGTCGGTCTTAATTAGACCGGCGAGTTGTACAGATGGTTCATCCTCAGTCGTCGTGCAGAGAGGGTGTCTCCTGAAGAGTGTTTGCGTATGATCGATATGAAGTATTTGTTACCCAGAGCCACTGCCCATACTGCGTCATATGCCAGCGGTGCTTCCTGATATCCTTCAGGATATCTGAGATTGTCTATGTCGTAGCCTTCGTTTCTTAAGGCCGTGTTGAGGCGTAATCTGGAACAATACATACAAATGTACATTAATAAAGTGCATTGAAAGATGTACTAGCTATAAGTTTCTGGAATGTGTGATCAACGAAATGTGTAAAGTAGCAAACCCGAAATTTAATCTCTAATTCAATCTAACTTGCAAAGATTCACATTATATGCATTCTCACAAGCAGACACGTACAAGTTCGCGCTTGCACATGCCGCATGTTATGCTTTCAAAACATTCCACAATATACTCCTGTCTATTGAGTCAAAAGCCTTTTCCAGATCTAAAACGCCGTGAACAGCCTTCCCCTCACCGACAATTGTTTTTCAACAAGTTTTCGTAGAGTAATGAAGTGATCAACACAGCCTCTACCGGCCATAAAGCTGGACTGTACATCAGAAATCCTTTAACTAGTAGTCAGAATCACATTCTTAATTTAATTAATCACATTCACATCTTAATCACATTCTAAGAAGACTTTCCCTCGCATACTGAGTAGACTGATTGGCCTAAAGTTCTGACAGTTTTTTTTGTCCCCTTTACCTTTGTAAATAGGAACAATGACTGCCTTCCTCCAGTCCATCGTGTCTAATGTCTACCAAATGTCTGTCCAAAATGTCTATCAAAATAAATTATGGATCCAAGTTTATATTAACCCAATAATTTAAAAGCTGAATTTGGAAAGCAAGAGCAGCTTTGATTAAAATGAAAACGTTAAGGCATATTTAGAAACCTAAGATTGGAGGTGCAACCCAAAAGTACCTAATTGAGACCTGAAACCATCTTGGTAAACTTCTTTAATTTTTACTTTCACACTCTCTCTTACACCGCATTCTTCTATTATTAAATCATTCCTCACCCTATCACTCCGTTATTCCCCAATCATACTTTTTAGAAAGTCCATTTCATCAGTAGGTGCATGGACTTTCATAATTTCAACATGATTTTCGTTTGTGAAACAAACAAGTGAAAAACAAAACAAGCATATTAGTCGTCGTGGTGATGGGATTAAAAGTTGCCCGTGTGTTTTTGAGTTTTCCCTGAATTCGGGGAATTTCCTTAAACTCGATGGCGCGAGGGTCAACTCTCAGGGGACAGCAGTCGAAGCGTTGACAACCCTGCGCCACGCACCGCTGGGCTATTGCTTTGTTGACATAGTTAAATTGTGACAGTTTTTTTTGTCAGTGAACAGTGATTATTATTATTTTTTTAATTATTGAAGGGAAGAATGGGAAAGAATGAGTTGATCAGATGAGTGAGATTGCGAATGAATGGAATTTACAGAGTGGAAACAAGATCAGAGCGTGAATGAAAAGAGTGATGAAATTAGATGAGATGAAATAAGTATGCAAGGACAGAGTCAAGTGGAGCTACTTGTGTGGAGGTACCGGCCACCCCTAGAGGAATAGCGGCAGGATACAAGACAAGATAAGTGAAAAGAAAAGCAGTTCTTAAACCTATTTTGCCTGGCTGGAAACCGGTACCAAGCATCATTAATTAGTAAAGAAAACGCAACTAATCTGCACATATAGTGTAGCTTCTTGCCGCGTTATCCCCGAAGGGCTGGAACCTATTTACTTTTAAAGGTGAGGACAGTTGAAGTGGGGGTTTCCCAGCTCCCAAGGGGGCTGGTACTCATTTCTTCTGAAGGCTGAGTAAACCTTGCTGGTATTTTAATTTCAGGTTTCAAATAAACACCGAAACGGAAAATCATTTCTGAGACCCTCGGTGGGATTCATACTCGAGAATGACTCGGACTGCAAGCACTCTACCAACTGAGCTATCAACCGGACATATGGTAAAAAATGCATTTAGCCTTGACATTTAAAAAAATAGTTAGAACATTTACTTTTTTGTGAATAATTTCTTGTGAAGGGTGAGTAAACCTTGCCGATATTTTAATTTTGGGTTTGAAATAAACACCGAATCGGGAAATCATTTCTGACACCCTCGGTGGGATTCGAACCAGAGCTCTCTGCATGGAATGCAAACACTCTAAAAACTGACCTATTGACCGGATTTAAAGCTGAACAAATTTATACAAACTTGTTAATAAAAAAACTAAAGAAAAAAAATAAAAACACTAAAGGTCCATCCAGCCTTACAGCAAATGGATCTTGCTTGAGAATTGGCGCTTTGTAGCGACGACCAAGCTCGTACACACCTCTGCGGCACTACAACAAGGATCACCGCCCCCTAGAGGCTCTGAAATCTAGGGCGTCTCCCGCACAAAACATAATATTGAAAAAAACAACTCAATAGAACATTTGTTGAAAACCATCGGTTTTTTATTCAGCTTTTGCGTGCTTTTATCACCTAATTCAAAACCATAACCCTTTTCCCACTCGTTTATTATGCATTATCAGCGATGAAAGCAATAAAATCGATAGCACCTGTTGTTTTTACTGAACGCTACGTGTTTATCACTGACAATTGTTCGTGGCATGTGTAGCAAGCATCAAAGTGGAGAGTGGAGATAACCAGGAGGATTCCACGGCAAATCGGTCACAGAAAACCAGTCTACAGACAGCTCGGCCATGGACAAATCGGTCACATGACAGTTCGTTCACGTGACTTTTCAGTAATAGGCAAGTCTGTTGCAGATAATAATAAAAATAATATTTGGATGATTTATTTCGTGAGCCCTGTTTTTGCGTGTATCACACTCCAAGAGCCCTCTGCGAACTTGGTCGTCGCTGTAGAAAGCGCCGATTCTCAAGCAAGACCCAGTTGCTGTAAGGCTGGATAAACTTTTAGTGACTGGTCTTTGGTAAAGGTATATGTTTCTACCCGATCGAAGTACAAAAAAATATACCATTTATATTTTCAAATATGCTCTTTGCTGGGTAAAAAAAATCATAAAACTTTTACTAAAGACCAGTCACTAAAAGTCCATCCAGCCTTAGAGCAACTGGGTCTTGCTTGAGTATTGGTGCTTTGTAGCGACGAACAAAGTTCGTAAACAACACCTCTGCGGCACTACAGAAGTGTCATATACCCATAGAGTCTGTGAAATCTAGAAAGTCTCCCGCACAGGATTTCTTAAAAAAAAAAACTTTCCCACACACACTGACTGATGGCTCTCTGTACCAACGAACCCTCTATAAAGCGCAAAATTCGTCCATAATAGTTTTTTTCTACTCCCATTTGGTAATTTACTAATTACAAAACGGCTAACGCAATCACAATGCCATACATTTCTACACCCGTTGCATAATGTTACATTATGCAACCGGTAACCGTGTTAAAATGAACATGTGCGCATGCGCATTGTCAGAATTGGAACCATTTTTTAATTTCAAATGTCAACCTTGTATGGGGGTATGAAGACCTGTCAATCCAAGATGGCCGCAAGCGATCAGCTGATTAGGCTTCATACAATATTAGTGATATTCGGTAGGTAGGAATTACCGTGGTGATGAGACTTTCAGCCCTGTTCAGATGAAAATAAATAAGTATATTTTATGTGTAGAGTCAAATAAAAATTGTTAATAGTGCTAAAATTTATCGAATTTATTTATCGGATTGCTCCAAATAAAGCTTTCCTTTTTTCAATGGAAAATAAAAGGCTTGAAAGGAAAACAATACAAAAAATTTCACCGCAAAAAATAAACAAACTCAAAAAGTTACTTGGTTAATAGGTGAGTATGAGGTTGATCACCTATGCTGTACAAATTTGGTTCACCTGCCAATACAACTGCAGGGCATATGTTTATTTGAGTTTTGGGTTTGAATGTTTAAGCTTATATGCAGGATGTAAAAGCGCGACCTTATACATATGTGTCGGCTTGTGGGCATGAATTCAATATGAAACCTAAATATAATTTATTTTTACAACTTAGGTTAGATTAGATAATCGAAGGGAATGATAAATCACACGTTTTGACAAAGGTAAGGTTTTAATTACTTCAAATGGACGAGTACATTAAAATGACTATTATTCACTATTTTGTTAATTCTCTCATGGTCGTAGAAAAAGTATTGTATGCCACTGCACGTAATTAGTCTTTGTAACACTCGTGCTTTCTATTGTGCCATTCGGCTGCGCCTCATGGCACAAACTAGCACTCGTGTTAAAAATACTATCATTACTTGGCAGTGGCATAAATAACTATTTTTGTCCTACCAGAAAGGCCCGTTATTTTTTCTATTATATTTAATTTATCATGCAAGAGAAAGTGTGAAAGTGAGATTAAAAGAAGTGTGTTAAGATGGTTTGGGCATATGGAGAGAATGAATGAGGAAAGACTGACGAAGAAAGTATAATGTTGGTAGAATAAATGGATGTCGTGGTAGAGGAAGACCGAGAAAGGTATGGATGGACCAAACATCCGAAATTGTGAATGAATGGAATATCCAGAGTCATAATAAAAGAAGAGCTTGTATGAAGAAGGTTATGACTCTGGAGGAAATAAAAGAAGTATGTAAGGATAGAAAGAAATGGCGGTTGATCTGTAATGTTGGCGGCTAGGGTTTATTAAAGTGAAATTGGTTTTATGTTTTAGTTTTGTTTTTATGTCCATGTATACTCGTATATTATTATTTATTGATTAAAAAAATGTAATTTATAATTTATGTTCCTTGACTTATAGGTTGGTATACGGCTGACCACCCATACTGTAAAAAATGGTTCACTTTGCCAATGTCACCTCTGTTTCAGGGAAGGACGGCCAGAGTTGCAGGGCTTATGTTCATTTGAGATTGGGTTTTTATAATGTAGGTCCACATGCGGCATGTGTTAGCGCGAAATTATACATGTCTGCTTGTGGGAATGCATTTAATATAAATCTTAAATGATATATATCTTTGCAGCTTAGATTAGATAAGATGAGATTAGATATCATCTACGAACAAACTAATCGTCATTATCCTAATAATTATCTTATGCACAAAATAATCTCCCGCACAGGATTTCTTAAAACTAAAAAAAAAAATGATTTGTCTATGAACGAGCTGTCTGCAGACGAGTTCTCTTTTAACAATTTTTCGTGACACGGTTTTTATCACTGGCAATTGTACGTGGCATGTGTATCAAGCATCAAAGTGGGAAGTGGCGATATACAGGATTGCCATGTGTGTGTGTGTGTGTGTGTGTGTTTTCCAATAATTTTTATTTTCAATGGACACGCAGGGGAATTCCCCGCGGAGCGATGCCAGCACTTAACTTTCAAGTCCGTGATGGGAATTAAATACATTATGAATGCGGGGTCAACATGACGCTGCGGGGATTAGGTGGACGAATGTGCGGAGTTGGGATTAAATTGGATGAATGTAGACAGAGGTATATTGTGGGATGTTTTGAAAGCATAATATGGAGTGAATGGGGCTCTCTTAAATGCTGTGCATGCTAACTATGAAAATAGTATGGCATATTTTTATTTTGCCTGGACAGTTGTCTTCATGCAAAAGCAGAAGCTTGTATGCATGCAATGGCATCTGTTGAACCAGGGTCGACGTTATGGTCAAGTGGACCAGACGCTGATTCGAATCAACGTTATTCTGTTCCAAATAAGCTAGTTAAAGATGCGCTTCAACCCTCGGCCATAGCACCGACAATGTTCTGACAGAATCTAGAAAGTAGCAATTATCCATGTTACGAAAATTATCTGTATTCTTACTACAAAATAAGGACACAAGAAATGACTGAAGAACCAAAATTTGAAACATGAACATTCTGCAGCATTTTTATACCGAGGTACATTTCAGGGTCCTAGTTTAACAAACGACAGGGCTTTGCATCGGGATTTAGTGACAAATGCGCGGAACATTACTTATTTAGTGCCGCGTGCCTTTTTCGGGGTCTGGGGCTTTTTGAGAAATTTGCATTTTTGGCAACCCTACTTTTGAATCCATTCACGCGCGTCTGAAGCTAAAAAAAAGTCGTGTGCACAGCCTGTTTACTTTTACAAGTGAGGTGATCCGCATACTTTCTGTTATAGCACAATCTTAAGATGGATGGCATCAGGCTTGGATAGGCTAATCTAATCTAAGTTACAAAGATATGATACATCGGGGATTCACATTATAAAGACAGATACGTAAAAGCTCGCGCTTGCACATGCCGCATGTGAGCCTCAAAATAAGAACCTAAATTTCAAATGGACGTACACCCTGCAACACTTGCCGTCCTTCTCTGAAACAGGGGTGAAATTGGCGAAGTGAATCATTTATCTGAACCACGTGTCTGTTCGTGGGCATGCATTTAATATGAACTTTAAATGTTGATATGTCTCTGCAAGCTTGGTCGTCGCTGTATAAAGTGCCAACTCCCAAACAAGACCCAGTTAGTAAAATGCTGGATGAAGCTTTCATGACCGGTTTTTTGGTAAAGGAAGATGAATTTCTCAACCCTGCGAAGAGCAAATTTAAAATTATAAATGGCATATATTTTGTGCTCCGCCGGGATTCAAACCCACTGCCTTCTTATCACGAGCCCGAAGTGTTACCACTGGACTCCGGACCGGTGTGTAACCACTGGACTACGGACCGGTCGGATCAATAAAATTTAAAACGGTTTAAAAAATTAAATTGTGAGAAAAAGGAAAATACAACAGTATTCAGAGATAAACACAACTAAGTGAGTGACGCTTAAGTAATCGTCTGACTCTGAATGAGGCTGCAAATGCCAAATTTTAGAACAACTCGAGCTTCTGCTTGTCACTGTACCAAAGAACCGAGTGAACGCATAAAAGGAATAGGGCTGTCAGCATGCGAAACAATTTCATTTCCAGATCTCATTTTTAAAAGGAGCGTTGGGAATTCCCGAAATTAAAGCGGAAGTTACAGGAAAAACTCTGAAGGACAGAGTTAGGAATGAATGGGTTAAAAAAGAATGTAAGCTGAAAAAAGATGTGAAAATTAAGGTACAAAAGAATGTGTTGAGATGGTTTGGGAATGTGGAAAGAATGAATGATGATAGACTGACAAAGTACATATACAAAGGAAGTGTAAAAGGATAAAGACAATACAGTTGATTTATGAAAATAAGGAATATTTGAAAATTATGTCAAATAAGGAAAAGCTTAAAATTAAATGGATATGAATGAAATGTAAGAATTATGTCAGTAGCATGAACGGAGGAGATCATTTCTTGTAAAATCTGACTAATTCATGCCAGTATTTTGATGTTGGGTAGAAAATATACACCAAAACCTGAAATTATTTCTTAAAACCTTCTTGGATCGAACCCGAGCCGTCGTTACAGAACTTAAATATTTTAACAACTACGAAAATTTCCTACAATAATTGAAGACCCCTTCGGCGAAAACACTTACACAAGTTGTACGTACGTACAACTAAATTGCGTTTTTCTTTCAATTATTGAAGGGAATGCTCCTTGACTTATAGGTTGGTATGCGGCTGACCACCCATGCTGTAGAAAATGGTTCACTTTGCCAATGTCACCCCTTTTTTAGGGAAGTACGGCAAGAGTTGCAGGGTGGATGTTCATTTGAGATTCGGTTTTTATACTGTAGTTCCACATGCGGCATGTTTAAGCGCGAACTTATACGTGTCTGGTTGTGAAAATGCATGTAATGTGAATCTCCAATGTAACATATCTTTGCAACTTAGATTAGATTAGTAGGGAATTCCCAAGCGTTCAGGAATAAAGCTCAAATCCCATCCCTAGTAACACGCCTTGTACGACAGATTGTCTACGGTATTGTATTAAATTTTACGTTTGTCCCTGAGACAGTTTGCGCGGGAAGGCTTCCATTACTTCTTCCTCTTCTTTTATGGGAATTCCCAGCGAGGCGCCAGTGTCAAAATAAATTAAACATATTACTGTGCTCCCCCTTAAGCTCGAGAGAACGATACAATCCGGAAGAGAGCTTAAAATTTGGCACGCATGTATTTTCTTCATATATTTTCGTGGTTTTTATTTGTGGTTGATGGCTACCAGTAGGGACTAATGTCTTACACAATAAAGCTCTGACTTTAGAAGAAATGGCTACCAGTAGGGACAACTGTTTGTGCAAGCAGACACGTACAAGTTCACGCTTGCACATGCCGCACGTGAGCCTACAGCATAAAAAACCAAATCTCAAATGGAAAAAAACACCCTGCAACTCCTGACGACCTTCCCTGGAACAGGAGTGGCAAGTGAATCATTTTCTACAGCATACCTAGGTCAGCTGCATATCAATCTATAAGTTAAGTGACCAACCGATTCCTTTAAAATAATTCATTTGAAATTGACTGAAGTGCTATCGATGGTTCCTATAGGCACCTAATATGGTACCTAAATTTAAAATTTATAATCTACAAATCAAGCTTAAATTATTTTTCTATCATGTATTGCCCACCAATTAGGCGCATATGCTTGTATGGGATGCACGGCCCTGCTGCATAGAATGGATGGATGCTTGATCAGGGTCGTAGAGAGCTGCTGGCTACAAACGGCTCAAAACATTGTGAACAGGAAGTGCACGAGTACAGCAGTGAACAAGGAAGGGCTAATTTGTTGATGGTTGTGGATAATGATGTGAGGTTTGTCGTACCTGAACTTGTCGGAGGTCATGCCGGAGATGGTGGGCTGGTGCTGGTTCTGGTTCCACATGAGCGCCTCCGTGGTGAGGTGGCCCTCGGCCGCCTTGCGCATCTGCTCCGCCGTGCACTCCACGCCCTCCTTCTCCAGGTTCACCTCGAACCAGTTGTCCTCGTACCAGCCTAAACAGACCAACCACCCAACCAATTAGTCATGGAGATACAAAAGCTAGAACCAGTTGTCCTCGTACCAGCCTAAACAGACCAACCACACAACCAATAAGTGATCATGGAGATACAGAATCCAGAACCAGTTTTTTTTTTAATTCTGTGCGGGAGGTTCCCCAATTCTTGAAAGTCTTGCGGGTCTATATCACCTTGGAAGGGTGTCGCAGAGGTGTTGCTTGAATTGTTGCTTCTTTCTTGAGGCGCTGCAAGGAAGTGGCGATTGATATTGGTTTTGAATAAAACCGAATTAAATTGAAAAGGAAACACAGATTCTGGTAGATCATTCCATAAACGGGCAGTTTGGCAAAGGAATGAGTCCTCGACCAGTCGAAACAAAATACAACCAATAAGCGATCAGATAAAAAAGCTAGAACCAATTGTCCTCGTACCAGTCTAAATAGACCAACCACACAACCAATAAGTGATCATGGAAATACAGAAGCTAGAACCAGTTGTCTTCGTATCAGTAAGCGATCACGGAGATACAAAAGCTAGAACCAGTTGTCCTTGAACCAGTGAGCAATCATAGATATACAAACGCTGAAACCAGTTGGCTTCATAGCTTGGTTGCGCTTTTTTGTCACTGAAATCTATATTTTTACTACTACCGTAGCATTTTAAAGTGTATTCCCCCCCCTGCAATTACTCTTTTGATGCAATGGACAAGACAGCACATTCTCTCAGGGTCAGTGTCCCCTCCACTGACCTACGCCCTGTATATCCATCCCATCCGGGGATGTGTCACAGGACTCGCATGCAAAAGTTATGTGAGATGCGAGTGGCAGAAGGCCCTCCCGTGAAGCTACACTTTTCCAAGTGTTTACACAAAGCAAAGGAGGCTCAGAAAACACTAAAAGATTATAGCCGTGAGGGTTTAGGGCTCGAGGATTTTAAATTTACAAACAAAAATGCAAAGTGATTCTGAGCGTCTTAACATATGACTTAAGGCCTAGAATTCGAGATGCTACTACTGAGACTGTTCGGAAGGCGCTCTCCTGACGAAGTGGCCAACCACCTAGAGGCGGAAAAGGATGGGCAAGACAATGATACCGACCTATGAAGAACCACACGTAGGAGCTGCCGTACAGCTGCTGCTTGTACAGATCGCACAGCACCCGCCTGGCCGCCACCACGTAGAACAGGCCCACGATGATCCTGGCGTCCTGCCTCCTCAGGTTCCTCACGGCGTCGCTGGGGTCCGAGAGGAACGACTGCCTGGTGACGATCTCTATCTCGGCCTCCTTGCAGCGCGCCTCCAGGTCCTCCACGGTCTGGAAGAGAGACAAACAATCCTCATTGAAAAGCAATCAAAACCTTGTTTACAGATTTCGTAAAATGGAAAAAAAAAACGTTTTAAGCGTTCTGTCAGACAAGAAGTTCTGTCATGTATCGTTCTGTCATATTATGTCGTTCTGTCATGTTTCGTTCTATCATGTATCGTTCAATCCCCGCCTGGGTCATTTGACCATAACTTTGACCCTGGTTTAACAGATGTTATTGGGTAGTTACTAGTTATTCATTATGTATTATTATCCCCCATGTCTCGCTGAGCTATGCTCTGTCGATGGGACTTCAAAAAGACCACTACGCTCTGCCCTTACTGCTGTCAACAAGGTTATAGTGCCCAATAGAGCAAACACATCAAACTTTGCAGACAAAAGCTTTGCGGTGGCCGGGCCGGTGGCCTGGAACAATTTACCCATCGGTGTTCGCGCGAACCAGCCTACCACCTTCAGAAAGGAACTGAAGACACTACTTTTCTCGAGAAGCCATGGCGCCCTTGAGATGGTCCTGGACCATTAAATGGCGCCACAGGAAAGAAATCATCCATCATCATCATCATCATTAATAATTCATTAAAATAAACACTAATGAATTATTAAGTGATGATATTGTTATGTAAATGACAAGTTCAATGTTAGGTTTAGGTAGGTAGGTAGGTGAAGTATAGCCGTGTAGTATAGTTGGAATAATTATTATAGGTACCTAGGTTACAGAAATCATCTAAATTATGTACTCGAAGTAACTAGAAATCATAATCACTATGTATCTACTCGAAGCTTTAAGAGCGTTCGAGAGGGTTCTAGCAAATTGTCCTCTAGAGACTACCGTCTTTAGGAGTATATAAGGCGCAAGTCGCCTGCAGGTGTGGCAGTCGAGATACGTCGCTCTGATTGTGAACAAGAAAGACAGTGTAAGTGAACCATCTGTGAACTAAATGTGAGTTGCTGAAGAATTGTAAAATTGTAAAAATTAATATAAATTGTTAAATAAATTTAAGTGTAAAACCATGATAGAAGACCAGTTTTGTTAATTTCAAGATTTTCAACCCTAAAAACACAACAATATTAATACCTGTTTCTGGCCAGGCAGAATAAGTTGGATAATTGTATTCCTATTCACAAATCATTAAAAAAAAAAAAAAAAAAATCAGAGTACTGAATGGGCACAAGATCATTAGTTTATCTATAATAATCTACAATCGTTGTAAAGAAAGTTGCAAGGATATATTCATTTAAAGCCCTCAAATGTATGCTCACAAACCAACACGTGTAGTTCGCGCTTACAAATGCTGAATGTGTACTTACAAAATAAAATCCAAACCTCAAATGAAGATAAGCTTCACAACTTTTGCCGACCTTCCCTGACACAGGGGTGACATTGGCAAAGTGAACAAAGTGAAAAAGTGAGCAAAGTGTTTTACAGTGTGGGTAGTCAGCCTCATACCAACCTATAAGTCAAGGATAATATATTATTTAACCTGAATCCTTCATTTTCGAGTTTCTCTTTTTACTAATTATTGCTTTATTTGTACAAACAGATAAAAAAAAATAGCCACTAATATAATATGTAAGCGACGTTTGATTTTTAATGTATTTTTTACCGCCATTATAAAATACCGTTTCTCACGGTAGATTACGCGCGAAACGTAAAAAAAACTTTTACAACCGCGTGCCAGGGTATTCCGAGCGGTTTATGACTCTATACCATCGATATATAGAACTGGATGGGCTAAGAAATCATTTTTTTGAGAAATACGCTACCCCACTCATCATACAAGAGTAACCTTCCAACTATCAACAGGTGTGTTACCTAATTGGAAAAAAAATACATATAAATGCCAATCTGGGTATTTACTAAACGTGCCTGCAAAAGAGACGAAATGTGTTATAGAACATAGAATAATATTTCACTTTTCTTTCTAATTATGTTGATAAAGATTTATTTTTTGAAAATGTGATAAATGTATGGAAACTCAGATACAGGCATTATCTGTGTCTCCATAATATGGTTCACTTTGCCAATATCACCCCTGTTTCAGGAAAGTTCGGCAGGAGTTGCAGGGTGTTTGTCGAAATATTTTGCTCGCGACAGTAACAGCCATTTTTAGAATTAGTGATGTTCAAATATATAGGTACTTGCTTCTTCAAATATGTAACTTCTATGCTCGCGGTAATAGATACTTGTGAAAATCATTCCGTACACAATGAGGTGGGAACATTTTTTAATTCGGAATTTATCAGATATTTTCAAACTTTCAACAACACTAGTAACAAACACCGTTACCATAGTGATTAAATGGGTTTCTATGGTGATATGTACCTAGATTGAAGACGGAGTAGAGACACGTTACTTACATAGAAAATAACAAAAGCATTTCATATGGCGTGAGCGAGACAGCATTATAAATAATGTATCTTGTCAAAGACGGTGCATCATGATGATAGGTACTATGTAAATCACATTTATAGCCCCTCCATTTAATAACTTCCTCCATGGGTTTATGACTCTATACGTCTCTCTCGTACGTATTCGAAATTATTGCAGCGAAAAATTCTAAATTCAAAATCGTTTAAAAGTCGCACGTTTTGTCTTTTTCTGGCGCGCTGTAATTGCGGGGGTGCGAGGGAGATGTGGCGTGCGGATGCGGACGATGCCCATTGTCGTAAATATACTGGGCTCGCATCACGATGGCAGAAAAGTCAATTTACTGCCGATTTTTTTACGATATGAAATTCGGAGTGTATTGGGAGTAGTATAAAATTTAGTTGTACGGAATCAGAGGCGGAACTATAGATTTATTTTTTGAAAATGTGATAAATGTATGGAAACTCAGATACAGGCATTATCTGTGTCTCCATAATATGGTTCACTTTGCCAATATCACCCCTGTTTCAGGAAAGCTCGGCAGGAGTTGCAGGGTGTATGTCCATTTGAGATAAGGGTTTTAATGTTGTAGGTTCCCATGCGGCATGCTCAAGCGTAAACTTATACGTGTTTGCTTGTGAAAATGCATATTATAATGTGAGTCCCCAATGTAACATATCTTTGCAACTTAGATTAGATTAGATTAGACGACCAAGCACGCACAGGGCTCTTGAGGTGTGTATACCCAAAAACAGCGCTCACTAAATAAATCATCCTTATATCTATCTATAATCTATCTATAATCTAAGTTGCGAGGATATATTCATTCAAAGCTCTCAGATGTATGCCCACAAACAAACACGTGTAGTTCGCGCTTACAAATGCTGATTGTGTACTTACAAATAAAATCCAAACCTCAAATGAACATAAGCCCTGCAACTCTTGCCGACATTCCCTGAAACAGGGGTGACATTAGCAAAGTGAACCATTTTTTACAGTATGGGTGGTCAACCTCATACCAACCTATAAGTCAAGGAAATATTAAATAGAAATATTATTATCAGAAACACAATTAGAGGTTACATGTGTAGCTTAAATTCATTAAAAAATGCTGCAAATGCCTAAAAACTAGAGATGGGTCGAGATTCGTTTTACATTCGGCTTAACCGAATTTCGGCAGCTTGAAACGAACTTCGGAATTCAGCCGAAATTCGGTTCAAGCTGCCAGACATTCGGTGTAAGAAAAGGTAAAACAAAATACCTACTTGCAACATTTTGACTGTTATAATTGGATGTCATAGTATCTTGTATGACCGTAAAATAAAACTTAGGCCTTTAAATACTCACTCGTGGTCATTTATTTTAGTAGGAACAATTGAACATTATTTGAAAATTTGATAAAAAATAAATCTTCTACTACTCCGTTTTATAGATATCAGATTGAAACAAAAATGTAATAATTTTAGTATTTTTCTAACAAATAACAGTCACTAGAAACTAAAATGCTTAACTCTTTTTACCTTTTTTTACGGAACCGAATTTCGGCCGAATTTTTTATTTCGAGCGAATTTTCGGCCGAAGTTCGTATTCGGTTCAAACCACGTTCGGCCCATCCCTACTAAAAACCTTTCCATGAAAAAATGAAATGATAAAAAAAATCAAATCGTTGACGTACTCAAATAATTTTCCATTTTTAAAAACATAATAATAATCATTATTTATCGATAAGAAGTGTGTGTTTTGATGTATGTGAAAGATGTAAAAGATTTTTCCATCAAATAATAAAGGCATGTATGATTTCGAGATCACTTGATCCTGGCAACACGCTGTCACTTTTGCGTGACATTTTTGCGTTTAGCCACGACGGACATGCTTGTGACGTTCTATTTTTAAGGTAAGATAGACGACCGGTCCGTGGTCTAGTGGTTAACACTTTTGACACGTAAATGGAAGGTTGTGGGTTCAAATCACAGAGGAGCACAAAAAAATACCATTTATATGTTCAAATTTGCTCTTCGCTGGGTTGAAAAATTCATAAAACCTTTACCAAAAACCGTTCACTAAAAGGTCCATCCAGCCTTACAGCAACTGGGTCTTGTTTAAGATTGGCGCTTTGTAGCGACGACCAAGCTCGTAAAAAGTCCGGTCGATAGCTCAGTGGGTAGAATGCTTGCATTCCATGCCGAGAGCAAGGGTTCGATCCCAAGGTGTACTCAGCCTTCACAAGAAATGAGAACCAGGAGCTGGGATACCCCCACTTCAACTGAAAGTGGTTCGTGTGTGGCCGGCCCCATTACCCGTAAAAATAAATAGGTCCCAAATCGCCACATGTGATCCCTTCGGGGATAGCGCAGGCAAGAAGCTACACTATATGTGAAGCTTGTTTACGTCAGATTATGGTCTAAATATGAAAAATTATCAAAGAAAAAACTTCTAATCGAAAAACACAAAAATCGTTCTGAATCGATTAATGAGGATTAGACATCGATACCATCTCTCAGCCACTTTTATTCGTTTCCACCCCTCCGGTCGACGCTTTTTATTGTTGGCAAGAAAACATTTGTGGCTCTTTACACACTTTAACATTTGTAAATTGTAATTTTGGCTCTTCTTAATCAAAAGGTTGCTGACCCCTGGTCTAAGGACATGCATTTTGTATAGATCTTATCTATCAAAATACCTTTGTATCTTAATAACAGATTATAGACACATGCAAAAGTGCCACTTTTGCATGTGTCGAGGGCATTAAGGCTGCCTACACGCTGTCTTCAGACGCGCACAGGCACAAGTCGCCTGTCGTCTTGAAATCTCTACAAATCCTTCAATTATTTCCCGTTCATGTGCTTATCTCCCACTCCTGGAGACAGGGCGAATCACATTGTGGAAGTTGGCCTAAAAAAGGAGTGCCCACCCTTAAGGAGACGGGAGATTCAAATACCCGATGTAAGCATAGAAAAAATTAAAGTAAAAAAAAAGAAAAAAAGTCTTTAAACTGCATTTGTCGTAATTAATTCCTTGACTTATACGTTGGTATGAGGCTGACCACCCATACTGTAATAAGATGGTTCACTTTGCTATTGTCACCCCGTTGCAAGAGTAGCAGGGCTTATGTCCATTTGAGATTGGATTTTTATATTGTAGCTCCACATGCGGCATGTGTTAGCGCGAACTTGGACGTGTCTGCTTGCAGAAATTCAATCTCAAATGATGTATACCTTTGCAGCTTAGATTTAGATTTAGATGAGCTATGATTTTGGTTGGGTTCTTTTAATCAAACTGCACTTTATTTTTCAAGATTTATTTTACACAATGTCGCTTTACAATGTACTGATTTCTAGCTATTGGCTTATCAACTTCACGGCTCAATGTTTCAATCGACTCTGGTCTCTCACACAATTGCGGTCCAAATATAGCTTTGAATGTATATATATCCTTGCAACTTAGATTATTTATTATAGATAGAACCAAATATGCGATACAACTTTCTTTGTAGGCTATTTTCAATATCCAATGCCAGTAAAGCGTATGTATACAGTATATGTACGTACAGTACTTGCACAGGATTCTCTCTCCTATCAAATAATAACGTCCGTATGACGTCACACGCCCCTACTCCCCCTACCTCCCCCACCTCACAGTTCCCCGCACTTAAGTAATCTGTTAGTATAAAAGCCTTTTCAGCGAAAACTCAAGTATTATTGTGCGAGAGCAGCGACGCCCTCCCGCAGACTGTCGCCTCTCATTCAACGGTTTCGCGTGACGATGCGAAAGAATGGTGCGTAAAGAGCTTGCTGGCTGCCCTGGTTGTCTCTCGTCTTACTGTAACTGTAACTCTGTCGCCATTCAGCTAGGAGTAGCCAGAGCCTCTGCAGAGCTGCCTTCATTTCTTCCTATCCTTACATACCTCCTTCAATTCATTCATATCCATCGCCTTTTTCATGCATTTTCTTCTTTTACGCTCACTTTGTATATCCCAATCTTTCACAATATCCTCAATCTGATCACTCCATACTTTTCTCGGTCGTCTCTTACCTCTTTTTCCTTTCACACTACCTCAGTATACATATTTTGTCAGTCTATCATCATTCATTCCTTTCCACGTATGCCAAAACCATCTCATTATATTCTTTTGTACCTTTACTTTCACATCCTCTTTCAAATTACATTATTTATTTACCCATTCATTCCTAACTCTATCCTTCAGAGTTTTTCCTGTCATGCTTCTCAAATGCTTCATTTCCACCGTACCTACTCTACTCATTTCGCTATCATTCACTGTCCATGCTTCACTTCCATACACCAAAGTCGTTAACAATATGCCATTGTGTACCGCCATTCTCAGATCCATCGTCAATCGCTTGTTCTTCGCTATTCTTCTTATTGCACCGACCACTTGCTTTCCCTTACACACCCAATTCTCAAGTTCTCTTGTCATCTTTGACAAGATTGACTATTGCAATATTATTTACACAGGGCTACCCCAGAAGTTTCTTGATTGTCTGCAGATGGCCTTCAACGCTGCTGCCAGGATAATATACAAAAGGTCGAAATAAGACATTTTTTCACATTTTAACGTAGGTTGATTTGTTTTGCTTTATAAGATATTGTTCTCAAAATAATTTGTTTCTTTTGTTATATTCTGAGTAGTTAAATAACTCAGACTGTTCCCTTCGTGTTTTATATTCTGACTAGTTACTTAGTCAGAAATTACCCAATCTAATGTTGTAAAATTTATACCTGAACTACAAAACCAACATATCAAGCGAAAATCAAGATTTTTATTGAAGATCAACCCCAGAATACAGCGATCTAGGACTCCTGACCAAAATACTGAACAGATAAATACTGCCACATCTCTCCGTTGCTGCGGGAGCTGCACTGGCTGAGGGTTTATGAGAGGGTTGAGTTTAAGCTATGTCTCACAGGCCACAAGGCCTTAAAGGGTACGGCCCCCCCATGTCTCGCTGAACTATGTCCTGCTGACGTCGCTACAAGGCGACCACTGCGTTCTGCCTCTACTGCTGTCAACAGGGTCAAAGAACCCATTAGAGCAAATACATATATGTAATTTTGCGGACAGGAGCTTTGAGGTAGCTGGGCCAGTTGCCTGGAACAAGCTGCCTGTCGACCTTCGCTCTAACCAGCCCACCATCACCTTCAGAAGAATACTTAAGAAAATGCTGTTTTCGAAGAGCCTCGGCGCCCTTGAGATGGTCTGTGTTCATTAAACGGCGCTACCGGAAATAAATCATCCATCATCATCATCACCATCACCATCATCTCATTATGTTTTTTGAACATAAGGCTGCAATTTTGCAGCGGCTCTTACCCCTCCTATCAAAATGGTTTTTTTTTATTTAAGAAAACCTATGCGGGAGAATCCCTAGATTCAAGAGACTCTAGGGGTCTATGACACTTGTTATAGTGCCGCAGAGGTGTTGGTGATGTGACAGTTGTCCTTGTTGCAGGGCCGTTAGCTGCGCAGTGCTGTCGTGTGTGTTGCGTTGCGTTGTGCTTTGAGACACTGAGAGGAAATGGCGATTGATATTGGATTTGAAATGGGTAAGGTTAAATTGGGATGGAAACACAGATACCGGTAGCTCATTCTATAAGCGGGCAGTTTGGCAAAGGAATGAGTCGTGAAAACACCAAGCTCTCATAGTTTTAAAGTCGACTGCAAATGGTTGAATGTGAGCCGTTCTACGAGTTGCCCTTGTTGTGACGGGGTATAAGTGAGGATATTTCATCAGAGCAGACGCCGTTATAGTACCTATAGAAGAGACGGATCATTCCAACTTTCCTTCTGTGCTCAAGATAATGTAGGTTGGCTGTGAGAATAGGATCATCAATCTGTGACTTTATAGCTGTTTTAGTCAATTTTCCCCACTTTCTGTAAGCCTCTTCAGGTCTCTCTTGAACGCCATGCACGGCTTCACTCGCAAGACTGCAGAGGGATCGTCTGCTGTCGGTGCGCCATGACAGAGAGAGAAAGGGGACGTAGGCGCGAGCAGGACCGAATTTGCAAGTCGCAAAGTTGAGCAAGTTATCCTGCTTGAGCATCATAACTTCATTATGGATGGTGTAACGCATTTCGCAAATTATAATTAATGCTATACGCACAGAGATGTGCGGACTTTATTTCTAATCTAATCTAATCTAATCAAAGAATAGACTACAAGCTTTGCTTGATAGTCTTTAAGACTCTTAATGGGCTGGCTCCTGACTATCTGGTGGAACTCACGAGGAGAACTTGTTTAAGTGAAAGGGGAGTTTTTATTGATTGTAGAGGCATTAACTTTGTAATCGTTTGAGTAAGGGGAGTTACACTGAAGTCAGCTGGGTCATGTGCCAGTCTGTTGGAGCTGCCGAAAAGACAGTCATGCACAGTCTTCGGGAACCGCTCTTTCCGTGTTGCCGGGCCAGCGGCATGGAATGCTCTCCCAGAGAGGCTTAGAGTCCTTCTGATGAGACAACCTTCAGGAAGATCCTCAAAGCATTCTTGTTTTCCAGCTAGAGCCCAGATGCGCCTTTGTAGTGATGTAATTCACAAAAAGGCGCATGAAAATCTAGGTTAGTCTTATTATTATTATTATTAATATAAGTTGCAAGTGTATGCAACATTAAAGATTCACATTACATGCATTTTTACAAGCAGACACGTATAAGTTCGCGCTTAAACACGCCGCATGTGGATCTACAATATAAAAATCCGAATCTCAAATGAACATACACCCTGCTGACCTTCCCTGAAACAGGGGTGACATTGGCAAAGTGAATCATTTTCTACAGCATGGTTGGTCAGCCGCCATACCAACCTATAAGTGTGTTCATTTAAGATTGGGGTTTTTATATTGTAGGTCCACATGCGGCATGTAAAAGCGCGAACTTATACGTGTTTGCTTGTGAAAATTCATATAATGTGAATCCCCAATGATACATACCTACCTTTGCAACTTAGATTAGGATGATTTATTTGGTGAGCGCTGTTTTTGGGTGAGTCACACCTCATCAACCCTCCCCCTGCAACCTTGTTCGGCGCTATACAAAGTGCGAATTCTCAAGCAAGACCCAGTTGGATAGACCTATGGTGACTGGTCTTTGGTAAAGGCAGATTAATTTTTCAACCTACCGAACAGCAAATTTTCTTTATCTATAAGTAGGTATGTCGTCCCCTTTCTTGTTTGTCTTATGTCCATCAGAGGTAATTTCGCATGAGCAATGTTTGTACGTGTTCTAGAACAATGTGTCTTATGAAAACTTGAAATAAATTAAAAAAATATTTAAAACAGCTCTTACATTATCGTGTTTTACGTTCGCAGATAGTGTAGAATGTGATTTTAAAGTCGATTTCATTGAAAAGTCATTTTTTAATCAAATGGCAGATAAGCCAAACAAGCACTGGGGAACGGGCGGTTTGGCAGTGGTCTCAAAGTGTCTGAGAGACAAAGTAAAAATATGTAAAAAAACTTTTTTTATTGATTTCAACGAGTCTATTCACATCAAATTTAAACTGTACCCTTAGTGCGAGTTGCCAAGCTCGAGTAATGTAAAGCTTACAGCAATTATTAAAGAGTGATTTCCCCCAAAATCTGCCGTTTTTGTTTGTTTGAACTTGATTTTCTTAATCACTGTAACTCTTTTGCTAAAACCATAAAGGGTAAGAAACAAAAACGGCAGATTTTGGGAGAAATCACTCTTTAATATTTTCCGTAAACTTTACTTTTCTCAAGAGTACTGTACACCAAATGTCTATCGGTGCTATTCTTAGACATTTTAGTCGTCCGTTGAGCCTATGCTTTGACAAGCTAATGATGCATTTGCATGAAGACCTGTAAATCCAAGATAGCCGCAAGTGAACAGCTGATTACTCTTCATGCAAAATATATTACCCAAATTCTGTAGGTAAGAATGACCGTGGTGATGATACTTCCAGCCCAGGCATCCAGCCCAGGTATGGCTTTATGCAATCACACATTTAACCAATCGCTTTAGTGCCAACATAAAAATCACAACAGCCTCCATGAAGCGTACATCAAAACCGTAATATTTTTTTGCGAGCTCCATGATTGATGGGAAAAATCGTATGAGGGTTTTTAATATCCGTTTCGCCTCCGTCCATATGATGTGAAAGGGTATGCCGACTGTCCGAAAGAGAGGGGTTGTTTTTTTTGTGTCGATTCGACTACATACGAGGTCTGTTCAGAATAAAAGGAGACTGTAAATATGAGGTAAGAAGTTTGGAAAATGTCAAAAGAGTTGTGACGTTATACGACCGGGTTGCTAAGGGAAAGGTTTACCAATATTTTCTTACGGTTGCTAAATACAATAGTGAGTATTAAATTTTTTGACATGTTCAACCGCAGAGAAAAGTACAAATTTGAAGCATCCATGCATAAATGATTCACATTGCGTAGACTACGGTACGGTTTCTAATCTAAAATCTAAGTTTTTTTTTTTTTTTATTATTAGACAAACAAATAGTTATACATGTAATATATTATGTGATAAACAACATAGTTATAAATTTTCAAAAACCAGCAAAGATAAATAAAGATAAATTGAGCTATCGACCGGACTTTTTACCAGCTTGATCGACACTACAAAGTACCAATTTTCAAGCAAGATCCAGTTGCTGTAAGGCTAGATGGACCTTTTTATGGTCTTTGGTAAAGGTTATAAATTTTTCACCCAGCGAAGAGCATTATTTTGAAAATATTAATGGTATATTGTTTGTGCTCCACCGGGATTTGAATCCACAACCTTCCATTTACGAGTCAAAATTGTTAACCACTAGACTATGGACCGGTCTAAAGTGTGGTTTACTGTGAAAGGAATGAAATATACATTGTTGAATAAATAAATACTTTTTGAGAAATATAAAATGCACTACAAAATCTTATTATTTGAACAGACCTCGTATCATGGAGGTAGTTATTCTAAACATCGATGCCTCGTATAGTGAAGGCAATAATTCTGAAAGACTTTCTCTTGAATGTTGTGTATCATTTTATTTCGTGCTTTTGAATGTGGACCGCATTGAGGGATGAATGGACTGCGCTTACATTTCATAATCAGTAAAAGCCAAAGTTATGGATAAATTATGAGTTTACATTGGTGAAGCTTTTTTCAGGTAAAATATGGGTGTAATGCTAATAAAATACTAAAAAAATGGTACGTCCAAAATATGGTAATAACAGAAGAAAGTAGAAACTGTAAACAATATAAGTTCTGCAACTCTTCTCGATTATGAAAATCAGGGGTAGCATTAGCAAAATTGAACATATTTGGTTAGTATCTATGGATGGTTCACCTCATACAAACCTATATAACAAGGAACAATATCAAATAATCAAAAATCAAGTTCAGTCGATGGCTCAGTTCGTAGAATGTTTGCATTCTATGCCGAGAGCTTGGATTCGAATCTCATCGAAATGATTTCCTTTTTCTTTGTTTATTTCAAAACCAAAAATCAAATTAAACGGCAAGGCTATCTTATCTTTGCAACTTAGGTAGATTAGATAAGAAGATGGCCTTAGATGTAACCCTTGCGGTACACCACTACTAGGTCTGAGATTTTGCATTAATCGGATCAAATAACGTTGGAACGGTCACTCGGATGTTTGTAAGATTTGGTCAGCTCACCGATATGAAGACCTCCTCAGCCTGCTGCAGGATGGCGACCCTGGACCAGCCGAACTTTTTCATGAGCGTGATCCTGGTGGGGTTGTGGACAGTGGCCGAGGGGTGCGTGCGGAACAGCGTGGGGAAGCGCCGCCGGTCGGACAGCGCAGGGGAACTGGCGCCGTAGCAAAGCTGAAACAAAAAATATACCATATTAGATTCGACCAAACGAAGGTTCTGTGCAAAGAAAAGTTCTCGATTCCTAGACTGGTGAGAGAAGCCATTGAAATTCATAGGCATCCGAACTTCAACAGAAATGACATCCTTAAATAGTCCGGTCGATAGCTCATTTGGTAGAATGCTTGCATTCCATGCCGTGAGCTCGGGTTCGAATCCCGCCGTGGGCTTCAGAAATGATTTCGAGTTTCGGTATTTACTTCCAATCCCAAAATAAAATACCAGCAAGGATGGCTCAGCCTTCACCATAAATGACTGGGAAAACCCCCACTTCAACGGAAGTGGTGGATTTGGCTTAAGGCTGGCCCCCTTACGTGTCAAAATAAAAAGATTCCACCCGGCACATGCAAAAACCTGCGGGTATAACGTGGCAAGAAGTTACGGTCTTATTTTTAGAAATAAATCTTAGATTAACGCGTTTGTTTATACACCACTCAAATGACTACACTTACAAAAAAACGGCGTTGTTTTTGATTGAGACACATCTCATGGGTCGTGCGTATTGATTTTCGCCGTCAGGGGAGCTAAACCATCACTCAATGCGGTGCCAGGGTGTGTCTTCATGGAACAACCATTAGTTATGGAGGCAGGGGTAAAAAACTGACCGCAGGGCCCGCGAGCCGAATCATTTATAATCCACAGTGCTACAGGTTGTCCCGGTCAGTGATCAACAACCCAAACAAGAGCATTAATTGAAAAAAATGGATAATCTTTATATAATCTATAATCTAAGTTGCAAGGATGTATTAACATTCAAAGCTCATATCAAATGCATGCCGAAAAACAAACACGTGTAAGTGCGCGCTTACAAATGCTGAATGTGAACTTACAAATTAAAATCCAAACGTCAAATAAACATAAACCATGAAACTTTTGCCCACCTTCCCTGGAACAGGGTTGACATTGGCAAAGTGAACCATTTTTTACAGTTTGGGTGGTCAACCTCATACCAACCTATAATTCAAAGGATATTAATCTAAAATCTATAATCTAAATTGCAAGGATATATTAACATTCAAAGCTCATATCAAATGCATACCCACAAACAAACACGTAAGTTCGCGCTTACAACTGCTGAATGTGTACTTACAAACTAAAATCCAAACCTCAAATGAACCTATGTTCAGGGCTTATGCCCTGCAACTCATGCCGACCTTCCTTGAAACAGGGGTGACATTGGCAAAGTGAACAATTTTGAACAGAATGGGTGGTCAGCCTCATACCAACCTTTAACCTTTAAGTGAAGGAAACGGATACGTGTGAAATAAGAAAAAGGGGAAATTAAAACTGGAGTTGCTGAACGTCCTACCCCTTAAACAGGGGTGACATTGGCATAGTGAAGCATTTTTTACTATTCTTTTACAGTGTGAGTTGTCAGCCTAATACCAACCTAAAAATGTAGGATATGAATCCGAAAAAAGCATTCATTCGCTAATGATCATTGATAACAATAATAATAATAATGGGATTTGTTATTTGGTGAGCGCTGTTTTACTGTGAATCACACCTTAAGAGCCCTCTGTGAGCTTTGAGGTCACTATAGAAAGCACCAATTCTCAAGCAAGATTCATTTTCCGTAAGGCTGTACGATGGATACGATGGATCTGAGAATGGCGGTACACAATGGCATATTGTTACCGACTTTGTTGTATGGAAGTGAAGCATGGACAGTGAACGATAGCGAAATGAGTAAAGTATGTACGGTGGAAATGAAGCATCTGAGAAGCATGACAGGAAAAACTCTGAGGGATAGAGTTAGGAATGAATGGGTAAAAAAAGAATGTAATTTGAAAGAGGATGTGAAAGTTAAGGTACAAAAAAATGTGATGAGATGGTTTGGACATGTGGAAAGAATGAATGATGATAGACTGACAAAGTATGTATACAAAGAAAGTGTGAAAGGAAAAAGAGGGAAGGGACGACCGAGAAAAGTATGGAGTGATCAGATTGAGGAGATTGTGAAAGAATGGGATATACAAAGTGAGCGTAAAAGAAGAAAATGCATGAAAAAGGTGATGGATATGAATGAATTGAAAGAGGTATGTAAGGATAGGAAAAAATGGAGGCAACTCTGCAGAGGCTCTGGCCACCCCTAGCGGAATGGCGACAGAGTTACAGTTACAGTTACATTACTGTATGTGCCTTTGGTGAACGGTCTTTTTCTTTGAAGGCAAATGATATTTTAAGCCCAGGAAAAAGCACATTTAAACAAATATTTTTTGTGCTCCGCCGGGAATCAAACTCACGAGCTTTGGGTTGCGAGTCCGTAGCGATAACCACTAGACTACAGGCTGCTCTAAGGGCCGGTATTTTCAATGTAAGCATAGCGATTTAATACTGCATGAAAATGATGCACTTTTGTCAATCGTGTGGGTAATTATTTATATCTGTTTAAAGTCACGTAAGCTAACGTTGAAATTACCGGGCCTATATGATAGTTATCTATTTTAATGTATAATCTAAGTTGCAAACATTAAAAGCTCACATTTGATATGTTCACAAGCAAACACGTGTAGTTCGCGCTTAAAAATGCTGAATGTGTACTTACAAATAAAATTCAAACCTCAAATGAGCATAAACCCTACAACTTTTGCCGACCTTGGGTGACATTGGCAAAGTGAACTATTTTTTAAAGTATGGGTGGTCAGCCTCATATCAACCTATAAGTCAAGGAATACAAATAATAAAAAGCATTTACTAGTACGTATATAAACACAAAAAAACCTTAAAAGAAATCTACACAAAGAATGTAACATAAATGAATAAGCCATCATTACAAACCAATTGCAGATTAGCCGCCACTTCTTTCTGTCCTTACATACTTTATTCATTTCATCCAGTCATAAGCTTTTTCATACAAGCCCTGCTTTTATTATGACTCGGGAGTCGGGATGTTCCTTGACTTATAGGTTGGTATGCGGCTGACCACCCATGCTAAAGAAATGGTTCACTATGCCAATGTCACCCCTGTTTCAGGGAAGGTCGTCAGGAGTTGCAGGGTGTATGTTCATTTGAGATTCGGTTTTTTATATTGTAGGACTACATGCGGCATGTTTAAGCGCGAACTTAAACATGTCTGTTTTGTGAAAATGCGTATAATGTGAATCTCTAATGTTACTTATATTTTGCAACTTAGATTAGATTAGATTAGATTAGATATGATGCATTAAAATTTTCTTACAGTTTTTAATAAAAAGGTTCGCCTTCGCTTTACAAATAGCGCATGGCACTCCGGTTTGTTCTACCATAATCTATATTCTATATTCTATATTTATAAATACATCTTTATTTATATTGATAGCTGCGGCGGGGTTGACAGTTAGGTTAGCGTGGTTTGACAGTTAAGATGGCAAAAAGGCGTCAATGCAACAGTTGAATAAATGACGTAACAAAATGAAGGATAATGTTGAAACCTTGTTTCAGTAAATACGGATAAATGACTTATCATCCCCTTAGTGCTTGTTTGCCTTATGCCCATCTGAGGTAATTTCACATGAGCAATGTTTGTATATTTGTACCAGGGTCTTAAGTAGCACTATGCTGCACATGCAGTGCAACATTTAGCATTGTCATCGAAGGGGTCGCAAGAGGCGAGGGGATCATATGATCTCACAGGGTGAAGGTACTAGTCCGCAGTCTAGTGGTTAACACTTCGGACTCGTGATTACAAGTTAGTGGGTTCGAATCCCGGCAGAGCACAAAAAAAATAGTTTTTCAAATAATGTACTCTACGCTGGGTTGAAAAATTAATCTACCTTTACCAAAGACCGGTCACCATAGGTCTATCCAGCCTTGCACCGACCGGGTCTTGCTTGAGAATCGGCGCTCTCTACAGCGACGACCAAGTTCGTAGAGGGCTCTTGTGAGGACTCGTGCTTCGCGGGTATTCGAACCCACAATCTCCCTATCACGAGTCCGAAATGTTAACCACCAGACTGTGGACTGGTTCAAAACGTCCCCTTTCCATAATTCTCATAATGGAATAAATTCCGCGGTACGAGATAACATAAAACCGGCGTTACTCTTCCGTTTATTTTTTCCCATGATGAATTTTAATGTCCATGGCTTGCGTGCGAGGTAATTAGTGGATAAAAGCCCAGAGCTTGTCCCACGGGATGCTACCTGCACAGTCAAGTATAAAACACCACGTCTAAACGCAACGCCAACACAACGCAACTAAACTACACATATAGTGTTATTTCTTCGTTATCGAATGAACTTATTTGTGTCTGCTGGTGGGCATACATTTAATATGAATCTTATATATGCATCTACCATACGACTTAGATTATAGATGTCAGAAATGAAATTCATCGTTCATTTTTTAAATGGAAGCTCTTCCTTATTTCATATACTACACCATTATTAGTGTTATGAATGAACGGGCCAATTCACTATTCTTGATTAGCGTATTTGGAACAGAATTACGTTGGTTCTAAACATGTCTGGTCCATTTGACCATAACTTCGATCCTGGCTCAATAGATGCCATTGCATGCACACAAGTTTCTGCTTTTACATAATCACAATTGGCCAAGAAAAATAGGTTGGTGAATTGCATTTCTCTTCACAAATATATTTTATTTATAAAACAAAATTGACACCACTGGGTTTGACAGAACAGTCTTGACAGTTATGAACCGTGAAATGCTTCAATGGCATATTTACAACCACTAAATCTAAATCTAAATTGCAAAGAAATGTATCATTTGAGATTCATATTAAATGCATTCCCACAAGCAGACACCCATAATTTCGCGCTCACACATGGCACATGTGGACCTAGAATATTAAGAACCCAATCTCCAATGAACATACGCCCTGCAACTCTTGCCGACCTTCCCTGAAACAGGGGTGACATTGGCAAAGTGAACCATTTTTTACAGTATGGGTGGTCAGCCTCATACCAACCTACATATAAGTCAAAGAATGTTATACATACATATATACAAGGAATATTATACATTAATTGTTTTCATACATTTTGTTGTTGGATACACGCTATTTTTGAGTTTTAACGTAATGTTGTTTACTCTGTGGGTATAACTGACAACAGGTTAATGTAGCAACGGATGAAATGCATTAGGAGTGAATAATTTTAGTTGCGGCGAGTTTGACGCACACGCAAAGCCACGGCGCGGTGTATTTTTCATAATTACCAAGAAAAACACGTGAACAAGCTTAGAGTAGTTACAAATGACTCGTTTTTTTTGAGAAATTCCTGTGCGGGAGACTCCCTACATTTCATAGACCCTAGGGGTCTTTGGCACTTGTTGTAGTGGCGCAGGGGTGTTTACGAGCTTGGTCGTCGCTACAAAGCGGCAACACTAAAGCAAGACCCAGTTACTGTAAGGCTGGATGGACCTTTAGTGACCGGTCTTTGGTAAAGGTTGTACGAATTTTTCAACCCAGCGAAGAGCATATATGAAAATATGAATGGTATATTTTTTGTGCTCCGCCGGGATTCGAAACCACAACCTTGCATTTACGAGTCCGAAGTGTTGCCACTGGAAAACGGACCGGTCTATAGAGGCAGAAACGGAATTTTAAGGTCCCCGATCTTCTTTAATCTGTAATCTAAGCTGCAAAGATGTTTTATCATTTAAGATTCATATAAAATGCATGCCCCCAAACATACATGCGTAAGTTTGCACTTACAAATGCTGCATGTGCATCTCTAAATTAAAATACAAACCTCAAATTAACATTAGCCCTGCAACTTTTGTCGACCTTCTATGAAACAAGTGTGGCATTGACAAAATGTACCATTTTGTACAGTATTGGTGGTCAGCCTTCCTTGACCCATAAGTTGATATGAGGCTGAAAAATGGTTCATTTTACCAATGTCACCCCTGTGCCAGGGAAGGTCGGCAAAAGTTGCAGGGTTTCTGTTCATTTGCGGTTTCGATTTGAATTTGTTAGTACACATTCAGTATTTGTACGCGCAAACTTTTACACGTGTTTGTTTGTGGGCATGCATTTGATATTATGAGCTTTGAATGTTAATATATCTTTGCAATTTAGATTATAGATTATTATTATAGCCTCATACCAATTAATGAGTCAATGAATTACGTTTTTCAAAAATAATTTGACCGGCCCGTAGCTCAGTGGTAACACTGCGGACTCTGAATGTGAAAGTTGTGGGCTCGAATCCCGGCGGAGCACAAAAAATATACCATTTATATTTTCAAATTTGCTCTTCGCTGGGTTGAAAAAATCATAAAACCTTTACCAAAGACCGGTCACTGAAAGGTCCATCCAGCCTTACAGCAACTAGGTCTTGCTTGAGTAGGTACTGGCGCTTTGTAGCGACGACCAAGCTCGTACACCTCTGCGGCACTACAACAAGTGTCATAGACCCCTAGAGTCTCTAGAATCTAGGGAGTCTCAGGATTTCTTAAAAAAAAAAACAGGATTTCTTTTTAAAAGTAAATAATTGCAAAACACAAAGAATCGCTTATTGAATGACTGAATCATCATTTTCTTCCCTCTCTTTAGGCAAACAGTAAGCCGATTGTCGAAGTATCATTCCTTATCTTTTTTCTTTATATTTGAAACAGAATAAAAGGTCAATTTTCTAATAATTCACTTATCAAATTTAATGGAAACAACCGAGCCATTGATTAAATTATTTGGAAGGAAGGAAGTCCAAATTGAATACACGAAAAATGTTATGACTTCATATTCGTACGCTTCGATGATCGCTTAAAGTGAGCGGAATTTTTTTTTGGAGTTTGTACAAATATATAATAACATTTAAAGCTCATATCAAATGCATGCCCACAAACAAAACACGTGTAGTTCGCGCTTACAAATGCTGAATGTGTACTTAGAAATAAAATCCAAACCTCAAATGAACATAAACCCTCCAACTCTTGCCGACCTTCCCTTAAACAGGGGTGACAATGGCAAAGTGAAGCATTTTTTACAGTATGCGTGGTCAGCCTCATATCAACCTATGTATAAGTCAAGGAAATAAAAAGTTTAAAAAAATTGTCGGATATTAGACGAACCGTTATAAGAAGAGTTACATTACTTTCGAATAATAAGAGAACAATGTAAGTTCTCTTATAACGGTTCGTCTAATATCCGATTAATAAATTTTAACTGTGTAGTTATAATTATTGTAAATATGTCAAACGACCGTAATTCCAACTTAAACCCAATAATTTATATAAATTGTATGCCCACAAACAGAAACGTGTAGGTTCGCGCTCACAAATGCTGCATGTGGACCTACAAACTAATATCCAAACCTCACGTCATGAGCATTGAAATTCATAAACTTTTACCCAAAGACCGGTCACCAAAGGTCCATCCAGCCTTACAGCAACTGGGTTTTGCTTGAGAATTGGCACTTTGTAGTGACTACCAAGCTTGTTAAAAGTCCGGTCGATAGTTTAGTAGGTAAAATGCCTGCATTCCATGCTGAGAGCAAGGGTTCGATCCCCACCGTGGGTTTTTATTTCACACTCAATGGTAAGGCAAGGTTTACTTAGCCATCACAAGAAATGAGAAACAGCCCACTCGGTAGCTGGGAAAAATCCACTTCAGCTGAAGTGGATGGCGTGAGGCCGCCTTCTTATCCGAAAAAATAAATAGGTCCCAAATCGCCATATGCGACCCCTTCGGAGATGACCCAGGCAAGAAGTTGCACTATATGTGTAGCTCAGTTGTGTTTTTTTGCGGAATCCTGTGCGGCAGGCTCCTCAATTCTTGCAAGTCTAGGGGGTCTATGTCACCATGGAAGTGTGCCGCAGAGGTATTGCTTGAATTGTTGCTTCTGTCGTGAGGCGCTCCAAGGAAGTGGCGATTGAAGTTAGTTTTGAATAAAACCGGATTAAATTGGGACGGGAACACAGATACTGGTAGATCATTTCATAAACGAGCAGTTTGGCAAAAGAATGAGTCATGAATCTAAAATCTAAATAATTCTAAATCAATCTTAATCATAAATTTCATGCATTTTCTTCGTTTACGCTCATTTGTATATCCCATTCTTTCACAATATCCTCTATTTATCTATAATCTAAGTTGCAAAGATATTTATAATTTAAAATGCATATTAAAAGCATTCCTACAAGCAGACGTGTATAAGTTCGCGCTAAAACATGCCGCATGTGGACCTACAATTGAAAAACACAATCTCAAATGAACATAAGCCCTGTAACTCTTGCCGACCTTTCCAGAAACAGGGGTGACATTGGCAAAGTAAACCATTTTTTACAGAATGGGTGGTCAGTTTCATACAAACCTATAAATTATGAAATATAAACAATCATTTAGGTACAGGTAAGTATATAAAACAAACAATCAATAAATAATAAAACAGCAAAATTAAATGTACCTACTTACAAAAAATATTCTAAAACAAAGTGATTTTTTTTTGTAAGTCTTAGCCTTAAACGGCAGCATTACAGATCAACCGCCATTTTTTCATGAAATGAGTCATGAAACGACAAAAAAAAAAAATTATGCGTTTGGTGAAACATATTTCGGACTATTACTGAGGTAAGACTGTATAAAGGTAAAGGCCATCTAATGCAATACCGCCGCTCTTCTCTTGGCTCGGTGTGGCGACAGCAGAGTAATCGAATTCCCCGACGCCGCGGGGAAAATTCCCCACTTGTCGGGAAAATTCATTTTCCCACATTTAACTCGATAAAGAAAAATTGCACCGCAGAATCCAGTGTGACCCGCAATGATATCTTTTCCCGATTTCTCCTTCTCCCCTCTTACTCCTATACAAGATGAATTGAACGGAAAAGTGCTTTAAGCGTAAACTTTAGATTTAACAATGTAAAGCCTTCGAAAGTAATAGCGAAAAAAAAAAGTTTTATTATATTTTTTAGTGTTGATCTGTTAACACAGTGAAAGTCCATTTTTTAAATATTTATTAATGGACAAACAGAAATGGAGGGGATTTGAGGAGGCCTACATCCATGAGTGGACTGAAAAAGGCTTAGAAAGAAGAAGAAAAAGCAGAATGGGCAAACATTTTTGAATTTGAAAGTATTTTGCGAGAAAACGTTAGGCTTGTATGGGATTACCATCATTAGCAGCCAAAAACATAATATTTGCTCCAGTGTAAAACAAGAATAGGTGGCTCAGAACACAAGCAAGCAATGATAGCCATAAGTGAAGGAATTTAAAGGCTCGATGATTTTAAATTGCACCCTGTTGGGTTTCGGTTCTGAGCATCTTTTGTAAGGTTTGACTCAAGGCCACAGTGAGCGTGATGTTAGTGAACATGTTCGGGAGGCGATCTCTTGACTAAATTGCAAATCACCTTAAGATGGAAAAGAAAATAAAATGGAATAGAATTAAATAAGTCTAATTAGACGTATTAGAGTAAGGATGTTTTGCCGCATTCTCGGACCTCTATTTAAAGGTGACCGGTGGCGCATCCGGACCAACGTGGAGCTGATGTCCGTGTTTTAAGACCCACACATAGTGTCGGTAATAAAATCAACAAGACTCCAGTGGGCCGGGCATGTAGCACGTGCAGAGGACTCCAGGATCATCAGAACTGTCTTGGATGGTGCCCGCTCAGGTGTTGGGCCACTCGGGCGTCCCATGATGCGGTGGGCAAACAACGTCGAAGCCGCCGCCGAAGTTCTGGGAATGGAGGGAAGCAGCGCAAGACAGAGAGTCCTGGAGGGTTGTGGTGCGAGAGGCCCTGAGCCTTTAAGGCTTATGCGCCGAAGAAAGTAAAGTAAGTAAGACTAAGGAGTTCTCGCTATAGCTTGCACAGAACTTTGAAAAAATCTCAAATTTTGACACGTGAGGCACTGTGTAAGTGTTTTTATGTCATTTACATGTCAACAGTTACAATAAGTCACTCACCACCATCAGGTTCCACATCTTGGCCGCCTCAGCCACCGTGGTGCACACTGTGCTGCAGCCCGCCAGGAGGAGCAGCTTCTGGGGAGGGTTGTACAGCAGGTTGTACATCACGCTGGCTCCCAGTCCTGGCTCACACTGGGGACAAACAATGTACACACATCAG
Organism: Agapetus fuscipes; assembly: GCA_951799405.1. Lineage (NCBI taxonomy): Eukaryota > Metazoa > Arthropoda > Insecta > Trichoptera > Glossosomatidae > Agapetus > Agapetus fuscipes. The sequence goes on along the minus strand of OX637351.1, from coordinate 8,416,793 downwards.
TCATCAGTCATCATCATCAGCCACCGTGGTGCACACTGTGCTGCAGCCCGCCAGGAGGAGCAGCTTCTGGGGAGGGTTGTACAGCAGGTTGTACATCACGCTGGCTCCCAGTCCTGGCTCACACTGGGGACAAACAATGTACCCACATCAGTCATCAGTCATCATCATCAGCCACCGTGGTGCACACTGTGCTGCAGCCCGCCAGGAGGAGCAGCTTCTGGATAAGGTTGTACATCACAAAAAAAATAACAAATACATTTTAAGAAATACGTTATCATGTCCTTTACTACATCTTATAATCCCACTTTTCATGAGTATAGTATAGGTGGGTAAATACTGACTCGTGTGACCTTATTTAGGGACCTGGGAGTTGTCTTCGATCCCGGACTGAAGTTCTCAGACCATATGACGCGATTGACGACCGAATGCTATCAACTTCTGGGTTTTTTAAGTTTTGTTTTTAGACTGCGTAAACAGTTAACATATGGTGGATGTCTTCAGCTGCGTCGGTCGGTCCAAATTAGAGTAGAGGTATGAACACCTCACCTCAGGTATGTGAATTTTCAAGGCAGTGAACAGCGAGATTAAGAAAGCAATCGAATGATCTAGTAGTATGTTTATTTCTTGGCACACAATGGAAAAACATGTTGTCTAGTCGATCTGTTTGTTTGCGCGTTGAGTGATTATGGAATTAATAAAGCAAATCGCCCGCTTCGCCCAGTTATTCCTCCATACAATTGTTTACCTGGGTAATCTGTCGAATAAATAACTGCTGGCTGGCGGGGCAGAGTACTCTCCGGCACAATCAGGGAATTAATCGACTCAGATTCTGCGGACGTGAATGGATTCCTCATCACGATAGTGCCCTTCCACCCAGCATTTACAGCTAGGCACGTTGCAAAAACATGGTTCCAGACATTCATAGACAACCTTCGGTAGAACACGTTTGCTTTTTAATATAAAACAGTCTGTAGTCTAGTGGCTAACGATTTGGAATCGGAAGGTGGCAGAGCACAGAAATTCAAATATGCAAGGTTGAATAAATACATCTGCCTTTACCAAAGACTGGTCACCCAAGGTCCATCGAGCTTGACAACAACTTTGACTTGCTTGTGTTTTTTCTAGATGAAATTCATACAGTACTTAAAGCACCTCATGGATGTCTCTTTCTATTCGCAGCTCTAGAGGATGGCAAGCAACATAAACAAATGTCAAGCGCAACACCTTCTCTCAGGGTCAGTCTCCCCTCCACTGACCCACGCCCTGTATATCCATCCCATCCGGGGATGTGTCACAGGACTCGCATGAAAAAGTTATGTGAGATACGAGTGGCAGAAGGCTCTCCCGCACAAGCACAGCAAGACACTGCCTTTACAAAGGGTAGTTAACAAAATAAACAAATGTCCGGCGCAACAAGACACTACCTTTACAAGAGAATAGTAACCAACAGAGACAGATGGCTAGCATAACAAGGCACTGCATTTACAGAGACAGATGGCTAGTACAATAAGGCACTGTCTTTACAAGAGGATGGCGACCAACAGAGACAACCAATGGCTAAACAGAGATGAATGGCTACCACAAAAAGGCACTGCTTCTTCAGAGACAGATGGCTAGCACAAAAAGGCACTGTCTCTACAGAGATAAACGACTACCACAATAAGGTACTGTCTTTACAAAAGGATAACGACCAACAAAGACAACCAATGGCTAACCGGTAAAAAAAGGCTAGCACAATAAGGCACTATCTCTACAGAGATATAAACAATAAGGCACTGTCTTTACAAGAAAAGAATAAAGGCTAGCACAACAAGGCACTGCATTTTCAGAGACAAAACAAGACAGTGTCTTAAGAAAATGCCAACTGTTTTTTTTTCTAGTCGTAGCTATCAGAAAAGGTGTTGCTTGGCTGTCCCACAGATAAATCTTGCGATTAGACCAGAATAAACAGGGCCCAATCAAGATAGGTCTCAAGTCCCGGCTTACAGGGGCGGACATAAAGGCCCCCCGCTCCCCATGTACACAAAACAAAACACGCGTATTGTTATCGCAGGGTTAACCCCGCCCTGGGAAATTGTTTCGTATGGAGTGCCGAGAGCGCTCTGCTGGCTCTCTAAGAGTGTTTTTATAATGCCGGATTTATTTGATATGCGAGTGTCGTAAAATTTAAGATTTAAAGGCGGATTGCAAGCTTCGTGTGATGAAAAGAAAGCGAAGCTTATTGCACGTGGGAATAATAATATTAGGATGATTTATTCGGTGAGCGCTGTTTTTGTGTGTATCACTGCTCAAGAGCCCTCTGCGAGCTTGGTCGTCGCTGTAAAAAGCGCCAATTCTTAAGCAAGACCCAGCTGTTGTAAGGTTGGATTGACCTTTCAGTGACCGGTCTTTGGTAAAGGTTTATGAATTTTTCCAGCGAAGAGCACATTTGGAAATAAAAATGGTATATTTATGTGCTCCGCCGGGATTCGAATCCACAACCTTCCATTTACGAGTCCGAAGTGCTGCCACTGGACTACGGACCGGTCACCTAAGGTGGCTTAATGTTCGTTTGTATGTGCTAGCTATATCCCGCTGCAATATCAGACTATAAACTCTTTGAAATGAAACAGCCTCCAATAAAACGCAAGGAGTTCAAGGCATTCTTGCATATACAGCTCAGTGATGATCTTCGATGGGTGTCAGCCATAGAGGTATATTCAATGGAGGGGCTATGATTGTGATTTAGTACCAATCGACATGATGCAATGTCTTTGACACCATACATTGTTAATAGTGCTGTCTCGCTCACGACATATGAAATGCTTTTGTTATTTTTTATGTAAGCAACGTGTCTCTACTCCGTCTTCAATCTATATACATATCACCATGGAAACCCATGAAATCACAATGGTAACGGTGTTCGTTACTAGTGTTGTTGAAAGTATGAAAATATCTGATAATTTCCGAATTCAAAAATGTTCCCACCTGATTGTGTACGGGATGATTTCCACAAGTATCTATTACCGCAAGCATAGAAGTTACATACTTGAAGAAGCAAGCACCTATATACTTGAACATCACTAGTTCTTGAAATGGCTGTCACTTTCGCGAACAAAATATTTCGACAAACGAAAAATAAATTTTATCAACGTAATCATATAGAATAGTGATTAAAGTGAAATATTATTCCATGTTCTATAACACATTTACTCTCTTTTGTTGGCACGTTTAGAAAATGCCAAGTTTGGCATTTACATATACGGATTTTTTTCCCAATTAGTAACACACCTGTTGATAGTTGGAAGGTTACCAATAGACTAAATATGGATTTTTGTATGATGAGTGGGGTAGCGTATTTCTAATTCTCAAAGGATTGATTTCTTAGCCCATTCAGTTCTATACATCGATGGTATCAGCACAGGTTCCCGCGCAAGATGGCGTCCGTATCGTCGACAAAATGGCCGATCTGTGTCGCAGCTTAACGGCCGGACAATATAATTGTCTTTGGTCGCCGGTGGACTGTAAAACCGACATCAGCAGCGCGGGAATTGTTAATTTATGTCAGCAGTAAAATCAAATTTAATTTCCTGAAACTTGAACGTAATATAGCTCTATAATAATCTATAATCCAAGTTGCAGAGGTTCGCAGTCTAGTGGTTAACACTGTTGATTTGTAATGGAAGGTTGTGGGCTCGAATCCCGGAGCAGCACACAAAATGTACAGTGTCTGTACAGGATTCTCATTTTAAATAAATTGTCAGAAATTACTTTTAGGGAATTTATTTCACAACTTGACAATCACTGCGTATAGGTGTAATTCAGCGGATCGCACTCTTGCGACTCTGCTGTCCGTACCATTTTGATCTCTTATATAGGGAACCAGAGGGGTCTTTCTCCCATTCACTAGATCATTCTACCACCAGAACGTTATGTACACACTCAATTACTAAAACCTTATTCCAAGGCACGATTACAATCATGAAACACTCCTAGATGGTTCTATAGTACGAGCATAGGTGTGCGTAGTCAAATATGCTCTTCGCTGGATAAAAAATTCATATACCTTTACCAAAGACTGCTCACGAAAGATCCATCTAGCCTTACAGCAACTGGGTCTTGCTTGAGAATTGGCGCTTTCTACAGCGACGACCAAGGTGTGATTCACACAAAAACAGCGCTCACCAAATAAATCATCCTAATATTATTATTAACATTTAAGATTCACATACAATGCATTGTCACAAGCAGACACGTAATATTTTGCGCTTACTCATGCAGCATGCCCACCTAATTGCCTTTGCCAATTTAACCCCTGTTTCAGGGAAGGTCGGCAAAAGTTGCACGGCTTATGTTCATTTAAGGTTTGGATCTTAATTCGTAAGTACACATTCAGCATTTGTAAACGCAAACTTACAGGCGTCTGTTTGTGGACATGCATTTGATGTGAGCTTTGAATGTTAATATATTTTTGCAACTTTGATTATAGAAAATCATTTATTCTGTTAGGAATGTTTTTTTGTGTAAATCACACATTAAGAGCCCTGTACCCTTAGTACGAGTTGCAAAACTTGAGTAAAGTAAAGTTTACGGAAAGTATTAAAGAGTGGTTTTCCCCAAAATCTGCCGTTTTTGTTTCTTACACTTTATGGTCTTAGCAAAACAGTTACCTACTGTGATGAAGAAAATCAAGTTCAAACAAACAAAAAATAACAGATTTTGGGGAAAACCACTCTTTAATACATTCCGTAAATTTGACTTTACTCAAGTTTTGCAACTCGTACTCAGGGTACTGTACATGGTTGATCGTAGCCAACCAGCGCCGATTTTACAAACTTGACCCATTATATTCAAACTTCGGTGGGATTCGAACCCGATTTCTGGAATGCGATCACTCTACCAACTGTGCAATGTATCGGACGCGTCCGCTGAATACATTTGTCCCTACAGAGTGCCCGCCCCTGGTTAATTGTTACAAACACATTAAAACGCAATTACATTTTTAATGATTTTAAGTGCGGGTCCAAATGCGTAGCACTCTTCCACATAAATTATTTGTGAGGTAGTCAGCCGCACGTCAACTGTAGACCCTTTTACTTCGGGTTTAAATTCACACGGGACCCAAAGTAGAAACAACTCTGTACGTGCGTCTCTTTAGGGTGTTGAAAAATAACGCACTGGTAAAGCTACATCACAATATATTGTTATGTAAACAGCATATGCATTAAATATTTAGGTAGATAGATGTATCATTAATTGCAGCTGATGAGCCCCTCGACCATACCAGCGAATATGTCGGATTTAGCTCCTTTCCTTTCCTTGAATTATAGGTTGGTATGCGGCTAACCACCATACTGTAAAAAATGGTTCACTTTGCCAATGTCCCCCCTGTTTCAGGGAAGGACGGCCAGAGTTGCAGGGTTTATGTTCATTTGAGATTGGGTTTTTATATTGTAGGTCCACATGCGGCATGTGTTAGGCGAAATTATACATGTCTGCTTGTGGGAATGCATTTAATATAAATCTGAAATGTTATATATCTTTGCAGCTTAGATTAAATAAAATTAGATTACGCACGAAATCTCTGCTAATGGAATAACGGTTTGTATTGAATTATAGAGAACATACTCATGCCTGTCAGTCAGTGTGTCAGATCTGACATGCGACACATGTATGTTAAGAGATACTCAGTGTGCACGTGGCCTTAGGTAAACGCGAGCCCTGAGATCATACGTTAAATGGAAATGTCATGGGATCTGTAATGTTGGCGGCTAGGACTAGGGTTTTTAAGAGCACTTTAGACCCTAAATCTGCTGTTTTTTTTGTTTCTTACACTTATGGGTCTTAGCAAAAGAGTTACAGTAATGAAAAAAATCAAGAATGTTAACTAATTGTTTATCTTAATCATAAAGTTTAAACAAAATATCTGACTTAAAAATTGTCACCACAAAAAATATTTTAAATAATGTTTTTTTCACATTTTTAGCTATTTTTTCGTGTGTGCTATATTTTGGAAACATTTTTTTTGTTTTTAATTACAGAACTATACATTGTTTAGTGAAATATCGGAAGCATTTTTTTATAATGTCCATATTTACTCAAAAACTATTGACATAATAAAACAATGCTTCCGATATTTCACTAAACAATGTATAGTTCTGTAATTAAAAACAAAAAAAATGTTTCCAAAATATAGCACACACGAAAAAATAGCTAAAAATGTGAAAAAAAACGTGTTTTTGTAAATATTTTTTTTTGGTGACAATTCTGCAGTTATATCTATTTGTTTATACTTAATAATTAAGATAAAAAACCAATCAACATGTTTGATTTTTTTCAGTACTGTGACTCTTTTGCTAAGACCATAAAGTGTAAGAAACAAAAACGGCAGATTTAGGGTATAAAGGGCTCTTAAATTAGAATTTTGTATTAGGTATTGGTTTTGATATCCCTACATATTATTATTTGTCTATTTTAAAAAATGTAATTTGTGGTGTATGTTCCTTGACTTATAGGTTGGTATGCGGCTGACCACCCATGCTGTAGAAAACATGTTTAAGCGCAAAATTATACATACGTGTCTGCTTGTGAAAATGCATGTAATATGAATCCTTAATGTTACATATTTTGCACTTTAGATTAGATTAGATAGCCGCCAAGATTACAGATCAACCACCATTTCCGGAATAAATCGTAGATATTCGTCTTTCATACCTTGGTCTTCCGTACAAAAACAAGATAATATTAGTTATCTTATTCTTCCCACTCGATCTCCTCAGTATAATAATATTATTATTTTACGGTTGCCATGACAACGTTAAGTACATATATACATACATAGCACGTGTGTGTACGTGCGTACGCATAGCCTCATGTAGATTAGGGGTTTTCTGTTGGGCCCCCGCAAATCCGGGGACTAAAAGGTTTGAGAATCAAAATGTATTGATCTAGTATTAATAAGGTACTTTAAAATTTATAGATTTTTGTTGTTTTTGTGGGCTTTCTTTGTTTATACTAGCCTTTTTCTTGTATAAATAGGAGTCCTTTTTTACTGATAAATTATTAATGCAACTAATCTACACATATAGTGCAACTTCTTGTCACATTATCCCATAAAAGTTTCATATGTGGCGAGTGGAAACTATTTATTTTTACAATTTCGAATTTAGCTTAAGTAGGTACTACCCAAAAGTCAACCGACATAAGCAATGTGACAAAACAAAATCAATATTGAAGTCTAGGGAATACTTTTTTATAATTTTTTTAATAGATTTGTGAAGAGGAATGCAATTCACCAACCTTTTCTGCCTGGCCAGAACAGATATTAATATCACCAATAATTAATTATTGTTTATTTTAATGAATTATTAATCAGTAATTACCCAAAAATATCTGTTGAACCAGGGGCAGAGTTATGGTCAAGTGAACAAGGCGGGGATCAAACCAACGTTATTCTATATTAGATCAGCCCGCTTGGCCCCCTCGGTCATAAGTCAAATTCTCTTACTAAATAAATTCAAATTCTCTTACTAAATAAATTCAAATTCTCTTACTAAATAAGTATTTTACCCACCATATTGACATATTAAATCCAACATTATTTTTTATTTTCTAAAATCCCAAACAACAACAATAGATACAAAGTAGGGATGCATTGGACTCACCTCACTATCATTGCTGTGCAGTTTCAGTTGAAACCCTGGCAGCAGATCCTTCTGCTTGTTGACGTCTTCCAAGGCCAAGTTTGCAGCCGGCATACAAGCCTGGCCACCCTGCCATCCACCTTCCCCTCCAATGGGAAAGATCCCACCAATGTGAAGAACCTCGTCCTCGGCAACCGAACCATCAACCATCGACATAAACACCAAGCAAAACAAAGCAGCGGAACAAAATGTAAAACTCTTCAACAAATCCACCACATCTGTTAGAAATTTGGAACCACTTTTCTGCTTTACCTTGGCATATTTCATTTTTTTAACTTCATCGTTCACATCGATGGTCTTTTTAATTTTTAAGCCACCACATTTAGTTGTCTTTGCAATGTTTTTGTTTTCGTTTGAAACATTAGAACCACATGCTTCAACTTTTGATTCAGATTCGATTCCAACTTCCCTCTCGTCTATTTTATCACCATCTTCATCAATCTTCAATTCATTGTCTTCAAACAGCTCAAATGTATCATCTCTTGAATTTTTGGTTCCATCAAAACTCTTTTCAACCATTTTCCTATCCAATTCATCACACTTTCTTTCAAGGTTATCATTTTTAACACAGATAAGTTTGAAGATTTCTGTTTTGATCAATGTCCAACGTTTTAGAACGTGCATAAAACTATTTATATTGATTATTTTGAAAAAATTACGAAACGTTTTTAATACTCTTTTAATGTTTTGGGTTTTGGAGCACTCTGCTTCTACAACTGTCTCACAAACGTTAACGCAAACTGGATTTTCAAAGATTGTTTCTATTTTGGATATCGTGAAAAAGTCGCACGCATTTATGAAGTCTCTTAAATTGTTAAGGATTAGGCGAGATGCGGTAAACAGTAGAAAGGGCATGGTTAGAAACAATGAAGACACACTCGGTGTAGGATTGGGCTTAGCAGAATCGACGGTGTGGTGTCGGATTGACTTTATTTTGAATTTCGTCCTTGGTGAATTGGCGCACTTCTTCCTCGTCGGACTCAACCTCTTCCGCATTCTTGTAGGATTGGTAGAATTCGTATGATTGGTAGGATTCGTAGTATTGGTAGGATTTGTAGGATTGGTAGGATTCGTATGATTCGTAGGATTGGTAGGATTCGTAGGATTGGTAGGATTCGTAGGATTGGTAGGATTCATAGGATTGAGATTTTTTGTATTATTTTGCTGTGTAGGATTGGTAGGATTGTCGGATCGCATCCCGGGTGGCTCTCTGACGGATGCCTGCTGCAGTGAAGGCGGACGATGAAAGATGGAGGCATTCTGAAACAAAAGGAAAGACGAAATTAATTTACGTTGTAACGGTCATAATCATTTGAGATGAACAAGCTTATTGCAGATGGACCGCCATTTTTTTTGTTGGTCTTGGCATACTTTTTTCATTTTATCCAGAGTCATAACCGTTTTCAAGCAAACTCTCTTTTTATTATGACTCTAGATATGTATGTATGTACCTACCTTAAGGCTCTTTTATAGGTACCCTAAATCAGCTGTTTTTGTTTCTGACACTTTATGGTCTTAGCAAAAGAGCTACAGTAATGAAAAAAATCAAGCATGTTTATAATTTTTTTATCTTAATTATAAAGTTTGAACAAAATGTATAACTTAAGAATTGCTACCACAAAAAAATATTTAACAAAACACGTTTTTTTCACATTTATAGCTACTTTTTCGTGTGTGCTATATTTTGTAAATATTATTTTTCTTTTTAATGACAAAACTATACATTGTTAAGTGCAGTTTTGGAACAAATTTTTTATAATGTCAATAGTTTCTGAGTAAATATGGAAAAACTGAGTTGTTTGATTTAATTAAAATTTAATTCATCAAGAAGTTTCAGTTTTTTTGCTTTTGCGGCAATAAATTACACTATATTTGTAGCTTAATTGCGTTGCGTGTGGTTCAATAAGGGAGGGTCCGGAGTATGCGAGAGTCGTCCGTTTAGACGCTATATATTTGGACCGAAATTGTGTGAGATACCATGAGAGTCAATTAAAACATTGAGTCGTGAAGTCGATCAGCAGAAATACAAAAAAGAGCTAGAAATCAGTACATTGTAAACCGACATCGTGTAAATTAAAATAAATTGCAGTTTTATAAAAGAACCCAACTAAAATCATAACAATATATTTCAGAATGAAATCGATTGCACCCCCTATGGTGGCTCGAGCTCTTTCAGAGTCGGTATTGTTTTTAGCGAGCTAAGAAATAAACAGATGGCTTTAGAGGTTTCTCTGGTCGGACCATAAACACATCTGCCGAGATAACCGCGTCGCACTGTAACTGCTGGAGAACTATATACTATATAGCTACTCGCAGAGGATGTGGTGGAATTCTTGCTTGTTCCCAGTGAAGCAGGAAAACGGCCAGAAAACAAATCTACAATCTATAATCTAAGCTGCAAGGATATGTAAGCATTTAAGGCTCATATGAAATGCATGCCTACAGACAGGCACATGTAGGTTCGCGCCTACACATTCTGCATGTGTGCATACAAATAAAGAAAACCTCACATGGACATAAAACTTGCAACTCCTGCCGCCGTTCCCTGAACCGGGGTGGCATTGACAAAAGTGAACCGATTTTTACAGCACGGGTGGTCAGCCTCGTACCAACCTATCAGTCAAGGAGCACAAAAAATTATAAATGATTTACAGAAATTCATAATGAGACACATTACAAATTAAAATTTAAATAAAGTAAAATTAAAATTAAGCATAATATTACACTTAGAATTAATGCCCTAGCCGCCATTGTTGCAAATCAACCGCCATTCCTTTCGGTCCTTACATACTTCTTTCATTTCATTCAGAGTCATAATCTTTTTCATGCACTCTCTCCTTTTGTTATGACTCTGAATATCCCATTCATTCGCTATTTCGGAAATTTGATCCATCCATACTTTTCTCGGTCTTCCCCTACCACGGCTTCCATTCATAGTTGCAGCGTACACTCTCTTCGTCAGTCTTTCGTCATTCATTCTTTCCATATGTCCAAACCATTTTAACAAACCCCTTTTGATGTTTACTTTTATACTTTCCCTTGCACCACATTCTTCTCTCACTAACTCATTCCTCACCCTATCTTTCCGTTTTTTTCCAATCATACTTCTTAGAAAGTCCATTTCGACCGTATGGACATGTGTAAAAATCCAACAATCTTTTTTTTGTTCAATCATCAATTGTCAGAAGTCAAAACTTTTGTAATTTATTAACAACTACACAGCTAAAATTTATTACTCGGATATACGACGATCCGTTATAAGAGAACTTGTATATTCTCGACGTTTCTTTAGCGACGTTGCGAACATCTTCGGGAGACACCCTCTCTGCACGTCGACGACTTGCGTAGCTTTTAACGCAGCGTTTAGCAAAGCTTTCAGGGTAGCGTTCAGTGTAGCTTTTAGCGTAGCATTTAGTGTAGCGTTCATCGTAGCATTCAACGTAGTGTTCAGCGTAGCTTTCATCGTAGCGTTCATCGTAGCGTTTAGCGAAGCGTTCATCGTAGCGTTCATCGTAGCCTTCATCGTAGCGTTCATCGTAGCGTTCATCGTAGCGTTCATCGTAGCGTTTAGCGTAGCGTTGAGTGTAGCATTTAGTGTAGCGTTCATCGTAGCATTCAACGTAGTGTTCAGCGTAGCTTTCATCGTAGCGTTTAGCGAAGCGTTCATCGTAGCCTTCATCGTAGCCTTAATCGTAGCGTTCATCGTAGCGTTCATCGTAGCGTTCATCGTAGCATTTAGCGTAGCGTTCATCGTAGCGTTTAGCGTAGCGTTGAGTGTAGCATTTAGTGTAGCGTTCATCGTAGCATTCAACGTAGTGTTCAGCGTAGCTTTCATCGTAGCGTTTAGCGAAGCGTTCATCGTAGCCTTCATCGTAGCCTTAATCGTAGCGTTCATCGTAGCGTTCATCGTAGCGTTCAGCGTAGCTTTCATCGTAGCGTTCAGCGAAGTCTTCAGGTAAACATTTAGCGAAGAGCGTAGCGTAGCACGACAAACATTAGCCTTAGTAACATCAAACCATTTACTTTTAGAGTCATGGGCACGCCTCTGACCTAGAGGTTCTTGTTTTGTCGTGCCGTTGCTTTCACTTCACGGGAAGGCCTTTCGCCACGAGAAAATATATAGCTTCGCATGAGCGTCCATGTGCTGTGGGTCCTTCTGACACATACATACAGGACGGGTACGAGGAGGGTTTGAGCATACTGTAGCGTTCAGTTTAGCTTTCAGCGTAGCGTTCAACGAAACATTTAGCGTAGCCTTCAGCGTAGCATTCAGCGTAGCAATTAGCGTAGCGTTCTGCGTAGCGTTCAGCGAAGCATTTACTGTAGCGTTAAGCGTAATGTTAATCATAGCATAACCCCGGATGGGATGGATATACTACGCTTAGGCGTGGGTCAGAAGAGGGAGAACATGTAGCGTCATTGCAGAAGAAAAAGTGTTTTTAGCAAGTGAAGTTTATCTACCTGAAGCGTATGTAAGAAGTGAACTGGTGACCATATTTACGACCCCGCACAGAGGCGTACCACTGCCTCGCGTTTTTCAATTAAGGGAGCAGATATACATCTCGCCTGGGGTGCGCTAGACGGCGCACTGCAATATTTCGCCGGTATCTGCTAAAACATGCGCCACTGCTGCTGGTACCTATATCCAACATAGATTTATACCACTTTAAGTTCCTTGACTTATAGGTTGGTATGCGGCTGACCACCCATGCTGTAAAAATGGTTCATTTTGCTAATGTCATCCCTGTTTCAAAGAAGGACGGCAAGAGTTGCAGGGCGTATGTTCATTTGAGATTGGGTTTTTATATTGTAGGTCCACATGCGGCATGTGTGGGCGCAAAATTAGGCGTGTCTGCTTGTGGGTTTAATGGTAATGCTTGTGCATTTAATATGAATCTCAAATAATACATATCTTTGCAACTTAGATCAAGATTTGATATAGAAGTACTTAGTAGCCTGAGACAATAGACTATAATCAATAATCTACGTTGCAAATGTACTTCTGATTCTTCTTCCTCTTGGTATAGATCTGTGATCTGTTTATTGCGGAACTCCCTCCTGTGATGCAGGAGATCAGCTGTTCTTCCATCTTATGGGAGGGTGACCTGGTAGACGCTGGCCGTCCGGCATCTCCTGTGCCACGACTCGGGCTATCCTTCCTTCGTTCATCCGGTCTATATAGTCCTGTACGTAGCTGTTCAAATACAACTTGCATATTTTGAAACATAGCGACCACATTTGTATGTGGCGCAAGCTGAAATGAATAAAACGAGTGTTATTAATGTCAAGCAATTAGATTTTTGTAACTACATTAATACATGACTATAAATTGTGCAAGATTCACCTTACTCAATTAACGCATTTGTGTCAAAGAAGGTTAACAACCTCCCTACCTAAAAAAAAAGTAAAATTATTTTGGTTGATATAAATACTAGTACAGATTGTAAAAGAAGTCACTTCTAACTTCATCCTACCTTTGTTATTCTGCATCTAACTATTTAAGCTATTACTCTTAATCTCAATTTTTTTCCTCTGCCAAATTGACTTTTCCTTATAATTGTAGCTTCATTTCATAAGTTACAATTCTCTCTGTTAATCTCTTGTATAAAAATAAATATAAATTTTGATACTGGAAATCCTTATTTTTATTGAAGTCTATAACATCCCTTCAGGCCCGTCTCTTCTTCCTGCTCCTAATTGAATTAACTTTATTGTTTAACTAATTTCATTTCTGGTTTACTTAATTAATTTATTGAAGAACGGTCCGTAGTTCAGTGGTAACACTTCGGACTCTGAAAGGGAAGGTTGTGAGTTCGATTCCCGGCGGAGCACAAAAAATATACCATTTATATTTTCAAATTTGCTCTTCGCTGGGTTGAAAAATTCATAAAACCTTTACCAATGACCGGTCACCAAAGGTCCATCCAGCCTTACAGCAACTGAGTCTTGCTTGAGAATTGGCGCTTTGTAGCGATGACGATCAAGCTCGTAAAAAGGTCGATAGCACAATTGGTAGAATGCTTGCATTCCATGCCGAGAGCAAGGGTTCGATCTCAAAGGTTTACTCAGCTTTCACAAGAAATGAGAACCAGCCCCCCCGGGAGCTGGGAAACCCCCACTTCAACTGAAAGTGGTTGGTGTGAGGTCGGCCCCCTTACCTGTAAAAATAAATAGGTTCCGAAGCGCTACATGCGACCCCTTCGGGGAAACGCAGGCAAGAAGTTACACTATGTGTAGCTTAGTTGCGTTGCATTGCTTAACTTTTTATTGGTCTTTTATTTAACACATTTTTTAGCCAACATTTCTGTCCGCTCAACTGCCTTTTGTCACATTATTCCTTAAGGTCAATAGGTTCCCCCCCTAATCCCGTATGGACCTCGCACGCTGTGAAAGCGGCCGCAGCACAAAAAGGATCCGGGGTAATTTGGCGGCAAACATTTTTAAACGCGTTCTATTTTCAAAAGCCGGATAAAGCCGTTTCTCACGCACACTGACCGGAAATGGTGCTTTACAAATGGAGCAGAATAGAACCAAACTCTCTCGAGATTTTTTTACAAATATAATATTATGTAGGTACGGTCTACATATAATATTTTTACACGTATAAGTTCGCGCATTAGCAGGCCGCATGTGCACTTACAATATAAAAATCCAAATCTCAAATAAACATAAACCTTGCAACTTTTGCCAACCTTCCCTGAAAAAAGATGATATTGGCAAAGTGAACCATTTTTTACAGCAAGGAACACAACAAATCGCATTTTTAAAATCAATAAATAATAATTTGTACGGACATCAACATTAAAACAGAAAACCAAATTCTAATCTAATAAACCCTTGTCCTAGCCGCCAACATTACAGGTCAACCGCCATTTCTTTCTGTCCTTACATACTTATTTTATTTCATGCAGAGTCAAAACCTTCTTCATACAAGCTCTCCTTTTATTTTGACTCTGGATATTCTACCTTTTATTATGACTCTGGATATTCTACCTTTTATTATGACTCTGGATATGCTACCTTTTATTATGACTCTGGATATGTTACCTTTTATTATGACTCTGGATATTCTACCTTTTATTATGACTCTGGATATGCTACCTTTTATTTTGACTCTAGATATTCTACCTTTTATAAATGTTTTCAGGTTTTCACGGCCGGATTCAGATGCTTGATATATTGGTTCTGGGTTTTGACCGTGGTCCATATTAAATATGACTTTGTCTATTCTTTTATCATGACTCTGGATATTCTACGTTTTATTATGACTCTGGATATTCTACCTTTTGTGACCCTGGATATTCTACCTTTTGTGACCCTGGATATTCTACCTTTTGTGACCCTGGATATTCTACCTTTTATGACCCTGGATATTCTACCTTTTATGACCCTGGATATTCTACCTTTTATGACCCTGGATATTCTACCTTTTATGACCCTGGATATTCTACCATTTATTATGACTCTGGATATTTTATAATGAGTTTGCATACGTATTTGTGGTAATTTAAAATTGTGTGTAAACAGGCTGGTGTTGCCATGGCGACCCCTCATATTGTACGAGGATCACATTTCCTTCGTTAGTATGAAACTGGAGTTGCCATAAGACGGGAAGCGTATCAAACCTGCTTATATATGGAAAAATAACCTCGCTTGACTACAACACTGCCAAACCCTGGATCTGAGTTTTTTTTTTAATAATTAAAATATATTTTTAATTTTATTGATTGTAGAGGCATTAACTTTGTAATCGTTCATTATTAAGGATAAAAGAAAAACAGCTTTGTTTTCGATAACGTGAGTATATATATTTTTATACCACAACCGGTTTCGCAAACATTCGTTTGCATCGTCACGTGGTTAAATTAATACTAAATGGCTTAGTACGGAATCATCTTAGAGGGTGTCATTGTGTGACTCTAAGATGATTCCCTATAGCCCTGAACGTTGAGCTATGGCAGTGCGGAGCTTAGGGTGCGATTTTGAACCGCGTAATTAAGCTGTTTAAGACTGTGTATGGTGAAATATGAGATTTAATGATATGTGTAATTTGGATTTAGTAGCTTTTGTGTGTGACGGTTACTGCGCCCTATCGCTGTTACGCTAGGGGTGGCTAAAACCTTTATACACGTGAACATTATTTTCTTATATCGCACTGACCCTGAGAGAAGGTGTTGTTTAAGACTGTTTGGATTTTAATTTGTAAGTTCTAGCTCACTCGGGATCTATGAAACCCCCACTTCAACTGAAGCGGTTGGCGTAAGGCCGGCCTCCTAACCTATATAAATAAATAGGTTCCACTCGCCATATGCAGAAGTTACACCACATGTGTAGCTTAGATGCGTTTCTTATGCATGAAGAGAGGCATACATTTCGAGGAGATGAAAAGTATGCAAGGAAAGAGCAAAGTGGATACACGTCTGAAGAGGTACTGGCCACTTTTGTGGTCAGAATGGTGATGAGATACAATCACAGATACAACTTATCCGCAACTACGCTACACATATAGTGTAACTTCTTGCCTGCGTTTCCCCGAAAGGGTCGCATGTTGTGCTTCGGGACCTATTTATTTTTACAGGTAAGGGGGCCCTCACACCAACCACTTTCAGTTGAAGAGGGGGTTTCTCAGCTCCCGGGGGGCTTGTTCTCATTTCTTGTGGAGGCTGAGTAAATCTTGAGATCGAACCTTGCTCTTGGGATGGAATGCAAGCATTCTACATATTGAGCTATCGACCTTTTTACGAGCTTGATCGTCTTCGCTACAAAGCGCCAATTCTTAAGCAAGACCCAGTTGCTGTAAGGCTGGATGGACCTTTGGTGACCGGTCATTGGTAAAGGTTTTTATGCATTTTTCAACCCAGCGAAGATAAAATTTGAAAATGTGAATGGTATTTTTTGTGCTCCGCCGGGAATCGTACCCACAACCTTCCCATTCAGAGTCCGAAGTGTTACCACTGAACTACGGACCGGTCAAACTTTTGTTTTTGTACGAGTATTTAAAAAAATCATTTTTCACCACAAAATCTAAACGAGTAAAACAAAATTGTAAGAAATTGAGTCATAAATCATCGTCGTAGACTTTATTAAAAATTTCAAACGATTTCATGTTTTCATTATAAGAATATAATCCGAGGGAGGTAAGGTTCTAAAATACTCAAAAAATAATGCGAAATAGACAAAAATAAATATATATTTTTTAAATAGATTTGTTCCTTGACTATTGTTCCTTGACTTATAGGTTGGTATTCGGCTGACAACCCATGCTGTAAAAATGGTTCACTTTGCAAATGTCACCCCTGTTTCAAGGAAGGACGGCAAGAGTTGCAGGGTGTATGTCCATTTGAGATTTGTTTTTTTTTGTTGTAGGCTTACATGAGGCATGTGCGAGCGCGAACTTGTACGTATCTGGTTGTGGGAATGCATGTAATGTGAATCTCCAATGTAACATATCTTTGCAACTTAGATTAGATGTGAAGATGAATGCAATTTCGATCAATGTATTTCTTTTTAATATGGCCAGTCACGTATTGCACCCTCCGCGTGACCGGGCTGGAATAAAGATTTTATTATTATTGTTATTATTATTATTAATTCACCAACCTATTCTGCCTGGCCAGAAACAGGTAGCAATATCATCAATTAGTAATTAATTTTTGTTTATTTCAATTAACTATTAATTAATAATTTCCCAGTAACATCTGTTGAACCAGGGACAAAGTTATGGTCAAATGACCCAGGCGGGGATCGAACCAACGTTATTGTATTCAAAACACGCTAGAAAGATCAGCCCACTTGGCCCCCTAGGCCATAACACCGACAACATTATATTTGTTATCGTGACTTAATAAGCCACCAACATTACAGATTAACCCCCACTGCTTCCTGTCCTTACACACTTCTTTCATTTCATCCAGAGGCAAAACATTTTTCATACAAGCTCTCAAGACTCTGGATATCCCATTCATTCGTAATTTTAGAAATTTGATCCATCCATCCCTTTCTCGGTCTTCCTCTACCACGACATCCATCTATTCTTGCAACGGAAAGGTAATATCCTTTAAAATAATGTTTTGTTTCACATGTATTGAAGATTATATAAACTTACGTTGTATCCATTGACTTATAATACCTCTCTGTGGACTAGAAATTATTTTTACGAAAATAGACATTATATATGTATGTTTCAACCTACTTTACCAAAATACGAGTAGTCATTAGTAAGAACGAGAACAAAGAATTTCACAGTTGCGTTTCCATGTGTACAAAAAACTCGGACGAATGTAAAAATGATTTTAGAAAGGTGGCAGCATTGTCGCGTGTGGCAGTATTGCCGGAGCAGTCCGCACATAGACGCATGCGGTATAAATCTTGTGATGGATAAAATTGACGAATTTTAAAGGAAAAATGCATTATGGCATTTTTTGTAATTGGGCGTCAATACACAAAATAGAGAAAGCAAGAAAACATAAAATTTGACACGTAAAAATACGTTTTGTATGACTACACTACTGCAACGTTTGACAAGACAGAGGCAAGAGTGGTAGATGGTATGTATCTAATCCAATCTAATCTAAGTTGCAAAGATATGTTACATTGGAGATTCACATTACATGCATTCTCACAACCAGACACGTACAAGTTCGTGCTTGCACATGCCTCATGTGAATCAATGCAGTAAGTTTGTTTCCGCTCCTCTATGCTATTACTCAATGGTTGTATCTATTTTATATTTGTAGAATTCAATTTGCGAGAAAAGCTTTGCCAAAAAGGTTGTCAGCCGCTTGTCAGCGCTGAGAACGCGCCCGAGGCTATAGCAGAAACGTCAAAAAGAAAATGTTCTTTGTGCACGCCCGAACAGAACGGCCTTTCTTAGCCGTGTTCTATACCATCTTACTGCGAGTATAAAAGACGGCGTAAACTGCCAGTGGTAAAGGGTGCCATACAAGCCGGTTTCTCGTTTAAAATGAGGCGAAATGATAATAAAGTAGACTGCATGGTTTCAATGGGGAAAAAATACGTATTGTTTCTTTGGTTTTAAATATATTTTGTTACTTTGTGCCTATATTTGTTAACTACTTTATTACATCATTTTAAAAGGGAAGCCGATGGAAACCGGCTCGTATGGCACCCTTCGCCACTGGTAAACTCACTAAATCGAAAAATGTATGAAAACTGAACCACTCTGAAGGTGCGCCGTCGTATATTCAATAAATTTTATGATTTACACAATCCGTTTAGGTGAGTTTACGCAAGTTATATAATATTTGCTACAGAACGAAGAGGCGTTTTGAAATGTTTGTCTTATACAGCATAATATTGTTTCATGGGGTGCTTTTCAAACTGTAAGGCTTCGTTGTTTTTTTTTAACAAAATCCAGTGCGGGAGACTCCCTAGATTCTAGAGACTCTAGTGGTCTATGACACTTGTTGTAGTACCGCAGATGTGTACGAGCTTGGTCGTCGCTACAAAGCGCCAATATTCAAGAAAGACCCAGTTGCTGTAAGGCTGGATGGACCTTTGGTGACCGGTCATTGGTACAGGATTTTATGAATTTTTCAACCCAGCGAAGCGCAAATTTGAAAATATAAATGGTATATTTTTTGTGCTCCGCCGAGAATCGTACCCACAACCTTCCCATTCAGAGTCCGCAGTGTTACCGCTGAGCTACGGACCTATTTAGCTCAGCGATTTAACGATGCATGAAAAGAAACCAAATTGAAGACTCACATTTAATGCATGTCCACAAGAAGACACGTTAAAATTCAAGCTCACGCATGCTGGCTGCATGTGTTCCCAATCCAATTTCACCTTAATCTATTCAAAACCAACATCAACCAACACTTCTTTTCAATGTCTCAAAACAAAGGCAATGCAACACATAGTACAGCACTACGCAACTAGTGCCCTGCTATAAAGGATCAGGATACCAATTGCCAGCTCAACAATGCCCACACCTATGCGGCACTTCAACAAGTGTCATACTTAGGATTAATACGCAACTAAGCTTCACATATAGTGTAACTTCTTGCCTGCGTTATCCCCGAAGGCAAAGTCGCATCTGGCGATTCGGGACCTATTTATTATTACGGGTAAGGAGGCCAGCCTCATACCAACCGCTTTCAGTTGAAGTGGGTGTTTCCCAGCTCAGCATTTCTTGTGAAGGCTGAGTACACTTACCTTTTCTAATCTAATCTAAGTTGCAAAGATATGTTACATTGGAGATTCACATTACATGCATTCCCACAACCAGACACGTACAAGTTCGCGCTTGCACATGCCTTATGTGAACCTACAACATAAAAACCAAAATACACCCTGCAACTCTTGCCGTCCTTCCCTGAAACAGGGGTGACATTGGCAAAGTGAACCATTTTTACAGCATGGGTGGTCAGCCGCACGTTTCCGATGATACAGCTCAAAGTGAATTCGTCCACTCAGCTGTAAACTTTGCGGATTTCACAATTCAAATATTTCAACTTAATCAACTTGTTTATTCAATGGAATTCATGCCGCCTTTACACTAACTTAGTAATTGTATTCATTACTGGCTGACCTAACATACTGTAAAAAATGGTTCACTTTGCCAATGCCCACTTCACTCCTGTGTCAGAGAAGGTCGGCAAAAGTTGTAGGGCTTATGTTTATTTGCGGTTTGGATTTTATTTGTAAGTACACATTCAGCATTTGTAAGCGCGAACCACACGTGTTTGTTTTTGGGCATGCATTTGATATGAGCTTTAAATGTAAATAATATATTTGCAATTACTATTATATTTTATAGATACTGCATGGTTACGTACAAAAAATCCCAACGAACCCTAAAAGTATTAACCCCTGAAAGTTTTGGCCCCGGCCCCCTTACCTGTAAAAATAAATAGGTTCAACTGATATATGTGACCTCTTCGGGGATAACGCGACAAGAGATTACACTATATGTGTAGCTTAGAAATCACTGTGATGATTTGTACTTTTAACTCGGTGACAAGGAAAATAAATCAGGTACTTTTGCCTAACAACTGACTTTGTTTCTTTAGTGGGACCATATCAATTACTGTTCAGATCAGCTTGAAATAAGTAAGCGAGCCCTCTGTCGTGCAGGAATGACAAATTAAAGCTCTCGCACTATGTGGGATGTCAAGACACGCCCCCAACCAATCACATTAAAAGAAAGTCGCTGAGCAAGAGAAAGTACTTAAATAGAATCTCGATCACATTATCAGCAGTCTGTGACGGTACGTCAACCAAGTGCGGCGGTGTCTTCGCGCTCGATTTCTTGAATTTTAATTCGCGGGTAAATGTAAATTTTTTTCAACACAGGTTTTTAAAAATATTTAAAAGTGATATAATAAAATTAAAAAGTGTAAACGATAAAATAAATTCAATAAAAAAATATGAAATATACTTAATATAACTCACTTTATTATTTAATAGAATAATTTTACTGAACGTAATTAGAACAAAATTTGAATGAGTTGTATGTCAACACAGGCGGCAATTTAGGTTTTTTTTTTAAATCAAATTAAAGAAATAATTCTCTCATTATTTCTTAAAAATACAACTAAGAATCACATTAAGTGTAACTTCTTGCTACCATTGATTCTTTAAGTATTCAAATACTCGTATATGTACCACGTTTGTGTTTTTAAAATAAGTGTTGCATTAAAAAAAAACAGTGATCAGTGCAACGTTTTCATCTTTTTCTTCTTCATTCAACTGAGCACCATCATGAGAAAGCCTGCAAACAATGCGATATTAATATATTTTTTCTATTTAAATAATACGTAGAGCTATAATTATTTTATATCCTAAATCAAAGTGGTGGGAATTAAGTGTGTTTAAGAATATTTTCAATTGATTGCTTGAAATAAAATTAAGTGTCATGTGAAAGCCAAGATAGGAGCAGCAGCCGGGAGCTTACGCCAACACATGTAAATTACTATTTATTAATAATCGCGCAAAGTATAAAGTGTGTTCCAGGGGCGGTTCCAGAATAATGTAAGTCATTTTTAATTTCTAAAATGTTTTAATGGCACTAAATTAATGATTGTATTTCATTATGTGATAACATTTTTGTTTTTATTTCATTTTACTTGACCACCCATGCTGTAGAAAATGGTTTACTTTGCCAATATCACCCCTGTGTCAGGGAAGGTCGGCAAAGTTGTAGGGCTTATGTTCATTTGAGGTTTGGATTTTATTTGTAAGTACACATTCAGCATTTGTAAGCGCGAACTACACGAGTTTGTTTGTGGGCACGCATTTGATATGAGCTTTACTTTAAATGCTTATGTATCTTTGCTACTAAGATTATATATTGAAGATGCTGCACGCTTACGCACAAAACATCCCAACGAACCCTAAAAGTTTTGCCGCTCTTGTCTGAAACAGGGGTGACATTCTGAGTGATTATTCACTAAACAACTAATTTGATGTGAACACAGTCTCAACAGTGGCGTAACACAATCATCGTGCAACTCAGCTTTCATTTGAATCGAGCTGAAAAACAAGTCATCAATCACTGAAGGGGGGGCGCGTCACGCCACTGGAAGGAAGTCGCCTATAAAAGTGAGTGAAATATGAGGTGTGAGTGACGCCTGAATCAGGACTTGGTGCGCTACTGGCTGTCCGGCACATTCATTAACCACCTAATGAACCGAACTCAAAAATGAACACTTCAAAGTGTGGTGAAAAACAGTGGAATAAACCAAGAGATGAAAGACTTCAAAATTCTGTTACGTCTATGGATTTATGGATATTCAAAAGTTACAACAAAACAACGACAAACACAGTTTCTTTTTGTTGCCAATGTCAACCCTGTTTCAGGGAAGGTCAGCAGGAGTTGCGGGGTGTATATGTTCAATTGAGATTCGGGTTTTTATATTGTAGGACTACATGCGGCATGTTTAAGCGCGAACTAAAGCATGTCTGTTTTGTGAAAATGCATATAATGTGAATCTCTAATGTTACTTATATTTTGCAACTTAGATTAGATTAGATTGCTGGTTTCTTACACGAAATCTCTCAGACCATATTATGCCAATTTTTTTAAATGTCTCTTTTGCTTTCGCGAAACCCAATTATAATTTTTAATTTCTTTCAAAATAAAATAATAAAAAAAACAAATGAAATTACAGCGCGACGTTTTTCTTTTGTTTTTTCTTTTTGTGTATTTTCTCTTAAACGCGATTTACCTGATGCTCTGTCTCGCTCTGGCCTCATAACAATGCGAGCGTCTCGTATTGCTTTGTCCCTTTCTCATTTCAATTATGAGAAAACCTTGTCTTCTGCAGGTATATATATAATATATGAAATTTTATATTGTTTTGATATTAAAGAAGAAATTACATTATTTTAAAAAAACACATAATTAAACTTGCGTATAATTTAGAGTTTCTCTTAAAAATGGTAATTGGGTTTTTTAATTATATTATTTAAAATAATAATGTAACCCCCCTTTTTAAAGCAAACTTAATAATGTGCCATTAACAAAATTAAGTATTACAGGCTAACCACCGATACTGTAAAAAATGGTTCACTTTGTTAATGTCACCCTGTTTCAGGGAAGGTCCGCAAAAGTTGCAGGGCTTATGTTCATTTGAGGTTTGGATCTTATTTTTAAGTACATATTCAGCATTTATAAGCGCGAACTACACGTGTTTGTGGGCATGCATTTGAGAACTTGAAATGAATATATCCTTGCAACTTAGATAATAGATCATAGATTACAGATATAGTAAAACGGATAGATCCTTCTCCAAATTTCTGGACTATTCCACCACCAGAACATGTACGCGCACACAATCACTAGAATGTCATCCCAAGGCACGAATACTCCTAGATGGTTTTGTATTACGTGCTTCAGTGTGTGTAATCATTTTGATGTATGTGTGTACAAGCGCACATACTTCAAGTTCGCAACAATATTATTGAAAATATAGATATTTTCTTTGCCCATGTATATGAAGTTAGAGCAAACGAGCCATCTCAGCGCTGATTAGCATATTATAGCTTCCAGAGGTTTTGGAGCGGGGGCCGAGGTCCTTATCGGACATTAGGAGGGTCCGGCCGCGACCCTCATAAGCCTGCCCTGCCCCCAACTAGCGGCAAGGCTTACCAACCGGCCTATTCATTACTGCTGTCCTGCATTACGCAAATCATACCGTGAAATATAGCTCGGTACGTACCACGAGTATACCGACGTTGCGTGAATCGAACCTTAAATGCGTAAATCTAAAAAATCTAAGAAAAATTAATCATTCACTAGGTGAAACAATAATAATAATACGATGATTCCTTGACTTATAGGTTGGTATGAGGCTGACCACCCATACTGTAAAAACACTTTGTCAATTACACCCCTGTTTCGAAGGTCGGCAAGAGTTGCAGGGCTTATGTTCATTTGAGATTGGGTTTTTATACTGAAGGTCCACATGCGGCATGTGTGAGCGCGAAATTATGCGTGTCTGCTTGAGGGAATGCATTTAATTTGAATCTCAAATGATACATATCTTTTCAGCTTAGATTTAGATTTAGATGATTTCTTTGGTGAGCACTGTTTTTGAGTGAATCACACCTAAAAAGCCCTCTGCGAGCTTGGTCGTCGCTGTAGAAAGCGCCGATTCTCAAGCAAGACCCAGTTGTTGTAAGGCTTGATGGACCTTATAAAAATGTTATGAATGTTTTCAAATAAATAAAAAATTTGGGTTATTTTGTCACATGCCAGACCACGCAAGAATCTTTTTGTTTAGAAGATTCGAGCAAATGCTCACACTATTGAACAAATATAAGTATAATTATTTAAGCACTTACACATGTAAACACACAAACACACATTCGTAACAGTATTGTGTATTCGAAGTACCTACGCGCCTGTAATGATACAACAGTCATGCACATTCCAGTATGTTCCATGATGGTAGTAGTAAGGAACATAGAACGGCGGTCTGGTATGAGCGAGAGATCGAATGATCTGGAATATGCATGAAAAATCTCTTTTGTACCTATATAAAGGGATTGTAATGGACGGGAAAAGGGGATTAGTCGCTCCAAACATTTTGCTGTGAAAAACAATAAGCAGGGATTAATTGTTGTAAATTTTTAACCAAACTGTGTAAACAAAATTCTGTTAAAATAAATAATTACAATTTAATGAAAAGAGAACCCAGTAAAACTATTTCAGTACCTATTCTAATCTAAGTAGCAAAGATATGTTACATTGGAGATTCACATTACATGCATTTTCACAAGCAGAAACGTACAAGTTCGCGCTTGCACATGCCGCATGTGAACCTTCAACATAAAAACCAAAACGAACACACACACGGAACCTCAAATGGACATGACATTGGCAAAGTGAACCATTTTTACGGCATGGGTGGTCAGCCGCATTCCAAACTATAAGTCAAGGAACATACACGATATATCATATCATTTGCATGTTTGCATATCAATATTCTCACAACCCTTTTACTCATGTACTACCTTGAAAGTGTATGTATTTGTTCATCTCAGATACGGGATTTGAACCCTTGGCGTTTTGTCTAACACCTTAATCCTCGCAGCCGCACCTTGGGTGATAATTAAAGAGAACCCTAAAGTAATCGGTCTAAGAGCCCGTTCCAATTTGTCGGGTGTCGGATCCGTATATTCATCGGAGGTTCCAGTAGCAGAACATTATGTATGAAGCTATTCACACTTGCCGGAAACCGATTTTGTCCGAAATATTCTGCAACTGGAACCTCCGATGAATATACGGATCCGACACCCGACAAGTGGGAACGGGCTCTAAGGCTAAGGCTTCTTCAATATGGAAATTCTTGTTTGGGAACTAGAGTAAATCAAGATTATAGCACCCTAGTATCCATAACGTTAGTTATTAGTAATTTAGATTTAAGCTGTAGCTGTATCCAGTCGTCATTCCACTAAGACTGGCTAGTCTTCTTGTTGTTCCAGTTAAAAAATAGACTACTGCAATAGCTTATATGCAGGCCAACCAAAATGTCAATTGAAGAGGCTACAGTTGGTCGTCAAAGCATGCGCTCGAATGATTGCTGTACGCTTAGTACGAGTTGCAAAACTTGAGAAAAGTAAAGTTGACGGAAAATATTAAAGAGTGATTTCTCCCAAAATCTGCCGTTTTTGTTTTTTACACTTTATGGTCTTAGCAAAAGAGTAACAGTGATGAAGAAAATCAAGTTCAAACAAACAAAAACGGCAGATTTTGGGGGAAATCACTCTTTAATACTTTCCGTAAACTTTACATTACTCAAGTTTTGCAACTCGTACTAAGGGTGCTGGTTATTAAAAATTTACTCACATTACTTCTCGTGTTAACTAACGTATTTGGAATAGAACAACGTTGGTTCGATCCCCGCCTGGGTCCTTTGACCATAACTTTGATCCTGATTCAACAGGTGTTATTGGGTAATTAATTATAAATTCAAAAACTCATTCAAATGAAGAATCATGAATTATTAAGTGATGATATTAATACCTGTTTCTGGCCATGCAGAAAAGATTGGTGAATTGCATTCCTCTTCATAAATCTAGTTATGAAAACTAATCAGCTGTTCACTTGCGGCCATCTTGGATTGACAGGTTGTATTGACACTTGGATTGACAAATATTCCACAAGATATTCGGTAGGTAAGAATAGCCGTGGTGATGAAACTTCCAGCCCAGGCATCATTAGTTTGTCAAAGCGTGGGCTCAACCGACGACTAAAATGTCTAAGAATAGACCCGTAAGAATTTTCACACTTTTACACGTTCTCTAACAATTTTAAAACCTTTACTTGCCGATTTCGGTTCATAAGCGTTAACCACTAAACTCCCCTCTACGTTTACTTCATAAAACCTTTAATTTGCGCCTTGTGATTAAGGCCTGCCCCTCGTAAAGTCTTTTGACGAACCATGACGTAGCGACACGATGGGTCGGAGCAGCCTTTAAGGTCCCTCCTTAATAATTATAGCAGAGGCCCATAAACTTGACTTAATTGCGCAGAAATTAAAGAATTTAAAAAGAGAACACTGTGGCTGCGTTTGGCAGCACACTGACCTTTTTGAGATTTGATTTAATTTAAATTCAGAACATTTTTTAATGAGTTCTGCATATTTGACTTTCACAAAAAAGTTGTGACCTCGCATGGCCAAATTTCTATGGCGAAAAAAAGTACGGTAAGCACCAGTGGCGAAGGGTGCCATACAACTCGATTTCCATCGGTTTCCCGTTTAAAATGAGGCAAAAATGATATTTTTAAACTACTTTGTTGCCTCATTTTAAAAGGGAAGCCGATGGAAATCGGAAATCGAGTTGTATGGCACCCGTCGCCACTGCTAAGCACTATAATATGTAGCGCAACGTCCTACCGTGTTGTTCCCGAAATTTCCACATTCAGCATTTGTAAGCGCAAGCTTACACGTGTTTGTTTGTGGGCATGCGTTCGATATGAACTTTAATGTTTATATATCCTTGCAACTTAGATATAGATGCAAACATTCGTTTGTAACTTTGATTATAGATTCTTATTTTCGGTACAACAAAGTGATTCCTTAGAGAAAACAGTATATTCTATTAAGAAACCTATTTCTTTATTCCACCTCCATGGTTCTCCGCAGAGGGGGTCGGTTTATATTAATTTTGGTTGTCACGGGACCCCAAATATGGTGCTCTTGCGTACAGCGAGGGGGCCCCAAAACTGACACCTCCTTAATGGAAGAATACTGGAGATATATGCAAAAATGTGCGGCTCCCAAAACCGGTTTCAACTGAATCTAGAGCCCTGTCGGGATCCATCCACTTTGGGGCTCTTTTTCTAAAAAACATTCACGATAGCTTACTTGCTAACTTATACAGCCATCTCCTGATCTGAGGATCTGAGAATGGCGGTGCACAATGGCTTATTGTTACCGACTTTGATGTATGGAAGTGAAGTATGGATAATGAATAATAGCGAAATGAGTATGTACGATGGAAATGAAGCATTTGAGAAGCATGACAGGAAAAACCGTGAAGGATAGAGTTATGAATGAATGTGTAAAAAAAAATGTAATTTGAAAGAGGATGTAAAAGTTAAGGTACAAAGAACGTGATGAGATAGTTTGGGCATGTGGAAGGAATGGAATGGAAAGGAAGATGATAGACTGACAAAGTATATATATACAGAGGAAATGTGAAAGGAAGATGAGGTAAGGGACGACCAAAAAAAGTATTAAGTGATAAGATTGAAGAGATTGTGGAAGAATGGGATAAACAAAGCGAGCATAAAAGAAGAAAATGTATGAAAAAGGTGATGGATATGAATTAATGGAATGAGGTATGTAAGAATAGAAAGAAATGGAGGCAGCTCTGCAGATCCCTAGGAGAATGGCAACAGAGTTACAGTACAGTTACTAAATTAAAATTTTAGTGTAAAACAGTATATAATTCTAAAATTAATGCATATTTAGGCGCAGTAACAAGGCTTACATTCCCTCAAACCAGAACAGTCATTATGCTAAATTGTGGGCCGCATTTGCATGAACACGCCCGCGATGATCCGGCATTACACAGACCGGGCGTCTACGTCACTTAGCTAGCGTAACAAGGTGTGGTGGGGCCCGCTGGGAAATACCGAAGATAGATATATGGGCCCCCCAGAGCAAAAACACGAGCCCACAAAATGTAGGGGACCCAACCTGGCATTGTTATCTAATACACGCGTGAACTTCTTTTTTTAAATTAATTTACGGACCGGTCCAAGATGCCACCGACACGCGGTGTACCTGAGCGGTAACCCATCCAAGTACTATCCGCGCCCAATGTTGCTTAACTTCGGTGATCTGATTAGAACCGGTGTTTTCAACATGGTATCGTCGTTGACAATCTAATCTAATCTAAGTTGCAAAATATAAGTGACACTAGAGATTAACATTATATGCATTTTCACAAAACAGACACGTTTAAGTTCACGCTTATTAAACATGCCGCATGTAGTCCTACAATTTAAAAACACGAATCTCAAATGAACATACACCCTGCAACTCCTGCCGACCTTCCCTGAAACAGGGGTGACATTGGCAAAGTGAACAATTACAGAAGCAATCCTACTGCAGACGTTCAGACCACCCCTAGCGAAACGGCGACAGGGTTACTTATATAGTTGAGAATTAATTATTCTAGAAATAATTAAGTATTAACGCCACTCGGGTGAGTTTATTTTCTGGGTAATATTCTCGCGAGCAATAAATAAAAATATTATATTTCATTGCGCCTTGTTTGTAGGCAGAGTCGCCGGTCGAGATTTTATTCCAAGTCATTTACTGCAAACTTCCTACAATCATAATAAAATAACAGTAGAACCTCAATATTCGTGTGACTTGACGTACGAATTTTTTAGTTAACACACAGTGGCAGCTTTAGGGGCACACCTTTCCCTGAAGTAATGAAAGTCTAATAGAAAATTTAATAGATTTCATTGATTCAAATAAATCATTTAAAGAGTCGTATAAATGCAAACGCCGTCAACACCTTACGCGATGATTTTGAGAAAAATAAACTTGTGTTTTGAACGCAATTTTTTGTAAGATATTAGCTTTTAAAAAAAAAGATCGATTTTAAAGGTGTGTTTTTTTCTATAAAGTAATATTACAAAGAGTTATTTAGATATTTAGATGGAGATAGCGTAGTTTGCAGTTCACTGCTTGGATTTGACGCAGTCATAGTTTTGAAAGAGATGATGAAAATATGAATTATGAATTTAAAATTAATGAAATGAATGTTGATGTTGTAAATGAGTTTGTATATTTGGGATGTAAGTTTGAAAAAGATGGAAGAATGGCCGGTGAATTTGAAAGAAGAATAATGAAAGGCAGGTGTGTACTGGGTGCGACCGCTTGCATCGCCAGGAACCAAAATCTCTCAAAAAATGTTAGATTGGCGGTGCACGGTGGTATACTAGTGCCAACCTTGATGTATGGAAGTGAAGCCTGGACGGTGAGTGAAAGGGAAATTAGTAAAGTCCATACAGTAGAAATGGACTATCTAAGAAGTATGATTGGGAAAAAACGAAGTGACAGGGTAAGGAATGATTTTGTAAGAGAAGAATGTGGTGTAAGGGAAAGTGTGAAAGTGAAGATTAAAAGAAGTATGTTAAGATGGTTCGGGCACTTGGAGAGAATGAGTGATGAAAGATTGACGAAGAAAGTATATGTTGCTAGAATAGATGGATGTCGTGGTAGAGGAAGACCGAGAAAAGTATGGAAGGATCAAATCTCTGAAATAGCGAATGAATGGGATATCCAGAGTCATAATAAAAGGAGGACTTGTATGAAAAAGGTTATGACTCTGGATGAAATGAAAGAAGTATGCAAGGACAGGAAGAAGTGGCGGCTAATCTGCAGTGTTGATTTCTAATGTTGGTGTATTCATTTGCTACATTTTTTGCATAGGAAATTTTTGACTTTTTTTGTATAGATTTCTTTGTAAGCTTTTGTTCTTTTTTATATTTAAATGTAATTTATTATTCATATTCCTTGACTTATAGGTTGGTATGAGGCTGACCACCCATACTGTAAAAAATGGTTCACTTTGCCAATGTCACCCCTGTTTCAGGGAAGGTCGGCAAAAGTTGTGGGGCTTATGTTCATTTGAGGTTTGGATTTTATTTGTTAGTACACATACAGCATTTGTAAGCGCGAACTACACTTGTTGGTTTGTGGGCATACATCTGAGAGCTTTAAATGAATATATCTTTGCAACTTAGATTATAGATTATAGATTATAGATAGTTTAAATTATAATTTTGTATTGTTTTTAATGTTCACACATATTTTCATTTGTTTGTTTCAAAAATGTAGTTTGTAGTGTACGTTCCTTGACTTATAGGTTGATATGCGGCTGACCGCCGCATGCTGTAGAAAATGGTTCACCTTGCCAATGTCACTCCTGTTTCAGGGAAGATCGGCAAGAGTTGCAGGGTGTATGCTCATTTGAGATTCGGGTTTTTATATTGTAGGACTACATGCGGCATGTTTAAGCGCGAACTTAAACATGTCTGTTTTGTGAAAATGGATATAATGTGAATCTCTAATGTTACTTATAGTTTGCAACTTAAATTAGATTAGGGACCTTTGAAAGATTTTACAGATAAAAAGGCTTTGTATGAATGAGAGATTAGCGCTTCTGGCGGTCAAACGGAATGTTGAAACATCTACGGAATGGCGGTACACAATGACATATTGTTACCGACTTAGATGTATGTAAGTGAAGCATGGACAGTGAATGATATTGAAATGAATTAAATATGTACGGTGGAAATGAAGCATTTGAGAAGCATGACAGGAAAAACCCTGAAGGATAGAGTTGGGAATGAATAGGTAAAGAAGGAATATAACTTGAAAGAGGATGTGAAAGTTAAGGTGCAAAAGAAATAACGTAAAACATAAACGCTTTGATAACCGAATCGTTTAGTTATCCGAACGTCTTTTTTGAGGTTGCATTGTGGATCTTCACGTAGCACGAAGCAAAAAGGATTTAAGAACATTTTGACGAGTTGAATAAAAGAGCTTTATTTACATGTGCTCGAGAGACTATTATCCCTCATTCCTCGCTGGAATTTTTCAGGCTAATGGCTGAAGGCAGCTGCCAACACCCAAAGTGGCTGTTGAAACGAATGTGTTGTCAAATGGATGACGCCGCTCTGACAATATATATCATCTTTGTGAATGGAAACTTCACAGGGTTAATAATTCTAACAAAGAAGTAAAGTAAAATTTCTGGAGGTGGTTTATTATATCGACGGTTAAAAGGCAGTAGGACATAAGCGACATAAACTTAATTGTTCAGGAGAGCAGTTTAAAGTTTGAGATTGCAGAAAATGGCATAACTTTTTTTTTTTTTATAGCGC
This sequence comes from Agapetus fuscipes, assembly GCA_951799405.1. NCBI lineage: Eukaryota > Metazoa > Arthropoda > Insecta > Trichoptera > Glossosomatidae > Agapetus > Agapetus fuscipes. The sequence goes on along the minus strand of OX637351.1, from coordinate 8,385,227 downwards.
CTTTAGGACGAAAAAAGCCAAAATCTTGTCGGTTACACCAAAACCATACTTTGAAAACGCAGTTGTTTGCTTGAACATTAACAGCACAAAAATCATCGTAGAGCTATGGGAATTAGCGCATTAGAAAGAGCGGAAAATTTCAAGTAGGAAAGCATTCATAACTCATTTTTAATCTAAATGTCGCTTATGTCTTACTGCCTTCTAACCGTCGATATATACAAGAATAATTTGATTGGAAGGTACGCATAATTAAAGAGCGCCGTGTTTCTGTGTGTCACACCTCAAGGGTCCTCTCAAACAACCGATTTTTTTTTGTAAAGATGCGTCCTTAGTGCTCTTTTAAAGATACCTTTCTCACATTGGGTGGTAGTCTCTTCCACTTAATTAGGCCCGAAAATCGGAAAGAACGGTCCCTAAAATTAGTGCGTGGCTGACGGTACGGCTGGACTAAGTCAACCTTGTTGAGTTGTTGTCCACTATTGCTAGAGGAAAAGAATTTTCAGTTTGTAAGCGCAAACTTACACGTGTCTGTTTGTGGGCATGTATGAATCTTAAACCTGTACATATCTTTGCAACTTAGATTATAGATTATAGTTTCTGTGCATCACATTCTTTAACAATTTCATCAATGTGGTCAAGCCATACGTTTCTCAGTCTTCCCCTTCCTCTCTCATAGTTAATATTTCCTATGTTTAATCTAATCTAATCTTAGGTTTCAAAGATATGTTACATTGGAGATTCACATTACATGCATTCTCACAACCAGACACGTACAAGTTCGCGCTTGCACATGCCTCATGTGAACCTACAACATAAAAACCAAATCTAAAATGGACATACACCCTGCAACTCTTTCCGTCCTTCCCTGTAACAGGAATGACATTGGCAAAGTGAACCATTTTTACAGCATGAGTGGTCAGCCGCATACCAACCTATAAGTTAAGAAAAGTTTAATTGTAAACTAAATTCAACAGCCCAATAAAACTTATATGGCGGTCAATAAAATCATTTCATACTTGTGTACAAAACTATTTGTAAACCATTGAGTAACATAGAGGAGCAGAAACTAACTTACTGCATTGATGCATACTATCTACCACTTTGTGTCTCAGTCCTGTCAAACGTTGCAGTTGTGTAGTCATACATAATATGTTTTTACGTGTCAAAATTTATGTTTTCTTGCTTTCTGTATTTTGTGTTTTGACAGCTTTTGTGCCAGCAAAGGAAGATGCGTGATAGGAGCGTTTGGTAGAAAAGCGAGGAATAAAAGGATACCAAAGAAAATGAAAATGGCGGTACACAATTGTATATTGTTTCCGACCCTGATGTATGGAAGCGAGTCATGGACGGTGAATGAAAGAGAAGTAAATAAGGTATGCACCGTAGAAATGGCTCATTTGAGAAGTATGACAGGAAAAATACTGAAAGATAGAGTGAGAAACGAATGGGTTCTGAATGAATGCGGAGTAAAAGAAAGCGTGAAAGTGAAAGTTCAAAGAAGTGTGATGCGATGGTTTGGACATATTGAAAGGATGAATGAAGACCGATTGACAAAAATAGTGTATAAAGGGAATGTAATAGGTGAGCGTGGAAGGGGAATACCTAGAAAAGAATGGATTGATCAGATAAGTGAGATTGCGAATGAATGGAATTTACAGAGTGGAAACAAGAGAAGAGCATGCATGAAAAGAGTGATGAAATTAGATGAGATGAAAGAAGTATGCAAGGACAGAGTCAAGTGGAGGTACCGGCCACCCCTAGAGGAATGGCGGCAGGATACAAGACAAGACAAGTGTTTTGACACCCAATTACAAAACATGCCATAATGCCTTTTTATTGCAATTTCTTCAATTTTATCGATCACAAGATTAATTCTGCATGCGTCAATATTCGGACTGCTCCGGGCATTGTACGCACGCGGCAATGCTGCCACTTTTATATTTTATTTTATTTTATTGAGGAGATAAAACAGATACAGACACAATCATAAGAACAAGAGAAATGGATACATATACAGTAAGGTGCATGAATCCTAAAAAAATCCCACAAATATGTTAAAAAATTAAAGTAGCTGACAAGAAACATTTTTACAATCTCCCGAGTTTTCGTGTACACATTAAAATGCAACTGTGAAGTCTTTTGTTCTCTTTCTTACTAATGAACATTTTCGTAAGTAGGTTGAAACAGATATATACCTTTATTGTACTGTCGTGAACTTGAAATACGTGCGCTTATACACGCATACAACGTAAGACGGAACCATCTGAAAGTGATAGTGAATTGTATTAGAGTGTACATAACATTCTAGCGGAGGAATGATCTAATACCCCTCTGGTTCATTATAAAAGAGATCAAAATGGTACGGACAGCAGAGTCGCAAGAAAGCAATTTGCTGAGTAACACAGCTATAAACAGTGATTTTCAAGTTGTGAAATAAATTGTAAAAATAAATTGGAGAAAATAAATTCTGGAAAAATAAATAATGGCATTTTGATTAAAAAGAGAATCCATTTTTGTTGTTGTTATAGCCACGGGGGTAAAGTCGCTTATTCGAAACCGGATAATGTTGGTTCGAATCTTGCGTCTAGCCCACTTGACCATGACTTCGACACTGGTTCAACAAATGCCCTTGCATGTACGCAAGCTTCTGCTTTCGCATGAAGACAACTAGCCAGGCGAAATGGGTTGGTGGATTGCATTGCAGAAAATGGAACAGTATATTTTCGTTAAAACAATTTCTAGTCCACAGATATCATAAATGAATGTTGTGAACACAGTGGGGTTAAGGTCCATTGATGAAAAGCCAAAAGTTCACGCAGTTGTAACTAGTTGTCTGGCCAATCAGAAAAGGTTAAATAATTGTTTTACAATCGAGCCCCAAAGTCACAAATTGTTTCAACAAATTTTAACTTTAAATTAATCGTTTATTTACTCGGCCATTTAAGTTAAATTAATTTTAAAGTTACTGACATTTTAAGGGGTTCTGTACAGTGTACACCGAGTATAAAAAAATGCGTAAATCTTTACTTGATTGCGTACATCGAAACTGTATCGAATAAGCGACAGCACTCCTGGATAGCGATTTAGTTTTAATGCATTTTTTTTTCATTTTACATATCGAGAAAGGTATGGATAGACCACATTCCTGAAATAGCGAATAAATGGGATATCCAGAGTCAATATAAAAGGAGAGCTTGTATGTAGAAGATTTTGACTCTGGATGAAAGTATGTCAACGACGTTACCATGTTGAAAGCACCGGTTCCCATAGATCACCGAAGTTAAGCAACATTGGGCGCGGATAGTACTTGGATGGGTGACCGCTCAGGTACACTGCGTGTCGTTGGCATCTTGGACCGGTCTGTAGTCCAGTGGCAACACTTCGGACTCGTAAATGGAAGGTTGTGGATTCGGATCCCGGCGGAGCACAAAAATATACCATTTATATTTCGAATGTGCTCTTCGCTGGGTTGAAAAATTCATAAACCATTACCAAAGACCGGTCACTGAAAGGTCCATCCAACCTTACAACAACTGGGTCTTGCTTGAGAATTGGCGCTTTCTACAGCGACGACCAAGCTCGCAGAGGGCTCTTGAGGTGTGATACACACAAAAACAGCGCTCACCAAATAAATCATCCTAATATTATTATTATTATTGTTTTTAGGGTTTAAAAGTCTTGAAATTAACAAAACTGGTCTTCTTTCACATATATTTATTTTACACTTAGATGTATTTAACAATTTATTTTTATTTTAAACAATTCACATTTTATGGGTTAGCACTTTACATTTATTTCACAGTTGGTCTTCAATGTCTTTCTTGTTCACAAGTAGAGCGACGTAAATGGACTGACTCTTGCGAGCCGCTTGCAGCCCTTTATACTCCCAAAGACAGTAGTTTGTAGAAGCCAATTATGCTGGATTCTTCTAGAATATAAAGCTTCCAGTAGGCAGAGGTGGGCACAGATAACCAAAATTTATCTGTAGATAAGATAAACAGATAACGGCTCAAAATCATCTACAGATTATCTGTAGATAATTTCCCAAAAGTCCAGCGAAATCATCTGAGATAACAGATAAAGATGATGGCCCTGGAAATCATCTAGATAAAAAGATAATCACCCAAAAATTATCTAGATAAAAAGATAATGAAAAAGATAACTTCGTTGATTTGTTCTTTATAAAAAAGGTTATGACTGAATGAAGTGAAAGAAGTATATAAGAACCAAACAAATGGTGGTTGATCTGTATGTTGGTAGCAAAGACTTGACTTTAAAAAAAAATGTAGGTATTCTGTACAACTTTCTATGTTCTCGACCGATCTTTTGTACTACCTACCAATCAGGAGTCTGAAGCGTTAACCACTAGACTACGGACCGGTCATAAGTTGGCTGTTATTTGCTTATAAATTTTATTTTATAATTGCAAGCTTTAAAACAGCACCAATTCTGGAAAAAAATTAAGTCATTGAAAAATTTAAGATAGATATATGTATTCCAATAGAAGAGGCACGTATTATAACGCAAAAAAAACGCAACTAAGCTACACATTTAGTGTAACTTCTTGGCTGCGTTATCCCCGAAGGGGTCGCATGTGGCGCTTCGGGACCTATTTTTTTTTACAATTAAGGGGGCCGGCCTCACACCAACCACTTTCAGTTGAAGTGGGGGTTTCCCAGCTCCCGGGGGGGCCGGTTCTCATTTTATTGTGAAGGCTGAGTAAACCTTTGAGATTGAACCCTTGCTCTCGGCATGGAATGCAAGCATTCTACCAATTGAGCTATCGACCTTTTTATGAGCTTGATCGTCGTCGCTACAAAGCGCCAATTCTCAAGCAAGACCCAGTTGCTGTAAGGCTGGATAGACCTTTGGTGACCGGTCATTGGTAAAGGCTTTTTTTAATTTTTCAACCCAGCGAAGAGCAAATTTGAAAATATAAATGGTATATTTTTTGTGCTCCACCGGGAATCGAACCCACAACCTTCCCATTCAGAGTCCGCAGTGTTACCACTGAGCTACGGACCGGTCACTATCATATTTCTATCATTGTTATATAAGTTGTAGGGTCGGTGCGGCGTCTGAAAGGTTTTTATTGTTTGATTCAAACAAAGTGAAGAAATCTGTCTTTGTTCTCCTTGCGCAGTTTCATGGAATTTATTGAGGAATTTGACAATCATCTATTATCTGTCTATATTATCTATTATCTGTAGATAACGTATTTCAAATTATCTTTAGATAAAAGATAATTTTCAGCCAAAAAGTTATCTACAGATAACAGATAACAGATGACGCCAGAAAATCATCTGCGATAAGATAAAGATGATCATCTGTTATCTGTTATCCGTCATCTGTCATCTTTAGATAAGATGATGCCCACCTCTGCCAGTAGGTACATAGTTGAATGTCTATTTCCTAGGTACCTATAATAATCACTCTAACTTATATTGGCTATAACTACACCTACATACCTACCTAACATTTTAAGTATTTGTTATTTACATAACAGTATGTAAGCACCGAAAATAATGGCGGATGATCTGTAATGCTGGCGGTTAAGACTAAGGCTTTCAAAATCGTAATTCTCAATTTTATAGAACATGTTTTGTAGTTTTAAATTTTTGCTGGAGTGATGTTTTGCTCACAGGAAGCCCATCGTAGAAATGAGAGAAACGTCCGGAAGCTCCAGCATTCACAGAGCACGGCAACAGATCCCGGAAAACATTACTCAGCCGGCCGTGTAAGCCTAAAACTCTTATGCAATATGAGAGTTGTTTCAAACATTTAAAAATCCATTTCCAGCATTCATTAGTCCAGTACAGATACTAACATTGTTCATGTGAAATTTTACCTGTGATGGAAATAAGACAGACAAGGACAAGCTTGTATTATGTACTGCGCATGTTTTGTGCGTGATAGCTGCAAAAATAACAACTCCCTATCTATCCAACAACTAACATACTGGAGCAACTACTAGTAAAGTCAACAACTCTGTGTTTGGTTATTGTAAGTTTGCATCCCAAAATTAATATTCCAAGAAACCTATTCTTTAACAACTTTTTATCGACGGTTAAAAAATAAGCAACGTTTTGGTCAAAAATAAGTTATGAATGCTATCCTACTTGAAATTTTCCGCTCTTTCTAATGCGCTAACTGCCATAGATCTACGATGAATTTGTTGTTGTTTATGCCCAAGAAAACAACTGCGATTTTGAAGTAAGGTTTTGGTGTAACCAACAAGATTTTGGCCTTTTTTGTCCTAAAGGCGCTTGTGACATTAAAAAAAGAAGTAAATCCACATTAATAGGAATGCCAATAAAAACCTTTAGTTTTTCTAATTCTAAAACTGTTTTGATTTAAGCGATATCTAAATCTAAGTTGCAAATATGTGTTTCATTTGAGATTCATATTAAATGCATTCCCATAAGCAGACACGCATAACTTCGCGCTCACACATGCCGCATTTGGACCTACATTATAAAAACTCAATCTCAAAAGAACATACGCCCTGCAACTCTTGCCGACCTTCCATGAAACGGGGTAACATTGGCAAAGTGAACCATTTTTTATAGTATGGGTGGTCAGCCTCATACCAGCCTATAAGTCAAGGAATACAAGCAATTAATTACATCCAGTTATACAAACAAACAAACTCTAGAAAATCTACCAAAAATCTACAAAAATTAAAATTGATTCTTGAAATTAAAATTGATATCTAATCTAATCTAATCTTATCTAAGCTGCAAGGGTATACATCATTTAAGATTTATATTAAATGCATTCCCACAAGCAGACATGTATAATTTTGCGCTAACACATGCCGCATGTGGACCTACATTATAAAAACCCATCTCAAATGAACATAAGCCCTGCAATTCTTGCCGTCCTTCCCTGAGACAGGGGTGCCATTGGCAAAGTGAACCATTTTTTCACAGTTTGGGTGGTCAGCCGCATACCAACCTATAAGTCAAGGAACAGATCAAAAAAAAAAAAAAAAAGTAATGCTATTTTTTTGCAATTTCGAACTTTAAACTTCTCTCCTGAACAATTTAGTTTGTTTCGCTTATTTTTCTCCCTTTTAACCGTCAATTTAATGTTATTATCGGTCAGTCTCCCCAAAGGGGTCGCATGTGGCGAGTGGAACGTTTATGAGAAAAAATATATAACAATGCGTAAGTTTGTTGAGAGTGATGAGATGAAAAAGTATTTACTTTGTAAAAGTTGCTGTGGAAGGATGCGTGGAAAATTCCAAATTTCTGATGAATTTGTCAGTTTTTTGACTTATGAATTTCAAGCACCAAACCTTACATTTTTTTTTTAAACAAATTTGTGAAGAGGAATGCAATTCACCAACCTATTTTGCCTGGCCAGTTGTCTTCATGCGAAAGCAGAAGCTTGTGTGCATGCAAAGCCATCTGAACCAGGGTCAATGTTATGGTCAAAGGGACCAGCCGTGGCTTGAACCAACGTTATCTGAACCAAATACGCTAGCTGAACAAGCGTCTTGACCGCCGTGGCCATAGCACCGACATGTAATGCAAGATTATAATTCTCTATTAAATTTTTTAGACGCGCTTCAGAATAGACTTATTAGTGTATCAGCATCAAATAAGATATGATATGTAGAACGTACGTTGTTTAATGTAAAATGTATTCTTCCTTTTTCTTCTTCAGCCTTTTTCAGTCCACTCCTGGACGTAGGCCTCCTCCAATTCTCTCCATTCCTATCTATTGGCTGCTGTGTTCATCCATCCTCTGCCTGCAGTACTCTTGATGTCGTCCAGCCACCTCCCTGCTCCCCACTTGGACATCCTGGGCCGTCACTGGACGATCCTTTTAGGCCACCCGTCATGATCTTGCCTTGCGACGTGACCAGCCCAGCGCCCCTTTAAGCAGGCACTGTATGACATCAGTGACACCAGTGCGTCTACGGATCTCTTGGTTTGGAACCCTGTCTCTGAGGCTGATTCCCAGCATCCTCCTTTCAATATCTTTTTGTCACGTCCTCAGTCTGTTGGCGCTATACTGAGTGAGCTCTTTTGTTTTTAAGGTGGAAATTGGAAGCACGCGTGACTCAAAGACGCAGCGTTTCAGTTAAACCGGCATTTTCGTGTCCCATTGAGGATGTAACCCAGATTTCCGAAAGCTGCCCATGTCAGTCCTATCATTCTGGTTATTTCGGTTTCTTGATTCTTAATGTAAATCTAAACTGCGAAGTATCATTTGAGATTAATATTAAATGCATTCTCACAAGCAGACACACTCTCCCACCACCTCCCACCCAGTTGATACAACTCATGCGGAGTTGTTTCACTCGGTGAACAACATTACAATTTTTTTTCAAGTGGCTGAGGGCCTTCCCGATGAAGTTAATCAGCTAGTGTAACTCTATTCGGGTCAAAGAATAATTTGGCGCTCACACATGCCCCATGTGGACCTCCAATATAATAAACCTAATCTCAAATGAACAAAAGCCCTGCAACTCTTGCCGACCATCCCTGAAACAGGGGTGACATTGGCAAAGTGAACCATTTTTTACATTATGGGTGGTCAACCTTGTTCCTTGACTTACATATTCGCTATTTCGAAAATTTGGTCCATCCATACCTTTCTCGGTCTTCTCTTTACTTATGTAATTCTATGTTGTGACCAAGATAAATATAGTAGCCTACGACTTCTAAGAGTTCATTTTCAACGAAAAATTTACACTTTAGAAAAAAGTCACTATTCATTTGAAGCAAACTGTGCTGAGAAATTAAATGGAGGAATACAAGGTCTGCTTAGTAGGTTTTAAGTATACAAACAACATTGCGCTACCGTAAGACGCAGTTTATTATAAATAAAAATAAAAATAGGTTGGTATGTATAATATAATAAATATAAAAGTAATAAATATAAAAGGCCAGTAAGAACATTTTGTATGGCGTAGAGCAGTATGTACCACTAACATGGAGGTATATACTATATGGAGGGGCTGTGAATGTGATTTAGTACCAATCGACGTGATGCAACGTCTTTGTCACCATACATTGTTTATAGTGCTGTCTCGCTCACGACATATGAAATGCTTTTGTTATTTTCTATGTAAGCAACGTGTCTCTACTCCGTCTTCAATCTATTAACACATCACCAAGGAATCACCATGGCAACGGACTTAGTTACTAGTGTTGTTGAAAATAATAAAATCTATACTTATAAAACCAAAAAAGCGTTCGTTGGTAATGCGATAAAATGGTGAAGGACTAAACGGCTTAAATATCGTTGAATATTCATTACATCTTGTAGAATTTTACTGGTCTAGAACATTCTGTACCAGATAGAACAACAAAAAAAACGTTGAGTATTCTGGATAACTTAAAATAATATAAATATGGCGTAGAGTATTTTGTAACATAAACAATATTTTGCATGGCGTAGAACATTATGTATCTCATAGAACACTTTGTACAGCGCAGAAAATTTTGTAAGAAGTTGAGAATTTTGTATATCGAAGAACATTATGTATGGCGTAGAGCATTTTGTATGGCGTAGAGTAAGAGTGGCCAACTTGATTAGATCCAAGATCTACTGTACACTGACAAAACCCTGTGCGTTCTACTAATTACATACTTCTTATAACCTTAAATAAAACAGCATCGTACAGTATACAATTACATACTTTTTATTTTTTTATTATCAGGAAAACATAAAACTGAAAATAAGCATTTTATACGGCGTAAACCATTCTGTACAATTCTGTTGGGTATTCTGTAGCTCTTTCCACAGTATTTTGCAGGGTGTAGAACATTCTGTATCTCATAGAACATTTTGTCAAGCGTATAACATTTTGTATGGCGTAGATCATATTGTATGGCGTTGAGCATTTTTTATTTCATCAAACATTTTGTAAGGCATAGAGTATTTTGTATGGCGTAGATCATTTTGTATGGCGTAGATCATTATGTATGGTGAACAAAAACTTTTAATGGCGTAGAGCATTTTATATATCGTAGAACATTTTATATGGCGTAGATCATATTGTATGGCGTTGAGCATTTTTTATTTCATCAAACATTTTGTAAGGCATAGAGTATTTTGTATGGCGTAGATCATTTTGTATGGCGTAGATCATTATGTATGGTGAACAAAAACTTTTAATGGCGTAGAGCATTTTATATATCGTAGAACATTTTATATGGCGTAGACCATTTTATATGGCGTAGACCATTTTGTGTGACGTAAATCATTATGTATGGCGTAGAGCGTTTTGTATGGCGTAGAGTACTTTGTTTCTGCGTAAAGCACAACAATTAGTTATTATTTGAATAAGCCGGCGGGTCTACGTTACTCCCATAAGTTGTCGTTAGGCTACGCTACATTACGGCTGGGTACGCAGTACTGCCGCGGCATTGGGTGAGATTTTAAATACACTGTAGGTACTCGTAGCACTGCCGTACACAAAAAACACACAACGACCGATAATAGCCTGTAAGCAGAGTGGAAGTATCGTAGCCCTGCCGCGTAGAGGACTTGAAAACACAATGCTATAAGTTATAATGACCGGTCCGTAGTCCAATGGTAGCACTTCGGACTCGTAAATGGAAGGTTATGGGTTCTAATCCCGGCGAAGCACAACAAATATTCAAATTTGCTCTAGGCTGTGTTGAAAAATTCATAAACCTGTTCCAAAGACCTGTCATCAAAAAGTCCATGCAGCCTTACAGCAACTAGGTCTTGCTTGCAAATTGGCGCTTTGTAGCGACGACCAAGCTTCTAGAAGTCCAGTCGATAGCTCACTTGGTAGATTTCCATGCCGAGAGCAAGGGTTCAATCCCTAACGAGGGTGTCAGAAATGATTTCCCACTTCAGCTCCCGGGGGGGGGGGCTGGTTCTCATTTCTTGTCAAGGCTGAGTACACCTTGCCGGATTTGTTTTTGGGTTTGAAATAGACACCAAAACAGGAAATCATTTCTGAGTATAGAATGCAAGCATTCTACTAACTGAGATTTTTTTAGGACCTTGGTTGTCGCTACAAAGCGCCAAATCTCAAGCAGGGCCCAGTTGCTGTAAGGCTTGATGGACTTTTGGTATCCGGTTAAATGTTTAAATGTTTATGAATTTTTCAACCCAGCAAAGAGCAAATTTGTAAATATAAATGGTATATTTATTGTGCTCCGCCGGGATTCGAGCCCAGGGTCCGAGCTTCCATTCAGGGTCCGAAGTGTTACCACTGAACTACGGACCGACCGGTCATCACACCTGGATATATTTACAACTGGTGTGGATCGCTTACTATCGGAGTCTGTTTGTATACTAGAACGACGTATGGATGCGTAGAATAATGTATCTGTGTATTGTTCTATTATGTCTGCAATGTTATATGTTTTGTGATGTTTTGGTGTCACACTGCCAGTCCTGTACAAACTTGTTTATAAAAATAAATAATCTAGATTTTATTTCGGATCCTTCCCGAGGCAAAGCTTCAACATACAATCATCTACGGTGGATCATTAAAAACCAATTAAGCACCAGTGCTCCGAGCACAACGCTACGCCCGCGGCCAGAAGCACTCAAACGCTATCAAGCCTAAATGTACGGCGGCGGATGCTTGTGCACAGTGCACAATAAAATAATTTACAAAGCAAATATTTTGGGGTAATTTAACATTTATTTACCCAGCGTTGTGTTTTAAATGAAACATCCGGTCGATAGCTTTTTTTTTTTTTTTTAGAAATCCTGTGCGGGAGACGACTCCCTAGATTCTAGAGACTCTAGGGGTCTACGACACTTGTAGTGCCGCAGAGGTGTACGAGCTTGGTCGTCGCTACAAAGCGCCAATACTCGAGCAAGAACCAGATGCTGCAAGGCTGGATGGACCTTTTTTTAGTGACCGGTCTTTGGTGAAGGTTTTATGAATTTTTTCAACCCAGCGAAGAGCACATTTGGAAATATAAATTGTATATTTTTTGTGCTCCGCCGGGATCTGAATCCACAGCTTTCCATTAACGAGTCCGAAGTGTTTCCACTGGACTACGGATCGGTCCAAGAAATGCCAACGACACGCGGTGTACCTAGCGGTCACCCATCCATGTAGCATCCACGCCCAATGTTGCTTAACTTCGGTGATCTGATGAGAACCGGTGCTTTCAACATGGTATTGTCGTTGACAATAGCTTACAGTTTTAAACCAAAAATCTAGGGTCCAATCTTCACCTAGGGTGTCAGAAAGAATAAAAAAACGCAACTAAGCTACACATATAGTGTAACTACTTCCCGCATTTTCCCGGAAGGGGTCGCCCCCATTTATTTATACAGGTAAGGGGGCCGGCTTTACGCTCCTGAGGGGGATGGTACTCATTTCTTGTGAAGGCTGAGTAAACCTTGTCGGTTTTTTTAAAATTTAATTTGCATGCATTTGATGAGTACCATATGAGTTTTAAATGTTAATATATCTGCAACATTGGCAACTTGGACCGGTCCGTAGTCCGTAGTGGCAACACTTCGGACTCGTAAAATGGAAGGTTGTGGATTTGGATCCCGGCGGAGCACAAAAATATACCATTTATATTTCGAATGTGCTCTTCGCTGGGTTGAAAAATTCATAAACCTTTACCAATGACCGGTCACCAAAGGTCCATCCAGCCTTACAGCAACTGGGTCTTGCTTGAGTATTGGCGCTTTGTAGCGACGACCAAGCTCGTACACCTCTGCGGCACTACAACAAGTGTCATAGACCCCTAGAGTCTTTAGAATCTAGGGAGTCTCCCGCACAGGATTTCTTAAAAAAAAAAAAAAAAAAACATAGATTACAGAACACGGTCAAGGCCCGAAAGAACAAGTACAGGCAAATGTTTTAATAATTTAATGCAAATAAGACGTAATTTGTTGGAATGAACGTGTCTCCACTCGGGTAATGTATCAAGAGGAGCTCTGCCCCTCCTCACACGCTGGCTTAGTGTGTCCGGATGGACTCTTATGAAGTCAGCGCGTTACATCTGTGCCGCTATACGAAAAGGCAAATTGAATGACACAAAAGAAACTGTCTGAATCCGTAAAATATAAACACATGTGGTGGAAACACAAGCGTGGAAGGAAAAGATCGAGGAAGGAATGGATAGACCGAATAGGTGGGATTGTGAAATAATGGAACCTGCAGAGTGAGAATAAGAGAAGAGTATGTATGAAGAAAGTGATGAATTTTGAAGAGATGAAAGACGTATACAGGGATAGAAAAAAGTGGAGACGCATCTACGGAGGTACTGGCCTACCCTAGCGTAACTGTTGCAGGAGACAGTACAATACAGTATGTTCAAACATACATAGATAAGATTGATTTTTTTGGCTTTCCAGGATAATAGCTCAGTTGGTTGAGTGCTTGCATTCCATGACAAGAGCTTGGGTTTGAATCTCACCGAGGGTGTTTTAAATATTTTCCTGTTTCAGTGTTCAGGTGTAAGGCCGGTCCACTTATCTGTAAAAATAAATAGGTACTGAATGACCATATGCAACTCCTTTAGTGACAATGCAGGCAAGAAGTTACACTATAGAGTTTTAGGCTTACACGGCTGGCTGGTGCGTTGCCCCAGGCCCTTAGTTCGGAACTCCAGTCAACAGAAAAGTGATGTGAAGTGACTTTCTGAAGCAAGTCTGGTCATTCATTGTTTCCCATTGCCAGTCCCTTATTAAGTGCTTAATAAACCTATTGTTGTTTCCTTTAAATCATGTTTCAATATACAACCCTAAGCAACACAAAGAAAGAACCCCACGCCTTGAGAGTGATGCCGATGAAGCTAGCCGGAGAGAGTATCCTGTAGGTACCTTAAAAGGTACCTTTCCATTTAAAAACCTAGCAGTACCTTGGAACAAGTTGAGCATTAAAAAAGTCTAGGGGTGCTCGAGAGATGTTTTCCAGGATCTGTTGCTGTAGCCTATGAAAGTTGGAGCTTCCAGACGTTTCGCTCATGTCTACAATGAGCTTCTTCAGCGTGAAGTGTGTTGATAAAGATGATCTTGATACATTTTCATTCACAGTTTTCATCAAAATCATCTTCATCATCAAACTTCACGCTGAAAAAGTCATCGTAGACATTGGCGAAACGTCCGAAAGCTCCAGCTCGAATAGACCACTGCAACAGATCCCGGAAAACATCTTTCCAGCGTCATCAGCAAACTTCTATTGTGTTTTTGTAGCCTTAATTCACCCTGGAAAAGCCCATCGTAGGCATGGGCGAAACGTCCGGAAGCGCCATCTTCCATAGACCACGGCAACAGATCCTGGAAAACATCCCTCCAGCAGTTACACTTTGTGTGTAGCTAAGTTGTTGCGTTGCATGCGTACTCGGGCTTGCCTCTGTCCATTCTGCTCTCGAATGAAATAAAAAGTTCATTTCCGAACACCTCCTCGCTCCCATCTCCTGTGGAAGCTGCTGCCATCCATCACTGTCGCGGGGTTGTCCCAGCTAGCGCCGCGGAAACAAATAATCGACTGTACCTACATCAACAGTCAACCAGCCCTGCCAGGCAGTATTCAAGGCTCAGCCTAACAGGTAATATTAAAATACCAAGTGTAACTGTGCTTGAAGCTCAGCTGTTATTTGCGCTAGGGGTGATTGACGTACAGAAAACATAAAAAGAATGTCGGCTTGTTGAATCTGCGTTCCTTCACTATTGTGTTGGTATGAGGCTGACTTTAATGCTGTACAAACTTGATTCACTTTTGCCACCCCGGTTCTTGTAAAAAAACGGCAGAAATTGCAAGGTTTATTAATTATTGTTTTGCATTATCTGTTTCTGTTTTTACTAAATATTTCTCGAATTTGTACTTGTATTATACATCTTTTTACGTTTTTTTCTTAAATATTTTTTTTTGTATTTGTAATATGTTTGTAATTACTTATTAATATTAATTTCGAATATTTCATATTTTGGTTTTTTTCTGTTATCACATTTGTATTTATAATATTCAAGCTTTATGTATCAAAACTGTTTTGAAATTAAATTTATAAAAAAAAAAAAAAAGGTGTATGCTCTTCTTCTTTTCGTGCCACTTCGGTATTTTTCAATTTCTCAAAATGTGACCGAAGTACATAAGTTTTCTCTGCTTTATGGTTGGCAGGAGCTCCTTTGTAGTGCGCATTCGTTAATGACTCGATCATGTCAAGAGATCCGAAGCATTTTCGGTAGAGACACATGTGAGGAAATTCCACATTCGGCATGTTTAAGCACTAAATAATATGTGTCTGCTCGTGAGAATGCATGTAATATGAATCTTATATGTTTTTATATTTTTGCAACTTAGATTAAAGATAAGAGATATAATCTATAATAATCTAAGTTGCACAGATAAACAGTCGTACTTTTACATACGAGTGACCTACATGGCATATGAGTTATATGTTATTTTATTGTTAGTTATTTTTTTAAATAAATCTGCCTGGATATATTTAAATAGGCTATTTAGTTACCATAGCAACTAATATTGGTAACCATAGCAACGGCACGTACCTCCAGCAATGTAAACATGGTAATTCAGATCAGCCCAGTATCAATACAACCCGGTCTTGTGTCCTAGATGGGGTCATAATGTGGACCAAGTCTGTTCATTGGGACATCTTGCAAGTAGGACGTATATAAGAGGAGGGCGGAGTATTCTCCAAAAGATAGTCGAGATAATAGATAGAAGACTATAAAAATGGTGGTTGATTTGCAATGTCAGCAGCTAAGTCTTAAACTTACAAAGAGCATAAAAATGGTAATAAAACAAACGAATCAATTATTAGATGGCAGACCATGCCAGAAATGAAGACTACTTTTAACCTGCATTTCATCTCGAATTGCAAAAAAGGAAAAAGTACGAAAATCATTAGAATGTTAGAAATAAACTCGTGTTCTCAGATTAATAAAAATAACTTAATTAACGTACAGATCCCGCCCATATCTTCCCCCCTTCTTTTAATATAATATTTACCCAATCTTAATTGCAAGTCATGTATTAGTTTTCAGTTTAGTATGTAAGAAACTGAAGATGACAAAATTATAATTTAAAAAAACCCTAGTCCTACCCGCCAACATAACAGATCAATCGCCATTTCTTTCTGTCCTTACATACTTCTTTCATTTCATCCAGAGGCACGACCTTCTTCATACAAGCTCTTTCTTTATTATGACTCGGGATATCCCATTCATTCGCTATTTCAGAAATTAAAATAAATTAACAGAAGTTTTTCTTAAATTGAACCCGTGAACGGAACAGTATCGATATGTTGGATCAGTTTTGGAGAATTTGTGTCTACGCATGTTATTCTCTACCGGTTGGTTAACAGGGCGGTCCAATACGGAAGCTCTCAACGAATTACTGGTGCTACGACTAAAGGGAGGCCAGGAGAGTAAGTATTTTCGTAGCTACAGAGACAGGGCTGCAAAGCTCTCCTTCCAATACCGCGATACCGGGAATTATGTAAACTAAATGCTAGCACACATGCAGCGTGTGTAAGCGCAAACTGCACACGTGTCGACTTGTAGGGCTAAGTTGCAAAGAAATTGTTACGATTTTACTGGGTTTCTCTTTTAATGAAACTGCAATTATTTATTGTAACATAATTTATTTTTCACAATTTACAATAATCGATAATCTCTGCGTACATGTTATTCACATCCAAATGCCTAATGCAATCCCCTGATGCTCTTTGCAGTCTGTATATGTAGGTACGAAAGGGATCATTCTTGCATATTCCAGATAATTTAATCTCTCGCTCATACCAAGCTCGTAAACAACACCTATGCGTCACTGCATCAAGTGTCATAGACCCCTAGAGTTAATGAAATAAAAAAATGCAACAACAACGCCATAGACACTAATTGTGTTGAGGTTGATTAATTCAAATTCCCCTACACACATTATTTAAATATTGAATTTACCTACCATTATTTAAATGTTTGGTCCTTATTTTACTTTCTTCGGCTCAGAAGCCTTGAATTTGAGTCAGACTCCAAGCTTCGCATCCGTACAACAAAACTGGCCGAGCAATGGTAGTGTACATCTTGAGTGTTTGATCCAGCATTATTTTTTCGATTCTAAAATCCCAAACATCCCTAGACATTTTTAATGCTCAAATTGTTCCAAGGTACTTTAGAGAAACGAATACACCGGTATTCATGGGTATCGCCTTGATATTTTCCATTCCCTGCCCGGCAGTAAGAAACCTTGTTTGCAGAGAAAGGGGACAAAGTTGCTAGTAGATACTCTGCTCGATTAGGATGGGGGCATTGTGTCATATGTGATTGAATCCTGGCGAGTTGATGTGTTTTATGACAGGCTAGAGCAACTTTAACATATTGTCTAGCTATTAGGCGAATTTGTTGTGTATGTTCCTTGAGATTGGTATGTAAAAGTGTGAAAGCGAAGATTAAAGAAGTTTGTTTTGTATGAAAAAGATTATGACTCTGGAGGAAATGAAAGAAGTGTGTAAGAGCAGAAAGAAATAACGGTTGATCTGTAATGTTGGCGGCTAGGGTTTATTAAATTGGAATATGTTTTCGGTTTTAGTTTTGATGTCCATAGATATTATTATTTATTGATTTATAAAATGTAATTTGTCGTGTATGTTCCTTGACTTGTAGGTTGGTATGCGGCTGATCAGTGACCACCCATGCTGTAAAAATGGTTCACTTAGCCAATGTCACCCCAGTCTCAGGGAAGGACGGCAAGAGTTGCAGGGTGTATGTCCATTTGAGATTTGGTTTTTATGTTGTAGGCGCTTACACATGCGACATGTGTAAGCGCGAACTTGAACTGTCTAGTTGTGAAAATGCATGTAATGTGAATCTCCAATGTAACATATCATTACAACTTAGATTAGATTGTTAAGATGGTTTGGGTAATTAAAAATGCTCGATTGGCAGTACACGGTGGCATACTTTTACCCACCTTGATGTATGGAAGTGAAGCCTGGACGGTGAATGAAAGTGAAATTAGTAAGGTCCATACTGTTGAAGTGGACTTTTTCATACAAGCTCTCCTTTTATTATGACTCTGGATATCCCATTCATTCGCAATTTCGGAAATTCGGTCCATCCATGCCTTTCTCGGTCTTTCTCTACCACGACATCCATCTATTCTTGCAACATAAACTTTCTTCGTTAGTCTTTCATCATTCATTCTCTCCATGTGCCCAAACCATCTTAACAAACTTCTTTCAATCTTTACTTTCACACTTTCTTTTACACCACATTCTTCTCTTACAAAATTATTTCTCACCCTATCACTCCGTTTTTTCCCACTCATGCTTCTAGGGTAGATTGCTTCAATAAATGCATTTTCTTCATGCCGCCCATATAAAAGTTTATTTTACCGACACTACAAAGTCCAAACGTCCCGAAAGCCCTAGTACCTGCGCACCTTTCCTCTGGGAGACGAAGTTGTCTTGTAAACATGGTCAGCGCACAAGACTGTGGAGAAGGGGGCGAGGGAGGAGACTGGGACAATAAGTTTCTGGGTAATAGTTAATACGACATTGTGATCGACCAGGGAGTCGTGATAGGAGAGAGATTATAAAACAGTGTATACTATTTTTGTACTACTACTTTCACTAAACAGCAGTTTTAGGTTTAAATCCTAAATAAGAGTTGCAAAGATAATATTGTATTATCGCAACGCAACTAAGCTACACATATAGTGTAACTTCTTGCCTGCGTTATCTCCGAAGGGGTCGTATGTGGCGCTTCGGGACCTATTTATTTTTACAGGTAAGGGGGTCGGCCTCACAACAACCACTTTCAGTTGAAGTGGGGGTTTCCCAGCTCTCGGGGGGGCTGGTTCTGATTTCTTGTGAAGGCTGAGTAAACCTTTGAGATCGAACCCCTGCTCTCGGCATGGAATGCAAGCATTCTAGCAATTGAGCTATCGACCTTTTTACGAGCTTGATCGTCATCGCTACAAAGCGCCAATTCTCAAGCAAGACCCAGTTGCTGTAAGGCTGGATGGGCTTTTGGTGACCGGTCATTGGTAAAGGTTTTTATAATTTTTTCAACCCAGCGAAGAGCAAATTTGAAAATATAAATGGTATATTTTTTGTGCTCCGCCGGGAATCGAACCCACAACCTTCCCATTCAGAGTCCGAAGTGTTACCACTGACCTACGGACCGGTCAACCGTATCAGTGATTCTTTATTGAGACGTAATAAAACCGAACCGTTTTTGAAGAGATTGATAACTGGTGATGAAAAGTGGATCACGTATGCCAAGAACGTGCGAAAAAGGTCGTGGTCAAAGGTCGGTCAGGCTTCACAGAGTGTAGCAAAACCTGGGTTAACTCGCAATAAGGTAATATAGTGTCTATGGTGGGGCTGGAAGGGCATTGTTCATTATGAGCTTTTACCGCCGGGTAGAACCATCGATTTGGATCTCTACTGCCAACAACTGATGAGATTAAAGCAAGAAGTTGAGAGAAAGCGGCCGGAATTGATTAAAAAAAGGGTGTGGTCTTCATCACGATAACGCTAGACCACATAATTCTTTAGCCACTCAAAAATTAAGAGAGTTTGGCTGGGAGGTGTTAATGCATCCGCCATATAGCCCTGACCTTGCACCTTCAGATTTCCACCTGTTTCGGTCTCTTCAGAATTTTATAGGCAGTGTCAGGTTAACATCAAGAGAGGACTGCTAAAACTACTTGTTACCTTTTTTTGATCAGAAGTCCCAAAATTTCTACAGCAATGGGATCATGTCTCTACCAACAAGGTGGCAGATAGTCTAAATCTAATCTAAGTTGCAAAGATATGTTACATTGGAGATTCATATTACATGCATTCCCACAACCAGACACGTACAAGTTCGCGCTTGCACATCCTTCATGTGAACCTACAACATAAAAACCACATCTCAAATGGACATACACCCTGCAACTCTTGCCGTCCTTCCCTGAAACAGGGGTGACATTGGCAAAGTGAAACCATTTTTACAGCATGTTGGTCAGCCGCATACCAACCTATAAGTCAAGGAACATACACGACAAATTACATTTCATAAATCAATAAATAATAATATCTAGTTTAGTCTACGAACAAAATGGTACATATGTACTGTAGTTAAATGAAAATCTTTGAAAAAAAATGACCTGAATTTTCATATAAAATGCGAAGATACTTTTTCCCCGACTTAATACGAGTATTATATACTCGTATTATCTGCGGTGAATAAAATAATTATTAAAATCACAACAAAAACAGCCCCAAATCAAGTCATCTATCTCCGGTGGGGTCGAAATTTCAACATGGCCGCTAACAACATTAAGAACAACTGAGTGTGAAAGGGGGGGGTGGAGAGCGCCAATGTCCGAGATAAGAGGGGAGATGGGTGGGGGTGGGGGAGGAGGCAGGACAAGGGCCCCCCAGAAGCCCGTGCGCAGGTTAATGGGCCGGAAGTTAACCCAGAAATCTTTGCCCGTGTTTCCCTCCGCCCGCCCGCATCTCTACCTCGTGTTTTTGATACTACGCGCTTTAACATCTGTTTAAACATGGTCCGTGCGAAACAAAAACATGAGATACTCGATCGGATGATAACATTGTTTCGAATTTAAAAACGTGGTCTACCTACTTTAAAAACACGGTCTACTTTAAAACACAGTCTACTTTAAAAACTGAGTCTAATCTAATCTAAGTTGCAAATATATGTAACATTAAAAATTTGCATTATATGCATTTTTACAAGCAGACACGTATAGTTCGCGCTTAAACATGCCGCATGTGGACCTAAAATATGAAAACCCGAATCTCAAATGAACATACACCCTGCAACTCCTGCCGACCTTCCCTGAAACAGGGGTGACATTGTCAAAGTGAACCATTTTCTACAACATGGATGGTCAACCGCATACCAACCTATAAGTCAAGGAACATATGTACACAACAAATTAAATTTGAATTTGATATGAGTGTAGGTCTACTTTACAAACACGGTCTAATTTTCCTTGACTTATAGGTTGGTATGAAGCTGACCACCCATACTGTAAAAAATGGTTCACTTTGCCAATGACACCCCTGTTCCAGGTAAGGCCGGCAAAAGTTGCAGAGTTCATGTTCATTTCAGGTTTGGATTTAATTTGTAAGTACACATTCAGTATTTTTAAGCGCGAACAACACGTGTTTGTTTGTGGACACGTATTTGATTTGAGTTTTAAATGTTAATATATCTTTGCAACTAAGATTATAGATTATAGACTTTAAAAATACGGTCTACTTTAAAAACACGGTCTACTTTGAAAACACGGTCTACTTTGAAAACACGGTCTACTTTAAAAACACGGTCTACTTTAAATATTCAGTCTACTTTAAAAACTTAAAACAACTAACACTGGTTCGAACCCCGCCTGCGTCGTATCCTACCGACAATTACTTCGACGACCCTGGTGCAACAGATGTCATTGGGTAGTTTAATTAATCATCCATTAAAAATATTGAATAATAACTTATGTATTAATTCCTGATATTAATACTGTTATGATTTTAGGGTTCTAATTGTCTCCAAATTTAACAATGGTCTTGTTTTAGGATATTTAATTTACACTTTTACATTTATTTAGCAATTTACATTTGTTTCACAGACGGTTTGTGTTCACTTATGCTGTTAGTCTTCGCAGATATAAGGTCGCAAGAGAACTCCCCCCCTGCAAGCTGTTCACGCCTTATATACTCCAGCAATAGAAGCTTCTAGAGGTGAATTTTGCCAGAAGCTTCTCGAAGAACACATGACAATCTAGTGACTTCTTTATGTACTCAACAATCATTAAGCCTACCCACCAATATTATAAATAATTCCTATCAGCTATAACTAATACCTATTTATATCTTAATATTTATATTACATATTTACATAACAATACCTTTTTCTGGCCAGGCAGAATAGGTTGGTGAATGGCATTCCTCTTCTAAAATCTTTTTTTTTTTAAATCAATTGATATTTTTACGGAAATTGAACTGAATAACATCCTATACCCATTAGACCACGATTGGCCATTTAAGAACGTTATTCTGTTATTCTTTATATCGTTTTATAACAGATATGGTATTTTTGTTGTTGAATCTCCTGGGAGACGCAGTTAGCCGGGTTCGTATGATTTAGGGATATATATTTACAAGGGTTAAACAAGTTACACAAGTCAGAAGGGTAAAAACGACCGACTACAATTTATATTATCACTAGTTGTAGGTACCTGGCGTGTTTAACTGCGCCATTTGGGTCCTTGACTTACAGCTTAGTATGAGGCTGACCACCCATACTGTAAAAAATGGTTCACTTTGCCATTGTAGCGCCATGTCATGCCATGTCAGCGTTTGTAAGCGCAAACTACATACATGTGTTTGTTTGTGGGCATGCATTTGAGAGCTTTAAATAAATATATCCTTGCAACTTCCACTAGGGGTGGCTGGTATCTCCACAGATGCGTCTCCACTTTTTTCTGTCCTTGCGCACCTCTTTCATCTCTTCAACATTCATAATTTTCTTCATAATACTCTTCTCTTTTTCATACTCTGCAGGTTCCATTCTTTCGCAATCTCACCTATTTGGTCTAACCATTGCTTCCTCGGTCTTCCCCTTCCACGCTTTCCTCTGACATTTCTTCTGAACACTTTCTTCGTTAGTCGTTCATCATCCATTCTTTCAAGATGTCCGAACCATCTAATCTAAAATTTAAATCTAAGCTGCAAAGATATGTATCATTTCAGATTCATATTACATGCATTTCCACAAGCAGACACGTATAAGTTCGCGCTTAATCATGCCGCATGTGAACCTACAACATAAAACTCAATCTCAAATGAACATAAGCCTTGTAACTCTTTCCAACCTTCGCTGAAACAGGGGTTGCATTGGCAAAGTGAACCATTTTTACAACATGGGTGGTCAGCCGCATACCAACCTATAAGTCAAGGAACATACACGACAAATTTCATTTTTTAAATAAATAAATAATAATATATATGGACATCAAAACTAAAACAGAAAACAAATTCCAATAAAAAAAAAAAAAACCACACCCTAACAAATAAAATAAATAATAAATAACATATTTATTATTTATTTACAATCCATATGCATAAATAAAGCAAAATAAGCTGCAATAAGATTCTAAAGAGCGACGCCAGAATAAAATAACACCCATGTCACGTGTGCGCTGATGAAAATAAAAATACAATTTGAAAAAAGTCAATTTGCGTTCACCAAACTCGTGTATTGGCTCAGCGCTGACGGTTTTTTTTATTAACGAAATATGTTACCTCCTAATACGCACGATTTTATTTACATGCACTCATGTGAAAGTGATTTGAAATACGAACCGCATACGATGTTTCCTTTGTCTGTCCATACGTTTCAACAGTTTAAGACGACTACTCCAAGGAAGACACCTAATCTAATCTAAGTTGCAAAGATATGCTACATTGAAGATTCACATTACATGCATTCTCACAACCAGACACGTACAAATTCGCGCTTGCACATGCCTCATGTGAACCTACAACATAAAAACCAAATCTCAAATGGACATACACCCTGGAACTTTTGCCGTCCTTCCCTGAAACAAGGGTGACATGGGCAAAGTGAACTCCAAAGTGATGTCCATTATCCAGCTATCTCTCCACCATTAAAGATGCCTTCCAGCTGGACGTTGCCCTACTGGCATATTTATTTATTTATTTATTCGTTGACGGCACATTGTGCCTTTTACATGTATACATAAATAAAAAACATTCAAAAATAATAATATCCTTTATTATATTACCCTTCATCGTCGTCTTTCGTCGTCACTCGCTTTGAGTTTCGATTTTCAAAACTAATGCCGTCACAGCAGATGAAATACATTTGCAAACATAGAAAAGAAAATTTTGTATATATGCTGCAAAACAGGACCATTCATGTATGTGTTTGAGAAACACACTCGAATACACTATAACTTCTTACAATATTTACAAAAAAAAAATATTTTTTCGTAAAACAGTAGTTTTTAGTAGAAGTAATTATAATTTCTGAAAAAAGTATTTTTTAAAAAGCCGCCACATTTTTTTAAATCTGTTTTTGTTTTGTATTGAAATGTAAGAAAATGTATGCAAAATGGCAAAAAACTAAATAGACATCTAGCGGCAAAATTCGAAAGCTTTTTTTTTTTAGGATATTTTTTTTTTATTTGATACAAATCAAAAAAACAACAAACAAAAAAAATAAAAATGGATTTAAATCTATAATCTTAGTTGCAAAGATATATTACAACAATCTCACAAGCAGACACGTATAAGTTCACACTTACACATGTCCCATATGGACCAAAAAACCCAATCTAAGATATTATGTTGAGTTTACAGATACTATAATATAATCTATAATATATAATCTAAGTTGCAAGGATATATTCATTTACAGCTCTCAGATGCATACCCATAAACAAGCACGTGTAGTTCGCGCTTACAAATGCTGAATGTGTACTTACAAATAAAATCCAAACCTCAAATGAACATAAGCCCTACAACTTTTGCCGACCTTCCCTGACACAGAGGTCTACAATCTAAGTTGCAAGGATGTATATAGATTCAAAGCTCATATACGATGCATGCCCACAAACAAACTTTTGCCTGTAACTTTTGCCTACCTTCCCTGGAACAGGGGTCTAATCTAATTTAATCTAAGCTGCAAATATATATGTCATTTAAGATTTATATTAAATGCATTCCCACAAGCAGACATGTATAATTTCGCGCTTACACATGCCGCATGTGGACTTACAATATAAAAACCCAATCTCAAATGAACATAAGCCCTGCAACTCTTGCCGTCGTTCCCTGAAACAGGGATGACATTATTATTACAAAGTGAATTATTTTTACAGCATGGGTGGTCAGCCGCATACCAACCTATAAGTCCAGGAACATACACGACAAATTACATTTTTTAAATCAACAAATAATAATATGTCTGGACATCAAAACTAAAAACAAAACCAATTTTATTTTAGTTTGGATCTGTTATGTGTATTTGCAATTAAGAATTTTTGTAAATCATTTATATTTTTTTGTGCTCCTTAACTGTTAGTGTGAGGCTGACCCCCCGTGCTGTAAAAATCGATTCACTTTTGCCAATGCCACCCCGGTTCAGGGAACGGCGGCAGGAGTTGCAAGATTTATGTTCACGTGAGGTTTTGTTTATTTTTATGCACACATGCAAAATGTGTAGGCGCGAACCTACATGTGCCTGTCTGTGGGCATGCATTTAATATGAGTCTTAAATGTTAACATATCTTTGCAGCTTAGATTATAGATAGATAGCCGCCAAAATTACAGATCAACCGCCATTTCTTTCTGTCCTTAAATACTTCTTAAATTTCCTCCAGAGTAATAACCTTCTTCATACAGGCTCTTCTTTTGTTGGGTGACATTGGCAAAGTGCTATATTTTTTAACAGTTTGGGTGGTCAGCCTCATACCAACATATAAGTCAAGGACTATAATGGAGCAAATTAAAACCGGTTTCTTTTTTTAATTTGCTTTTAGTTTTCTTTCTTTTGTTAAAAGACTTAAAAAAAATTGTTTTACAAAAACTGCATTTTTTTTACATGTTATCTAATGATTGATTCCCTAGATGCAAAACTATGTGCAATATACACATTGCCTAATGTTAAGGGGTTGGGCTGCGTAGCAGCCAGGGGCGGAGCCCCTAGTCAATATTATAAGCTACGAAGTGCGCAAGTCTTTCATGACTCATTCTTGAGACATTATCTAACCGCACAAGGTTAAACAACACAAGATACAACCACACAAGATAAACCACACAAAATAAAACGACACAAGATAACAGAACACAAACTTAAACGACGCAAGATAAAACCACACAAGATAAACCACACTAAATAAAACCACACAACATAAAACCACACAACATAAACCACACAACATAAAACCACACAACATAAAACCATAGTAAAACCACTCACGGTAAAACCACACAATATAAAACCAGAAGATAAAACCACAGGAGATTAAACCACACAAGATAAAATCACAGAAGATTAAACTACACAAGATAAAATCACAGAAGATAAAACCTTAGAAGATTAAACCACACAAGATAAAACCACAGAAAATAAAACCACACAAGATAAAACCACACAATATAAAATCACACATAATAAAACCACACCAAATAAATCATACCCCACCATTGATTCGGCATGCGAACAAAAAAATACACGAATACAGTGCACATTTTGAGGTTTGTATTTATTTTGTTGACACGAAGGTAAAAATGAAATTACTTCAGATTTTCATCAAACTTGGTTGGGCAGACTAACAATTTTTTTTGCGAAACTTTTTTTTCCGATCAAATCTTTCTTTCATTGACTTGGAGCGTTTTTACTAAAGAGTGACGAGCGAAAAGTTTGAATTTGAAAAGTTTTTTTTTTAGTTTAGAAATATTCTTGTAGTGTATACAGGAAAAAGTGACTATAATCTATGCTGTAGAATGTATATTTATTAATTTGTCATTTAAACGCAACTAAACTACACATATAGTGTAACTTCTTGGCTGCGTTATCCCCGAAAGGGTCGCGTTATCCCCGAAAGGGTCGCATGTGGTGATTCGGGACCTATTTAATTTTACGGGTAAGGGGGCCGGCCCCTCACCAACCACTTCAGTTAAAAAGGGGGTTTCCCACCTCCCGAGGGGGCTGGTTCTCATTTCTTGTGAAGGCTGAGTAAGCCTTGCCGGTATTTTGGGCTTGAAATAAACACCGAAACGGGAAATCATTTCTGACACCCTCGGTGGGGATCGAACCATGCTCTCAATATAGAAGTGCAAGCATTCTAACAACTGAGCTATCGACCGGAATTTTAACGAGCTTGGTCGTCGCTACAAAGCGCCAATTCTCAAACAAGACCCAGTTGCTGTAAGGCTGGATGGACCTTTGGTGACCTGTCATTGGTAAAGGTGTATGAATTTATCAACCCAGCGAAGAGAAAATTTGAAAATATAAATGGTACATTTTTTGTGCTTCGCCGGGATTCGAATCCACAACCTTCCATTCACGAGTCCGAAGTGTTGCCACTGGACTACGGACCGGTCTTTTTTGCGCTCCGCCGGGATTCGAACCCGCAACCTTCCATTCAGAGTCCGAAGTGCTGCTACTGGACTACGGACCGGTCTTACATCGCAAAGTGTGTGCAAAAAATTGGGGCCGCAAAAAAAATTGAGGGCCGATGTAAAAATGACATAAAGCTTCTAGGGGCGGAGTGAATCCCGCCGCGTGCGTGCGTTTTCCCCGGCTCGCTCGTAAAAGAGAAACAGCTTTATTATGGTCTCAGAGAAAATAGTGATAGAGTCGCGTCCATGTGGGTGTACGTCTATACAGGGCGGGTTTTCGTGCGGTGAATGGAGCTGTGACACGAAAAAAGAATTCGGCATGTTGACGTCATGAGAGAAGTAAAATAATAGGTAAAGGGGAAAAGGAAATTAGAAAAAGAGTGACAAGAGTATAATCCTGTTTATTCTATATGTTCTTGTATAAGCTCTAAAGGGGCTATTCTTAGACACTTTAGTCGTCGGTTGAGCCCACGCTTTGACAAACTAATGGTGCCTGCGCTGGAAGTTTCATCAGCACGGTCATTCTTACCTACCGAATTTGGTAGTATTTGTATGAAGACTAATCAGCTGTTCACTTGCGGCCATCTTGGATTGACAGGTCTTCATACAAATGTATCATTAATTTATCAAAGCGTGGGCTCAACGGGGGACTAAAATGTCTAAGAATAGCACCGTAAGATCTCTCCGCTGGGTTAAAAAAATCATAAACCTTTACCAAAGACCAGTCGTCAAAAGGTCCGTCCAGCCTTACAGCAACTGGGTCTTGCTTGAGAATTAGCGGTTTGTAGTGACAACCAAGCTCGTACAAAGTCCGATCGATATCTCTCATCTAAGTTGCAAAGAAATGTAACAATAAGAATTCACATTACATGCATTTTCACCAGCAAACACGTATAAGCTCGCGCTTGTACATTCCGCATGAGAATTTGCAACATAAAAACCCAAATCTTAAATGAACATACACCCTACAACTCTAGTCGACTTTTTGCTGGGACAAGATTTTTACAGCACGGGGAGTCAGCCTCATACCAACCTATCAGTCAAGGAGCACAAAAAATTATAAGGGATTTACAAAAATTCTAAAGAAACACCTTCAAGAACTCCAATTAAAAATAAAATTAAACTTAATATTAAACTTGAAATTCATGCCCTTACCAACATTGTTGCAAATCAACCGCCATTTCTTTCGGTCCTTACATACTTCTTTCGTTTCATTCATATATATATATATATGAGGATAATTTATTTAATTAAAATTTAATACCTACATGACAAAAGAGCGCCGTTTCTGTGTGTGTCCCACCTCAAGGGCCCTCCTAATCATGAATGCGATATTTTATAAAGGTGCTATTCGAGTGCTCCCTTAAAAATGCCAACAGATTCCGAAACCCTCACTCCGGGTGGCAGTCTGTTCCACTCCACTGGTCCCGCAAACCGGATAGCGCGATCCCCAAAATTAGTGCATATTTGACGGCGAGACTCATAATCTTTTTCATGCACTCTGTCCTTTTGTTATGACTATGAATATTCCAATTATTCGCTATTTCATAAATTTATGACTCTGGGTATTCCTTTCTGGATATAAGTAACTGAAAGTAAGTGAAACTCTTCCAAGTGTACCATGATACTCAACTGCTGGCTAAGTCAAGAGCTCAAAGGCTGGGCAAGAATAAACAGAGTAGAAATTTTTTTGATTAAAGAAAAATTATGAAGTACCGCTAAGCCTCAATATCAGAATTGCTCGTTAGACAAATCATTTCACTTTCATTTATTTCATATAATCTATAATCTAAGTTGCACAAATACATAACATTTAAGATTTATATTAAATGTATTCCACGAGCAGACATGTATAATTTCGCGCTCAAACATGCCGCATGCGAACCTACAATATAAAACCCAATCTAACATGAACATAAGCCCGTGTTATGGCTGCGGGGATCGAGTCAGGTTATTTGGAACCGGATAACGTTGGTTCGAATCTCGCGAAGATAACTTCGACACTGGTTCAACAGATGCCGTTGCATGCGCACAAGCTTCTGCTTTCGCATGAAGACAACTGGAAAGGCAAATTAGGTTGGTGGATTGCATTCCTTTCCACGAATCTATTTTAAAAAAAGAATAAAAAAAAGTCTTACCGACCTTCCCTGAAACAGGTGTGACATTGGCAAAGTGAATAATTTTTTACAGTATGCGTGGTCAGCCTCATACCAACCTATAAGTCAAGGAGTGCAAGCAATTAATTACATCCAGTTAGACAAACAAACAAACACTAAAAAATCTACAAAACATCTATAAAAATGAAAATTTATTCTTGGCCTTAGTCGCCTACATTACAGATCAGCCGCCATTGAAAAAAAATCTGATATGATTAACTTAATTTGATTAAATTGACTTAAAGGTTGGTATGAGGCTGATTAGACGGGACAGAGAACATCGTTTTGAACATTAACGTCAACGACGTTACCATGTTGAAAGCACCGGTTCCCATAGATCACCGCAGTTAAGCAACATTGGGCGCGGATAGTACTTGGATGGGTTACCGCTCAGGTACACCGCGTGTCGTTGGCATCTTGGGCCGGTCCGTAGTCCAGTGGCAACACTTCGGACTCGTAAATGTAAGGTCGTGGATTCGGATCCCGGCGGAGCACAAAAAATTTACCATTTATATTTCAAATGTGCTCTTCGCTGAGTTGAAAAATTCATAAACCTTTATCAAAGACCGGTCACTGAAAGGTCCATCCAACCTTACAACAAACTGGGTCTCTCTTGAGAATTGGCGCTTTCTACAGCGACGACCAAGCTCGCAGAGGGCTCTTGAGGTGTGATACACACAAAAACAGCGCTCACCAAATAAATCATCCTAATATTATTAATATTATGCGGCTGACCACCCATGCTGTAAAAGTGGTTTACTTTGCCAATGTCACCCCTGTTACAGGGAAGGACGGCAAGAGTTGTAGGATGTATGTCCATTTTAGATTTGGTTTTTATGTTGTAGGTTCACATGCGGACTTGTATGTGTCTGGTTGTGAAAATGTATGTAATGTGAATCTCCAATGTAAAATATCTTTGCAACTTAGATTAGATTAGAATATGCACTAATACTACCATGGATTATACTAGAGCCAGACTGTTCAACTCCTACTCAAAGTTCGTAGCAGTATGTATCAATGCAGTTATTTAATTTCTGCTCCTTATGTTATTACTTAATGGCTTTGAATATCGTACATTTACCGGATATCGAGGCAGTCCTTCGTTGCCGAGAATCGAACCAGCGTTTCTTCAAAGGAAGCCGTGGAGACTGGAGGGTTTTGTATTTTTTTGGCCTCCCCCCCCCCAGCACGTTAATTATATTCATTTTGATTATTATTAATTTTAATCAGAAGACTGGACTCGCTTTATTTCATGCTGAAGGCATCTCCATTATAATTTTAATTGTATTCATTGAATTAAATGAATTCCTAAATTAGTCCATCTTCTTGCTTTACTTTCTTGATAATTCGTTATTAAAATTTATATATTTATTTTTTAAGAAGTCCTGTGCGGGATCCTCTTTAAATTTCAGAGAATCTAGGGGTCTTTGACACTTGTTGTAGTGCCGCAAAGGTGTTTACGAGCTTGCACCAATACTCAAGTAAAGCTGGATGGATCTTTTGATGATCGGTGTTTGATTTAAAAATGTATATGGTATTTTTTTGTGCTCCACCGGGATTCGAACTCCGAACTATCCATTTACGAGTTCGAAGTGTAATCACTGGACTACGGACCGGTCGGGCACTTTATGTCGCACTAGATTTGAACTGTATAGCTCTGCAGCTTAGATACAAGTCTGGCTGCAGAGCATCTCGGTCTCTATTTATAGGTGGGAATAAGAGTTGTTCTCGAAACATTGGGGATATATACTCATATATACTCATACACATTCTACTAATAATATTCGAGTAAACATTCGCACAATTTCAAACAAATACCAGTACAATCATATATGAGTAACTAACAGTGGCGAAGGGTTTCATACAAGCCGATTCCCATCGGTTTCCCGTTTTAAATGAGGCAAAAGTGATAATAAAGTAGACTGCATGGTTTCAACGGGGAAAAAATACGTATTGTTTCTTTTGTTTTAAATGTATTTTTTTACTTTGTGCCTATATTTTTAAACTACTTTGTTACTTAATTTTAAAAGGAAAGCCGATGGGAACCGGCTTGTATGGCACCCTTCGCCACTGGTAACTAACATCTAGAGACTTCAAAAACCTTATCACAGACACTAACACTGACAAGCAGAAACACACAATGACACATTCGCAGCAATATCTTTGCAGCTTAGATTATAGATTATGTTCATAGTTGTGAGTAAACAAGAATATATACATACAAGAATATATATGCTGTATGGAGAGTACACCAAACAACCATTTTATTATTTATAAATAAATCATCTACCACACTGTGACTGACGTAGGGGTGTTGAAACAACTCCAGAATATTCGAAATTCGAATACATAGTTGTCATTTTATTTCATAAAATTCGAATAGTAAAAATGGAAAAATAGAGAAAAAAATGGTAGCCTCACACGGACGAGTGACTTAAAAAAGGCCGACTAATATTTTCTCATAGTCGATGACGTTTTCCGGCCATTTAGTTTTAAATTGTGCGCCAAATTCATGAGCCAATTAAAAATTGCACCTCTTACTTCTTTAAATTGTTATAAGACGGACCATCCCATCTCTACTGTAAAAACTGGTTCACTTTGCCAAACTCACTCCTGTTTCAGGGATAGGCGGCAAGACTTGCAGGGTTTATTTCTTGTTGAGATTTGGGTTCGCAAGTACCTACATCATGTGTGTAAGTGTGAACTTGAAATTTCCTGCTTGTGGGCATTTATTGGAAAATAATCTTAAAAAAATTAAATTAGGCTGATTTATGTATTTAGTGAGCGCTGTTATTGTGTGTATTACACCTCAAGAGCCTACTGCGAGCTTGGTCATTGCTGTAGAAAGCACCAATTCTCAATCTCTCAGTCGTTTTGTAACTGTGTCGTTTTATTCTGTCACGATTTTTCTCGGTTTACACAGTCGTTGTGCATTTACGCATGGTAAAGGGCAGTAGTTTTGAACGGTATAGCTCGGCGGCTTAGATACAATTCTGGCTGCAGACCATCTCGGTCTCTATTTATAGGTGAGAATAAAAGTTATTCTCGAATCATTGGGGACTGGCACATACAAATTCTTCTTAATAATAATAAATAACACTTGTACAGCGCCTTTTCGTGACTAAGTCACTGCAAAGGCGCAATATATTTAAGTAATATTTTCAAAATATTCAAGTAAACACTCGCACAATTTGTTACAAATACAAGTACAAACATATAAAAACCTAATATCTAGAGACTTCACAGACCTTATCACAGAACTAGCACAGAAAAGCAGAAACACATCTATTGGTCGGTTTACGTAGTCGTTGTGTGTTTATATATGGTACTGTACCCTTAGTACGAGTTGCAAAACTTGAGTAATGTAAAGTTTACGGCAATTATTAAAGAGTGATTTCCCCCAAAATCTGCCGTTTTTGTTTGTTTGAACTTGATTTTCTTCATCACTGTAACTCTTTTGCTAAGACCATAAAGTGTAAGAAACAAAAACGGCCGATTTTGGGAGAAATCACTCTTTAATATTTTCCGTAAACTTTACTATTCTCAAGTTTTGTAACTATAGGTAGTCAGTTTCACCGACATTCCGCTCCGTCGCCGGTCTTATTCGAATTTGAATTATTCGAAGTTTGCAAAACTTGCGACACTGCAAAAATCGAACATGATGTATGTATATTCAGAACAGCGCCGTGGATTTGCCGAGAAAATTTCATCCACATAAATATTTCAGGCGACACACCGACAGTGAATCAATATCTGCGGATAGAGAAACGTTAACGTCCATAAGAGAGACTGAGGGGTATAGAGAATATAGAGAATATAGAGAATATAGAGAAAGGGAGTTGTGCCAGTAGAAATTTCTGCTCTACATATGATGGAAAGTGGTTAGTAATAACGCAACTAAGCTACACTTATAAAGTAACTTCTTGCCTACATTATCCCTGAAGGGATTGCATGTAGCGATTCGGGACCTATATATTTATACGGGTAAGGGGGCATAATTAATGAAAGTAGTATGTAAGGACAGGAAGAAGTGGCGGCTAATCTGCAATGTTGATTTGTAATGTTGGTTTATTAATTTGCTACATTTTTTTTTGTATAGGAAATTATTGACTTTTTTTGTATGGTTTTTCAGGTTTTATTCTTTATTTTTACTTAAATGTTATTTATTATTTGTATTCCTTGACTTATACGTTGGTATGAGGCTGACCACTCATACTGTAAAAAATGGTTCACTTTGCCAATGTCACCCCTGTGTCAGGGAAGGCCGGCAAAAGTTGTAGGGCTTATGTTCATTTGAGGTTTGGATTTTATTTGTAAGTACACATTCAGCATTTGTAAGCGCGAACTACACGTGTTTGTTTGTGGGCATACATTTGAGAGCTTTAAATTTTTTTTTTTTTTTTTTAAGAAACCCTGTGCGGGAGACTCCCTAGATTCTAAAGACTCTAGGGGTCTATGACACTTGTTGTAGTGCCGCAGAGGTGTACGAGCTTGGTCGTCGCTACAAAGCGCCAATACTCAAGCAAGACCCCGTTGCTGTAAGGCTGGATGGACCTTTGGTGACCGGTCATTGGTAAAGGTTTATGAATTTTTCAACCCAGTGAAGAGCACATTCGAAATATAAATGGTATATTTTTTTTGTGCTCCGCCGGGATCCGAATCCACAACCTTCCATTTACGAGTCCGAAGTGTTACCACTACGGACTACGGACCGGTCCATATCCTTGCAACTTAGATTATATATTATTATAGGACCAGCCTCACACCAACCACTTTCAGTTGAAATAGGGGTTTCCCAGCTCTCAGGGGGGCTGGTTCTCATTTCTTGTGAAGGCTGGGTAAGCCTCGGAATCGAACCCTTGCTCTCGGCATGAAATGCAAGCATTCTACCAATTGAGCTAACGACCGGACATTTTACGAGCTTGGTCGTCGCTACAAAGCGCCAATTCTCAAGCAAGACCCAGTTTTCTGAAGCGGTAGGCGTAAGACCTGTAAAAATAAATATCATTTCGCATTAAGGGTGTATGATTTCATTTTAATATGAATTTATTTGCCCGTCACGACCACCTATTATCCAGTAGCCGCGAAAATGCATCAAATCCCGCGTTTAGCTTTGAGAGTTCGTCGGTAGGAGATCGTATTGTATCTGAACCATTTTGTGTTTTTTTTAGCAATAAAATAACATGAAAGCGAAAGCGAAGCGAAGTTATACATTAATTATTACAAACAAGCATTTATTTTATTTACATACAAATACAAAAAAAGGCATTCATTTTATTTGTAAACAAATTTACAACAATTCACTTTCGTTCGTGTTAACAGATATATCCAAGTATATAAGTAAATAATTATTCACCCTGTACCGATTACTCAAAAATGCAAAGAAACTGGCATAAGGTCTCTAGAGAGCGTTTTACATTTCACAGAATTGGAATAAAACGCTACAGTTCAGTTTACACTATAGTCACACAGAAGCACACACGTGTGTGCCCTGTATTTTTTACATTGCATATTTTATCAAAGTGTAGACTCCAGTGGTTGCAGACCTATACAAGTGTATTAAAATAAAATATGAAAAAAATATATATATATATTTCATTTTCATTGTTTATCTTGACTTATAGGTTGGTATGAGGCTCACCACCCAAACTTTAAAAAATAGTTTACTTTACCAATGTCACCCCTGTTTCAGGGAAGATCAGCAAAAGTTGCAGGGCTTTTGTTTATTTGTGGATTTGATTTTAATATGAAAATGCGCATGCACGATTTGTAAATGCGAACTTACAAGTGTATTTTTGTGAGCATGCACTTAATATGAACCTTAAATGTTAACATAGTTTTGCCACTTAGATGATAGATTATTCATTGTGATTATTAGTTCCTTGACTTATAGGTTGTTATGCGGCTGACCACCCATAATGTAAAAATTGGTTCACTTTGCCAATGTCACCTCTGTTTCAGGGAAGGACGGCAAGAGTTGCAAGGCTTATGTTCATTTGAGATTGGGTTTTTATATTGTAGGTCCACATGCGGCATGTGTTAGCGCGAAATTATACATATCTGCTTGTGGGAATGCATTTAATATAAAACTTAAATGATATATATCTTTGCAGCTTAGATTAGATTAGATTAGATTAGATTATGTCACAATGACTCACTTGATAGAGTGCTTGCATTCCATGCCGAGAGCTGAGGTTCGTATCCCACGGAGGATGTCAGAAATGATTTCCCGTGTCGGTGTTTATTTCAACTCAATAATAAAATACCGGCAAGGTTTCTCAACCTTAACAATAAATGAGAACCAGCCCCCTCGGGAGCTGGGACACCCCCGCTTCAACTGAAATGGTTGGCGTAAGGCCGGCTTCCTTACCTATAAAAATACAACTTTCATTTTTCTTTTCATCTTCGTCTCCTAAATGTTATTAATTTTTAAAGTTAAAAAAACGTTTCATATTACTGCGTAGCCAGGGAATGTTTGTTGAGGCCGTGACTGCGTATGTGTTCAGTAAATATGCCAGTGTGTGTGTGCTCATGGACTTCACCCTGTACGACGGAAGACAACGCATCCAAGTGCTATATATGCCTGTATAGTATACTTTTTTATACCATTGGATGTGTACATTGAAATAGCAACATGAAGTTTTTTTTCTAATAATTCAACTAAGTGATGGAATATATTCTAAGCATAAAAGCAGCACAAAAGATATACCATTTATATTTTCAAATTTGCTCTTCGCTGGGTTGAAAAATTCATAAAACCTTTACCAATGACCGGTCACGAAATGTCCATCCGGCCTTACAGCAACTGGGTCTTGCTTGAGAATTGGCGCTTTGTAGCGACGACGATGAAGCTCGTAAAAAGGTCGATAGCTCAATTTGTAGAATGCTTGCATTCCATGCCGAGAGCAAGGGTTCGATCTCAAAGGTTGACTCAGCCTTCATAAGAAATGAGAACCAGCCCTTCACGTGAGCTGGGAAACCCCCACTTCAACTAAAAGTGGTTGGTGTGAGGACGGCCCCCTTACCTGTAAAAAAAATAGGTCCCGAAGCGCCACATGCGACTCCTTCGGGGATAACGCAGGCAAGAAGTTACACTACATGTGTAGCTTAGTTGCGTTTTTATATAATTACCCACTGATATAATATAAGGGTGTCAGAAATGATTTCCGGTTCGGTGTTTATTTCTAACCCAAAATAAAATACCAGGAAGGTGTACTCAGCCTTCACAAGAAATAAGTACCAGTCCCCACGGGAGCTGGTATGCCTTCGCATCAACGAAGTGGTTGGCGTAAGGCCGGCCCTCTTACCTATAAAATAAATAGGTTCCCTCGCCACATGCAAAGCCCTTCGGGGATAACGCGGCAAGAAATTATTATTTATTTTGCAACACATACTCATGACATTTTTGTTAGATTTCGACGGAACTTAGTTGTCTTGCACCAATCGAAATCTTGACTTTTGGATTACGAGTCCGTGAAAATCCGTGAAAACCTAAAATATATGTTATATATATATACATATGAGGATAATTTATTTATTTAATTTTTTACATGACCAAAGAGCGCCGTTTTTGTGTGTTTCACACCTCAAGGGCCCTCCTAATCATGAATTAGATATTTTAAAAAGGTGCCGTTTCAGTGCTCCCTTAAAAATGCCAACTGATTCCGAAACCCTCACTCCGGGTGGCAGTCTGTTCTACTCCATCGGCCCCGAAAACCGGAAAGCGCGATCCTCAAAATTAATGCGTATTTGACGGCGAGGCTGCATCAATCTGACAGCTTGACACCCCGCTGACCTAAGTGTCCGCCCCCTCACACTCACTTCAACGGGGGAAAATATGTCTGCCAGATATGATGGAGCCAAACCATTTAGGGCTTTAAATACCATCAAACACACACGGAACCCTCTCAGGGAAACGAAGCCAATGTAGTTCTTTCAACAGCGAAGTGATGTGAGAGAATTTGGACATCCCGAAGATCAGTCTTGCGGCCGCATTCAAAACAGACTGAAATCTGTTCAGTTCAGCGTTAACCACTAGACTAAATTACAGGCCTGAAAATTTCAAATTGCTCTACGCTAGGTTCAAAAAATGATTTCAATTCAACAAAAAAGGCCAGCCAGCAGAATTCTTTCCAGCTAAATCATTGAGCTAAATGAATTTCACTTTGAAATTCAAACAAACTTTCATATTATTCATGTAATGGAAAAAAACTTAT
The DNA here is from genome assembly GCA_951799405.1 of Agapetus fuscipes. Classification (NCBI taxonomy): domain Eukaryota; kingdom Metazoa; phylum Arthropoda; class Insecta; order Trichoptera; family Glossosomatidae; genus Agapetus; species Agapetus fuscipes. Next base: position 8,347,760 of record OX637351.1, on the reverse strand, counting down.
CAGAATACTATAAAGTCGTGTGCAGCTCTCCGTACAATTCATTTCATCTGATTGAATGATCTTTCGCTGTCTTTCGCCATTTCGTTAAACTTTGCAAACTGTTTTTATGTACGTACGTATTATACTACCATAGCGTTTATGTATAATATACTCTTACACACACAATATAAGAGAGGGCTGACTCGAGCATCTTCGGCAATATACGATGATACACGAGTGTACCCGAAGTATGAAATGTAGCAAATACAGCGCAACCAAAAAATGTATGGAATCTTAAACAGCAACTCTAGATGGCGTTTTGATTTCCATGCATTTTTGAGAAACCAGTTGGTCCAGTTGTAACGTAAACGATTGTACTCTTTTGCATTATATAAATCTTGCTTCCATAAAACTAAGGAGATATAATATTTTTCTCCGCAGTTCATCTACCGGCCGCAGGTGACGCTAGCGACCGGGTCATTTTTTGTATGGAAATCTTTATTTTTCCAGGATAAATAGAAATCGGGGGAGAAAAAATAAAACAAGTATGGCATTACAAACATAAAAAATATCACTTCAAATCCTAAAAGGAAAATAAACCATTAAAAGACGAATGTAGCTACAATATCGTATGCAAAATTTGGGTACTTTTTAAATAGTCATAAAAAATCAATGAAAAGTAAAAAAAAAACAACTAACAAGTAGAAAAAATAAAACTAATCAAAATTAATGTTTTGAAATAAAAAAAAGTTAGGATTTATTCATAAGAACAGTGGAAATCTCCATTTAAGGTATCTCCGTAAATAAAATTATTTTGAATTGGTTTTTTATGGAAAAAAATACCTAATTTTATGTGTTAATTTAATCTGGAAAAAAAATGCTACCTTATCATTAAAAATATGGGCTATTTTGGTCATCAAAGTTGGGCGCGCTGACCTCTCAATCACCCTTAAGAGCAAGTTATAGATACACGGAATTCGTAAAAGGTTATATCTGTTGGTAAATGTCGAAAACTAAATAAAATATGCTAAAAATCAGCATTGTTTTGCTAATATTAATGTCATCAGTCTCCCACAGATGGACATGACAATAATAATAATAATATAGAGAATTTATAAAATATTTCTTCTCACACCGCTGCACAAACTAACACATCCACATATTTTTTTTCACTCTGTCCTTGCCTCCTACTATACGAGGGTTGACGCAAATGCAGTCTGTCAAGATAAATTAATATTTAAAGAGATATCAAGAGGAGTTAAGTTTACAGAAAATAATGCCTTTATTTATTAATCTTAACTGTTCCTTGACTTATAGGTTGGTATGCGGCTGACCACCCATGCTGTAAAAAAGGTTCACTTTGCCAATATCACCCCTGTTACAGGGAAGGACGGCAAGAGTTGCAGGGTGTATGTCCATTTGAGATTTGGTTTTTATGTTGTAGGCTCACATGAGGCATGTGCAAGCGCGAACTTGTACATGTCTGGTTGTGAGAATGCATGTTATGTGAATCTCCAATGTAACCTATATTTGCAACTTAGATTAGATTAGATTAACTAGTTGTTTGGTATGAGGCTGACCCCCGTACTGAAAAAAACTTGGTTCACTTTTGCAATTGCCACCCCGATTTCAAAACACGGCGTTAAGAGTTTCTAAGTTCATGTCCATGTGAGATTTTATTTATTTTGTAGGAACCTACACATAAAAAGGCACACCGGTCCGCAGTCTAGTGGTCAAAACTTTGAATCCAGATTGGAAGGAAATGGGTTCGAATTCCGGCGGAGCACAAAAAAATGACTCTTTTTTTAAATTGGCGCTTCGTTGGGTTGCAAAATTAATCTGTCTCTGTCAAAGGTCGGTCACAATAGATCGATCCGGCCTTTCAACAACTGGGTCTTGCATGAGAATTGGAGCTTTCTACAGCGACGACCAAGCTCGCAGAGGGCTCGAGGGAGAAAGGGTGGGATTCACACTAAAACAGTGCTTATCGAATAAATCATCCTAATATTATATTTTTTACTATTATTGTACAACATGTGAGGTTATGCATTTAATATATGCCGTACTTAAATGGCAATATGGCTTTATAGATTATAGATTTTAAGCTAAGCCAAAGTAACGAAAAAATATTTTTAAATTAATTTCACGCATGAAGACAATATATTTTTGACAGCCCTACATTAAATGGTTGAACACGTGCATTTCAAATAATAATAGTATGGAGACACAGAACTCGAAGAAACTGCCAAAATACTACAAAAGGTACCTACCTACTTGTTATTATATAATACCTACGTAATAATATTTCTTATTTGTTCGCTTAAAAACTTGAATTCCATTTTTATTATAATATTATTTGATAATATTATAATCTTAGAATTCGTGATTTTTTTCCTAATGCGTGCTAAAGATCGGTCCGTAGTCTAGTCATAATCGGAAGGTCATAAGTTCAATTCCCGGTGGAGCACAGAACGCAACTAAGCTACACATATTGTGTAACTTCTTGCCTGCGTTGTCCCATGGGGCGATTCCGAGCCTTTTTATTTTTACAGGTAAGGGGACCAGATTTACACCAACCACTTCAGTTGAAGTGGGGGTTTTCCAGCTCCCGAGGGGGCTGGTTCTCATTTCTTGTGAAGGCTGAGTAAACCTTGAGATCGAACCCTTGCTCTCGGCATGGAATGCAAGCATTCTACCAATTGAGCCAAGTCCGGTCGATAGCTCAGTTGGTAGAGTGCTTGCATTCTACCCCGTGAGCTCGGGTTCGAATCCCACCGAGGAGGGTGTCAGAAATGATTTCCAATTTCGGTGTGTATTTCAAACCCCATTATATAAATACCGGCGAGGTTTACTCAGCCTTTACAAGAAATGAGTACCAGCCTCCTCGGGAGCTGGGAAATTCCCACTTCAACTGAAGTGGTTGGCGTAAGGCCGGCCCCCTTACCTGTAAAAATAAATAGGTTCAACTCGCCACATGCGACCCCTTCGGGGATAACGCGGCAAGAAGTTGCACTATATGTGTAGCTTAGTTGCGAGCTATCGAACTTTTTACGAGCTTGGTCGTCGTCGCTACAAAGCGCCAATTGTCAAGCAAGACCCAGTTGCTGTAAAGCTGGATAGACCTTTGGTGACCGGTCATTGGTAAAGGTGTATGAATTTTTCAACCCAGCGAAGAGCAAATTTGAAAATATAAATGCAATATTTTTAGTGCTCCGCCGGGATTCGAACTCACAACCTTCCATTCAGGCCCATTGGGAGCTTGGAAACCTAAGTGGTTGACGCAAGGCCACCTCGACCACCTCCCTCTCTTGCCCATTAGGAAAGGCCCTCTGCTGCCATTCCCTAATACGTGGTGTGACTGGCAAAAGTGAATTAAGTTTTTATAGCATAGGGGGTCAGCCTTATAGAAACCTATATTTTGTCAACGAACTCAATAATCAGCTAAAATCATAAGCGACAAGCAAGACCCAGTTGGTGTAAGGCTGTGTTAAGGATGTGTTTTTAAAATAGATTTATGAAGAGGAATGCATGAAACGAGATAGTAAAGTGTGTTTCGCCGGCTGCCGCAATATTATTAATTCCATTGGAATTCTTATTATTACTCTATTCCATGGCTCGGAGTTTTTTTATACATATATACTCATACATATATTTTTTATGCAGTATCATAATGATACATTAGTGGTTCGGTCGCTGTTTTATATTCCGTCCGCCATTGCGATCGGCCAAATACCCTAAACGGATAAGAAACCGCCATCTGTGCAAAAAATAAAACAGTACAAAAATATAAAATTAGCTGATTAAGTTAAACAAATGAAAAATTTACGAAAATAATCAAAAACATTTCTTTAATTTAATCACGATGTGATTTTTTCGGAAAATTACTCGGAGGAACTTAAAACGCGTACGAAAAAAAATTACGTAAATACATTTTCAAAAAAATTAATAACTCAGTAACTAAGTAAATAATGAATTTTCGGAAATCCTGGTAATTTAGCTGAATACATACTCTATCATTAAATTGAATATTTGGATTTGAAATATTAATAAAAGAAACGTGAGTTGCATTGGAAAATGAGCCTTTTTTAAATAGTTTTTTGCATATTTCCAGCTGATTGGAAGGCAAAAAAAAAAAAAAAAATATTTTCATTTCGTTTAAATATACAGGAAGACGACCATATATTTTTTTTTTTGAACAGCCAAAGTTGTTTTTTCACTTTTATCTAATTTTTTCTCAAACCTTTTCGCCTAATAAAGCATCTTCAGAAGCAAACTTGTTAACAAAACATAACGAAAATAAATAAAAGTGCATTTAAACTTTGTTTTTTTTCTATTCAATTTAAAAAAAAATACAACGGACTTTCACTGTGACCTCCAAATGATTTGACAGATAAAAAAACTTTTGTAACTTTAAAACTTAAAAAAACTTTGTAATAAGGTTATGACTCTCGAGGAAATGAAAGAAGTGTGTAAGGACAGAAAGCAATGGCGGTTGATCTGTGATGTTGGCGGCTAGGGTTTTTTAAATAAGAATTTGTTTTCTGTTAGTTTTTGATGTCCATACATATAATTTGTTGATTTTAAAAATTTAACTTGTTACGTATGTTCCTTGACTTATAGGTTGGTATGCGGCTGACCACACATGTTGTAGAAAATGGTTCACTTTGCCAATGTCACCCCTCTTTTCAAGAAAGGTCGGCAAGAGTTGCAGGGTGTA